>CM069433.1:163591040-164191040 GCA_035610365.1 Aquatica leii
TGAATGTATAAGTAATAGCCAGATGTATGTATTTAAGTTTGAAATTGTTTATTAAATTGTGTCTTCAGTATATTAAACATTTTCAAATTGAAACGCAAAATTGTTAACATGTTTATTGGCATAAAATTTACTTTTACCAAATTTTAAATCAATAAATTAAGCAAAACTGTAATATATAAACATAAATGTATACAACAATCGTTGATTAACATTTATATAAAAACCAAGACATAAAGGATACTACATTTTGACTAGACAGAAAGTTAGATACTGAATAAATAAAGAATAAAATTTCGATTTAAAATAAATGCAAATGTGTCTCAAACGTTAACTTTGTTTATGGCTTTCGAGTTAAGTAAAATTACTTGCTGTTGTGAAATCATTGCACATTTGTTCTACCAACAAATGTACCTTTAATTTAGCTTATTTCAATAACCAATAAACCAGAACCATGCAAATGAAGCCCATTTATCGTAGATTACAAATTAGATGCTTAAAATGCTGAAGCACTTGTAATAAAGCGTACTTCAATTCTAGTAGACGAGCAAGAGGTGCAAATTACGCGGCCATCCATAATTTAAAGCAACCCAAAGCGTCATTTTTCTTTTCAAATTTGTTCTCTGTAATAAATGTAAAATATTCCCATTTATAATGTTATATCATAACAATAATACAATTTTAATGTTTCATATGTTTATAACTTGTTAAAGTACAGTATTACACATTATATAATACCAATGTTCTTTTTACTCGATAACGTAGAGCAGATTGTAATTGTAAGAATAATATATAAATAGAAACATAAAATAAAGTAAACAAAAACAACTTTAAAATTCTAGAAAACATTATGTGTTAATTATTCCAAAATTTTAGTATTCTGTAAACAATTGTTTTTTTTTCCATCATTAATCAACATTTTTTTGTATAAGAATTTAATTGTTGGTTTGATTTTTTTTATTATTTTATTAATAACCGTGTCATATAGATTTTTTCGTTAATTGTTAACTTGTCTATGTGTATTAATCCTTTAATTACGTTAGCATACAAAGTAGAAGCCAATTTCAATTTCACAGACATTCTGTTCAAGTTTTTAATTATAACTAAGTATATTCTGTCAAATCAGTTCTATATTTTAATTATTTTATAGCTTATTGCTAAAATTAGTTTTGTAGCAAACAATAGATATAGCAATTTTAATATTGACTTTGTTTTGTAATCAATAAATATGCTATTAAATTTAATAAACGTAATTATAGGTTGTAAATATTGTGGTTTCTGTTTTACAGTTAATTTGCTAATTCAACGTTCGTGGTAAAAGTGTTTGAAATGTTGCCCAACGTAATGTCACAAGTAAAATGTAAACTAACGTAACCGTCAACGTTGATGGTATCGAAAATTAGTGCTCAGAGTATTAAATTTAATGTTACAATGTAGCATTTGTATAAAATTTAGAAACACAACAGCAATTTGAGCTTTTTCGATAAACTTTAGCAGGTGTATCCTTTAGAAATTTACATGCAACTTTTTTATTAAATGTAAAACTAACAGAAAAAAAACAGATTTTGTATTAAATTAAATTTATATTGTTTATTATTTTAGTAAACAGTTTTCAATAATTTTTTTATTTGATTTTACAACCATTATAGATTTCTATTATAAATGAAATTACAACACGTTTCAAATATAATTTTATAGTATACGTATAGAAAATACTATTTGCAGTAAACTATAAAATTTTATTACAAAAATTGAAGAAAAATCAATTAGAACGTTTTGCTAGATTTTGATATAAACTTTTAACATTTAATATTATAAAAAAATACTTTAAATAAATTACAGAAATATCTACTAACACAACACAAATGATATTTCTACAAGTATAATATTTAAAATCGCTTTCATTTTAAGCTGTGATAAATTTCAATTTTTTGCTATTGTAAACCCACAGTTTGTGCACTTGCCAACATAAACGTCAAACTATTTTTGAGAGATTTAGAGACTTTTGCAACCCCATAGTCTCTGTTTATGTCTAAATTGGGATTTTTTTTCCTTCGTGAACTTTTAAAGTCCTTGTCTTACTCGGCTTTAAAAATACCCACTCAAAAAAAGCGCTCAATTTACTCAGAAACTCGTTAAATAAATAACTAGTATCTACAACTGTCATATAATGACTATGATTTGACACTCTTCGGAATGTCATAATGACCTCCATTACCCCACTAATAGTTTTTTTAAGTTTATTACCGAACTAGTGCGTTAATAATATCTTAAATGAAATTAAGTTCGAAGTAGACATTTTTAAATAAAGAACGTTGTTAACAGAAGTCATGATACGTAGTGAAGCGTTGAAAAGAAGAAGAACGACGCATCAGGCGGCGTTCACGCGAGTAGCGAACGAAGTTTCTAGAATTTTAGAATGGCGCGGTCGTTGACATTGCTAAAATCGAAGCACATTGCATGTTGCTTATAGACAATAAGTTTAATTTAAAAAGTATAGACACTGAAGTTTACGAACAATTGTTAAGTTACAATGCGGATGAGGATGACCTGGCTGACAACAGTAAAACATGTGATAATTACGCAACTACATTTAACAGATTGGGCTACAATATAACCGGTTAAAACGTACACAACATGAAGAAGATGTATTGTCGCGATAAAGTCAGGCGTCAGTAAGTCCGCTATCATATGTAACAAACCGAAAGTTTGAATTATCAAAATTAGAATTTTAAAAATTTGCGGTTCAAAAAGATTCACGAAGACGAAGATATAATTTTGGAAGACAAATTTTTCAGTATTTATTACAAATCATCACGCAAAACCAGTACGCGTGATTTGGTAGACAGCTTTTCTCTTACCGCCGAAAATAACGAAAAAGCTATCGATAGCTTAAGAGCGCGGTTTGGTAGAGAGGTAGAATTTTAAGTCAGAGAGTTGTTAAAGTTTGTTTTAGCAAATGTTGTTAATAGCAGGCGTTTATCAGTTTTAGCTATGTATAGCAATATTGAGTAACAGCTACTTGCGCCATAAACATTAGGCGTGTCTACCACCTTTAACTGATTCTTTGATGAAGGGCAGAGTTTTAAGATTAATGAATTTTTTGAAAGTAGAAGTGGAAAGAGAAGTATGGATTTAGTTGGCAGTGGAAGGGATTGGTCTGAAGAGTTCGGAAAATAAGATAAAACTAAAGGTTAAAAGTGAAGTTAAGCTTACAGCGTTGGGTTTGATAAATTTAACAAATAGATGTGTTTTTTGTGGCGGACCACATAATAAAAATAATTGTTTTAGATTACGTGAGTTATCCTTAGAAGAAAAACAAGAAATTTTAAAGCAGAGAAAAGCATGTTTTCGCTGAATGATGGTCGGTCATCAAAGTAAAAGATGTCGCGAACGTTGCGAGATGCATCATTTTTAATAAACAACACGTTGTTATTCTGTGTAGCAAATTAGCTGAATTTCAAAAGATAGATATTAATACTCAGTCTGCAAGTGAAGAAGTGCACAAAGACAAAACATTAGCAGATTTTATGAAAACGCATGTTATTTTGCAAACATTGAGAGTTATTACACGTAGTAAACATTATTCAAGAGAAGTGCGGGCGGTTATTGACACGGGTTCGCAAAGTTCCTACTTGTTGTACAAAATGGCTGAACATGTTCAGTATATTGCCAAAAAAAATATAAAGATCATTCATGCATTGTTAGGTGGCGCTAGCACTATCCATAATAAGCATGCTTGTAACGGTATACGGCTACTTAGTTTAGATGGCAATTATGTATGTACTTTTGACGCAATGTACCAGATTGTTATATGTAGCAACGTTTAGACGGGTCCGTGGAGAATCAAGCTGAATATGTTAGGCGTTCAACTGACTGATTTGAATCGTGTAGGTCCTATTGAATTATTACACTGATGTGGCTGGAAAGTTGTACACTGGCAGGTGTTATCAGTTGAAAAATGGTTTTGCGGTTTTTAAAACACTGTTAGCAAGTAGCAAGCATGAACAGGGGCGTTACTACTAGTATGACTGTGACGGTAAATAAATTATAGAAATTGGATGTATTGGGGATAGAAACACCTTTTGATTTAGTATCCAAGGAAGAAATAGAGAAAGAACCGTATGTAATTTTTTTCATTAGACCGTAGCTGTGAAAAAAGATGGTTGTTATGAACTTTGTTTAACTTGGATTAAAGGACATCTACCAATATGGCGCATTATTTGCATCACAAACTCATTTTTAAAGAGAATAGTACTACAAAAGTTTGACCAGTATTTCATCCATCTGGATGAAGTGCCTGGAAAAGGGATTAAACCTTATTTAACTCATTCCGTCAATTATGTTGAGATTTAAAAAGAAGAAGCTAGGTGTCATTTCGGACTTTTGCAAGGCGTTTTTGCAGATTGGATTAAGTCACGCCGATAGGAACTGTTTGCGATTTTGTGGCAAACTGAAAATAGTAAAGAACTTACATTTCCATACAAAAGAGTAGTATTTGCAATTAATTGTAGTCTTTTATTTGCTTGGAGTTACAATCAACCATCATTTAGAGTGTTATGCGTGTAGATAAATTGCATAAAAGTTTTTATGTAGATAATTATGTAACCAGTGTATCGGGTCTAACTGATCTTTCCGAATGTATTTGCAAAGCGACGCTGGTAAATGGTGTAACCCAATTTTGACTTAAGGGTGTAACGATACGAATCCAGTAATGCAATTTTTAGGAAATTGACAATAATTATTTGAAAATTGCGCGTGGACTTTCACCGTATCGTAGGTCCCCACCAAATCCGGAACGATGCGCACGATGATCCCCGCTACAAAGGCAGCCAAACGGAACCACCGGGGTGTATAAAAGCGGCCACGCGAGCTTAGAAAATAACTTAACCTTCTCCTCCGAGATCCGTTTCCAGAAACTCCTCTCCGAGAAACCTTTGCTAAAACCGAACCTGATTATTACTTTTGTATTTTGTTGACAACCGCTATTACCTGGACTACTCGAACGACCTGTTGATTGATTTACTCCGACTACGCTGCGATTCACCTGGACCTGTTTCATTTCGTTCATCACTCATTCATTAAACTCATCGTCACCGCCACGAACATCATTCAGAGTAAGTGTAAAATTTGTAAAGTCGTGTATCTGTTTGTTCCTGTTGGAGGTGTTAATTCTCCCGAGGTTAGGTATTCTCCTGGCCCGAGCATTAGCACTAATTAATCCAATTTCCGAGTGGTTACATAAAGGCCCTTGTTTAAAGTTTTTGATCTTTTAGTGGTTGGGTAAGCCCCGGCTCAAAGATTTAACAATTCAAAGAAAAGAACCATTGTCAAGAACTTTATGTAACTGGAGGAGCTATAAACAAACAGCTACCGTAAAACTTTAATTAGTAACGCGCCGTGGAATCATATTCACCTGATTATTAATTGTACATTGAAGCTACCGTAAAACTTTAATTAGTAACGCGCCGTGGAATCATATTCACCTGATTAGTAATCGTGCATTGAATTTACCTGTCAAGTTCACCGGATTTATTCAGTTTTATTTAACAATCGAATTTAACGTTATTGACCTTGAATTTTTATTCAATCAAAGGTTTTAATTACATTTTGTGATCCATTCACGATCCACTCAATCAAAAGTTGTCTGCAATAGCACCGTCCACCAGCCTGTAAAATTTCATAATTATCGGAACCGTAATTACTTACTGTTAATGAAATTTTTGGAATTAAGAAACAAAAGGTCAAAGTCCGCCGTCGATTCTTAAAGATTTATTCATTGCTTACCTGTGTGTTTCCTTAACTGCTTTTAATCCCCGTTCTCCCCTAGGTGAAATAAAATCACCACAACTCACACTTAGCCTGGCATTTATTAAAAACCGACAATTTAATAAGGTAATAAAATACGCCATATTAATACTCTGTTGTAGGACTGATAACCGAGTTAACGCAGCCGCCGATAGATGGTAGCCTTTCCGAACCGAAATAAAACTACATACAGGGTCAACCAACCAGAAAAGAAGTTGTTTATTTTGTTTTATTATTGCGTAATCGTCTGTTAATTATTTTAATTATTTTATTTTATCCGTTGTTATTATATTATTACGATTTATTTTGTATTCGTTTGTAATAACAAGTATATGCATTGTAAGTTAACAATTATTTACTACAATCTCCACTTAGCTACCCGAAGCACATTAAAGATAAAGCACCACCCAGCCAGAGGGTTGCACAAGGGGTTGGGGTAAAGCTAAAGTTTTGATGAGCACGAAGCTGCATGTGTTGGGACAAGAACACTGATGAGTTGTCTGTTTCAGGTGAGAGTAAGATTGAAGTTAAGAATAAAATTGTCACAAAGAGGGTTATACTGTCAACGGTTCAACGCATTTTTGACCCACTTAGATTTACGTGTCCCGCCACAATATTGCCAAAACTACTCCTGCAAAAGTAATGGAATTACCCTGGAACGACGAGGTAAATGAGATAAGCAAATTGCCCTAGACAGTTTTGTACTAAATGAAGAAGATGAAGTTGTGGTTAATCAAGAGCAAAAAAGAATTAATTTACGTTACTTCTCCAAATATGACAAAATTGTACGGATGGTAGCTTGAATGCTTCGCTTTGGTTATAACTGCAGAAATTCGGCTAATAAAATTCGATTCGTTGAATAATGGTGAGATGATTCTAATAAAACTAATTCAAAAAAAAATCCTTTGCTGGGAAAGATAATAAAAAACTGGTGTCTCTAAATTGTTTTGAAGATGAAAATGGGGTAATTAGCGTTTGTAGTAAAATTTCTAACCGAGAAGACACAGATGCTTTTCGTTTACCGCCTGTGTTACCTGGTAAACATGATGTAGTATATCCATTGATATATGATTTACATATTTCTTCTTGTCATATTAAGTGAAAAGGTTGCTAGCGTTGTTACAAGATGAATATTCGGTGATTAGTGGAAGACGAGCTATGGGTTCGGTTGTGAAGCAATGTGTAACATGTCGCAGATATGATGCCAAGAAGATAGAAGTGATTCCTTCTTCCTGACTCAATGATCGTATGAGAGATGCAGCTATGTTCTAAATTACGGGCATATATTTGGCTAGTCCATTGTTTTGGCAAAGGCTAAGAAAACATGGATTTGTTTATTTACACATGCAGTGCCGTCCATTTGGATGTAGCGCCGTGGTTGTCTACTGCAGAGTTTTTGGATGGTTTTCGGCGTTTTGTGGCGAAAAGAGGAAAGTCTGCTGTTATTTATCCCGACAATAGGACTAATTTTGTACGAGTAGAAAACGCTTGATTGGGAAGTAATTAGATGCCACTATTCATCTTACCGAATTGTGTGAAAGTACAATCTTCGTTTGGTTCCCTGGTAGGGAAGATGGTGGGAGCGATTGATTGATTGCTGGCAGAAACAATGTAATTTGGTTACTGCGCGTGCAAACGGATAAAATAAAATTGCTCAGACTAACACAGCAAGTTTATCCTTTAAGGTGCGTGAAACCACTTAGAAAATGAACAGACGATGAAACGGAAGAAATAGTTCAAGATTCTGCTCCGCAGGAGGATACTGTTAGTGCAGAAGCCGTTGATAATAGTACTTGTAATGTGCGCGTTAAAGCGTCGCTTGGTGCACCGGTAGTTAAGCTCTCCCATAGATATTTAGACTGATTTGTTGTATTGATTAGTAAAGCCTGTTAATCGGTAGTTATATATCTCTTTTTATGTGTTTGATAGTTTGACATTCACTGTCAGTTTACAGTTTTGTTTTTTAGATATAGTCTTTAATTTTGATGAGGCGCTGAATTGATGTTTTACGTCTCAGCTGGGAAAATGTTAAATGTTAACAGAAGTCACAGTACGTAACTCTGGAAGTTTACAAGTGTGTTTAATAAAAATTATAATGTTGCAAGTACGTATTTTGCAAATACTTTTATCAAGTTTTCGTTACTTAGAAAAAAAAATTTGAAGGGTGTGTTTTTGACTGTTTTTGAAAGATAATTTGTAAATATCGTTGAAATGTGACTTTGCTTGCTGTTTTAGTCAACTATAGTTTGATCCTACTAAAATGCTAGGTTAACGTACGTTTTGAAAGCATGTAGTAATATTACTGACGATAAAATGAAATAAACATTAGCTGTAATTAAATACTTAAAAAACATGTTATTTTTTTATTTTTAATTTTTAATACAGTACATTGATACATACTGGTTGAACGCAACGGTTTGGACACAACCGTTTGTACGCAAGGACTTATGAACGCAAGAAGTTTTGAACGCAGAAACTTTTAAACACAAAACATCGTTGAAGTTTAGTTTACAACAGAAATTGCAATAATATTAAGATTATTCATTCTTTTAATAATGTGAAATAGTTAATGTAATTTTGTTCTTTTTTTTTTCAAATAAAAATAAATTTGGTCTTATTTAATATTTTAATGAAGACTGATGTACAGTATAAGTATAAATCGAAATACATTTTTATTTTACGGTTTAATTAATTATATACATATAATAGCTATTAATAATATTATACAAAGTAATGTATTGCTACGTATGTTTAAGTAGTAAATATATTATTTAAGATTTATCTGATCATTATGTAAAATATCTCTCAAGTGTTGAATAAAATTGATCTTTCATACTTATGACGACTAAAAATAAAAATAACAATTTTTTATCGATTTGAAGATTTTAAACTGAATACTAAAAAAAGACATTTACACCTTTGATTACAATTTTTTCTAATAGATATCAAGCTTTATGTTAGCACACTAAAAAATAAACAAAAGAAAAAAACATAAGTTTTGTCAACTAAAAAAAACTATGTAAAAAAACTTGAATAAAAAGAGAAAAATTTTTTTAGATGTTGACTACAATTTGTTTTAAAATTATTTTAGAAAAATGTATCTTCTAGAAGAACTTAAAATAACAGGTAAAGAAGAAATACTAAAGAATAGAATTGGTTTTGTTAGTTATCAAATTACAGTAAAAGAAAAAGAGTGAAGAAAACTGAGAAGAGTGTAAGAAAATGTAAAATAAATAAATGTAATTTTTGTTTTCAATTAAAAGTACAGAGAGAAAGAGAAAAATGTTTTATTGTTTGAAAAATTTTTGTAAAATATATATAAGAAAATGTTGATTACTATTATGGTTATTAAAGAAAAAAACATTTAAATTTGCAGTGAAAAGTGATACGACACAAAAAAATAGAATCAAAGAAAGTTTCAGGTTTAACCGTGACAATGCTGTAATCGAAGTTATCAAGTTTTGGTTAAAACATTAACACACATTGTCAATGTCAGTAGATTAATTTTTATTCCATTTTTTTCAACCAAAATTTTGTTAAAACTGAATTTTTAAACTTTTCTTAGTTAATTTCTTTTTATTATAAATTTAAACGTTGAAACTTATTTAATACGTCAAATGTAAATAAATCTGGCAAAGATACAAAATAAAGCTGCTTCTCACAAACTCAACACTTGCTTTTCTTACTTTCAATAGGAAAACTTTGCGTTCAAACTTCTCTGCGTTCAAACATCTCTACGTCCAAAAGTCTCGCGTTCAAAAGTCCTTGCATTCAAACGTCCTTGTGTTTAAAGGTATCGCGTTCAAACGGTCGGTCGAATTTTTGTTGAGATAATATTCACATGCTTAATATAACATATATATAAAATATAACAATTAACATTTTATGAGGCAAAAATGGTAATTTAATATTTATTTTATTTGCAGAAATGCAAAAATATAAAAATTGTACAATTTGCATAAAAACGTTTACGCGTACAAGCACGAATTAAAATTTCTACGGTTATTCTATTAAATAATTTATTTTAAAACTGTATCAATACAGTGTGTTAATTATTGTCTATGCTTCTTAAAGTAATAGAATTAATTAAAAAAACTTTGTAATTCTATATTAGTTTGATGTCCCGGATTATATGATTCAACGTCGATAATTCATATTAAACATTCATGTCTTAAAATTAAACTATACTAAACTGATTTTGATGTTAATTTTAGAAAATCTCAAAAATTGATAGATTAAAACTTTATGCTAATTTAAAAGTGCCAATTTATATGATCAACTTGCTTACAATTGTGTTATTTAAATTTGCATTTTTTGTTAATTTATAAAAGATTAAATAAAACATAAAAAGCGTATTAATTTTTTTATAATGTTAAAATTATTTACAATATGACTACTATAATTTGATCCTACTAAAATGTTAATGTACATTTTGAAAGCATGTAGCAATATTACTGATGATAAAATGAATTAAATACATTAGCTGTAATTAAATATTTAAAAAACATGTTATTTTTTTATTTTAATGTTTTATACAGTACATTCATACAAAACATTTTTTAAAATGAATTTTTAAAAAATAATGTTATTTAAAACAAATGCAAATAAGCTGAAAAAACTACTCAAAGATAACACAAATTTTATAGATTGTTAAGTAATGGTTTTATATTTTGCAATGAACTTAGATACTAATTTTAGTTGTTAGTTGTAGTTTGTAAACTATTATATAAAAGGAAAAACAAAGTGGTACTTTAGTTAGTTACAGGTGAAACGTTCACACGAAGGATTAGATACATTTAATCCTGTAGCATGAATACTAGATTTACTCATCTGGACATACATCTCGCAAAATTAGATTTAAACTACATCTAATGTATTGATGATCTCATTACCGTGTATTTAGTAAACAACTAAGGCAATGATATAATGCAATAATATGTTTAAAAACATTGTAAAGGTCGATTCTTCGTATAGATATGTTTAAAAGTTTGAATTAAACTGTCATATTTCACAACAAACAAAATCTTACCATTTAATTTTTTTTTTAAAGTTTTATATTGATCATTTCTAATGTCTGCAAAACCACAAATCTATACTTCTTTATGAGTTTTAAACCACAAGAAGTTTGATTTTTGTGTCTACGTTTTTAATTTAAAAATTTTAATCTTTATTTACGTTTTTTTGTTTTCTTTTAAAACGTTTAAAGCACCGAAACACAAGAAAAATATTATTTAATTGTTGATAATTAAAGCAATAAATAATTAAAATTTGTAACCGCGCGACTTAGCAAAGCAAACTGTCGAGATTATTAGTCGCCTGTTAACAAACGAGTTGGTTTTTAAGATTTTTGGTTGATCGTATGCTATTAATTTTTTCGTTCATTCATTCATTTTACAATTGTAATTACGAAACTTCTTTTTGTATAAGAAATAGTGTGATTTTTAAGTAATAAGAATGCTGAAAACTAAAAACTCACACAAGAATAATGTTACATAAAATCCAGATTGCTAAAGGAATCAAACAAGGGGATTTACTCAACCCACTTTTCTTCAACATAGTGACGAATGCAATAATAAAAACAACACTTCAGAATGTAAATATAAAATGGATCAAGAAATCAAACTAATATGTTATACCAATTCAATAAATCCTGTGAAAACTTTGCACTACAAGTGTCAGACAAAAAAGCAAAAATGCTAACAATCAGTAAATAACCGTTACGCTGCAAATTGGAAGTAAATGGAAGTATGGTAAAGCAGGTGACGTCAATACAGTACTTAGAAATCAAAATCACAAGTAATAGAATGTTGACCAGAAAGGTAGAACCCCAAGCCAAAAAAGCAGCAAAAATATCAGCATACCTAAATACCACCGTATGGCACAGCAAACATCTTAGAAAAGAATCTAAATTTAGTATATATGTCAGTCATAAGACCGATCATGACGTACGCTGCTGAGACAAGATCGGAAAATCAAACAAGTATTAGAAACAACCGAAGTAAAAACGCTGGGGAAAATAATGGGCGTAACCAAAAGAGACCACATACGAAACGATAATATTAGACACTGCTGCAAAATACAGAAGATAGATAAATGGGTTAAAAAAATAAGATCAGAATAGAGTAGCTACAAATGTATCAATAATGGACGACGCTAGAATGTTGTAAACAGTTTAAGATTTTTCATCAAGGAGTACAAGATTACCGAGTAGACCTAAAAAGAGATGGAAAGATATACTGGATTAAAACAAGCTTTTAAGCGTACAAAGAAGAAGATAAAGAAGTCTTAAGCGGAATCAATCTACTATTATGCGTTATCAAACATAGACTAGTGAAGGTCAGAATCGTTGTAGACAAGGAATTAGTAGACGAAGGCAAACAAACAAAGTAAAGAACCGCCAGATTTACCTTACAGCAATAAAAGACCGATTTTTCAGTACCAAATTAGACAAAGACGTGAGGTAGGCGGCAATGCTGAATTTTTGTTTCGCGGCATGTGCACTACACTGTGGAAGTTATGGTACAGGGTGTTATAACCTATAGGAGTAAGTATTTTTTGGTATTCATCTGAAGCAATATAAACGCTCAGCGATATGTTAACAAGATGGTAGAATCCCATATTCTTCTATATCTTCAGCAGTTGGAAGACCTACTTTTTCTGTAGGACAATGCCCGTCCTTACATAGCAATACATTCTATCCAACGATTCAAATAGACCAATGTTAACCTCTTACAATGGCTACCCAGATCTTCCGACCTTTAGCCTATTGAACACGTGTAGGACATTACGGGTAAAAGACCGAGTAACTTAACGCCTACTCCACATACACAAAATACTCTCTGGCATAAATTACAAGTTGCATAGGATACAATAACTCAAAAGGACATCGACCACGTGCTAGAATCTACAAAAAATAAGAGAGTATAAAGCCAATAAGGGGTACCAATACATTTTTAAATAAAAATGGTGTTTGTTTTTGTTTTTTTATCATTTACTACCTCTAATTAACTAAACCTTCCTGCCAAGTTTGGTTACAAAATTCCCACTTCTTCTTGGCGTTACAATTTTAATATCACAGAGTATATTTATATATGCATCATATTGCGATGTTACCTTTGTACATCGCAACATGTATATAATGGTAAACAAGACACGCGAATTTAGTATGTACCACACAAAGCTGATGAGAGATTTATAATCGCTTGTCAATAATATACATTTGTGATAATATCAATCATATTGTAGTTTTAAAATAAACAACATGCAAGGAGCTGAATTTATAGAATCAGTAAAACAATTGAATAATACCATAACTTTTTTTTTCATAATTTACTAAAATAATGTTAGTAACATGACGGAGCCATCTCATAGTATAAATTTATTATGTATAAAAAATAGTATCTAAATAATTTTAAAAATGAAAACGGTAAAAGTTTTCTAGCCATTTACATACTATTGTTCATACATAGTAAATTTATGTTATGAGATGGTTCTGCCATCAAATTTCACTCATGTTCCTAACATCATTTATTAATATAAAAAGCTCAATACATTTGTGAAAGTATAGTAGTGTTTTTTCATTGCTGAAGAACCCCAAAAAGGCGTACGGTCGTCCAGTTCACTTTGGTGGCATTTTTACATTTGCTTTGACATTGTTTACCTTACAATGTTTATACGTTTTGGTTTTAGCCCACGGTTTATTCAAACTTATTTGAATTACGCGTGTATAAAATCAGCTTTCAACGTTTCAATCTTTATAACCATTAACATAAGATAATGTTGTTGACTACCTTATCATTACAATGTGAATCCGATTAGAGTTGATATGGAGTATAACAATGCATAACAAGCAATGTTCTACAAATTGGTAAAGAAATAAAAGATAAAAAAAAAACGATGGCTGAATATTTTTAGTTAGTCTTAAATTTTTAAATACGTAATGATTTTAATAAACATGGTGGGCTAATAGTTTGTCAAAGTAAAACATCTCCCTTCTTACACAAAATTTAAAAAAAAAGTATTTGTAATAGCAAGATAACACAAGCCTACAGTTTTTTTAATAAAACACTCTGTATATAAATACATTTTTTGAATCGTCTTGAAGTCTACTTTAAAATGATGTAAGGTTATAGGCACTTTAAGATGATCTTTACAAAATTATAAACAGTTTAAAAATTTTTCTTTTTTAATAAAGCTTGTACCGAAAAGATATTTTGGTATAAAATTTAGCATTATTTAAGGTATCCATAAAAATTTTGTACAAGTAATTTTATAATACTAGATGTTCTGTATTACAGTTCAAAGATGCAGAACTTCAAATTTAGCTCAATTTTTTTTTCTCTATCGAAATAGCATGTAACTATCCCGACAGTAATGATTTTAAAGATATTTGATATGAAAACAATTGCGGGGACTTCAGCTTAGTTTAAAAACTTGTAACTATAAATTGTCAGATTTTATTTTCGTTTTAGTAATCGGGCTATTTAGCCTATTTAAAATATTAAATTAAAATAATGGTTTAGTAAATTTTTCAATTTACTTTTTATTGCAAAATTCATGTAATACATTTCACTGGTTAGAGAAAATCATGCAGTAATAGAAATCCGTTGATTTAATTGGTCGAACACAAAGAATCTTTCCGGTTTTAAGAACAAATAACATCAAAATAACAATGTGTATAACATCAATACTATTTACGAAATGATGTACAGTAATACTAAAGATAGCACTAACACAATAGAAAAACACGACGAACTGTATAAGCTAAGCTGTACTAAATGCAATGTGTGCTATATTGGATAAACTAAACAAAAGTTTAAAAATCGGGTTAACAATCATAAGTATAACTTCAACACAAAAAAAGCAATATTGCTTTAGCAGTACATCATATAAACACACAACTTTTTTAATAAATCACGATTTTAGAGGTGGAAAAAAAATAAAAAAATTAAATTAGTAAATTCTAATTCTGCTATATAATAATTCTTCTAATTAATAAAGTAAATTCTATGTTGTGAAATTATTTGTAATAATTTATTTTTTGTTGCTACGTGGTTCTGTATGCTGCTTCTATGTGAAGAATTTAAATTAGTTATCGTAATACAATAGAGAAAAATACAAATTTTTACTAAGTAAACATTTATGTGTGCTACTGTTCTTACTAATACTAAAGATTAGTTTTATGCATTTTTCAAAAAAACCTTTAAAGTCGTATCGTAGTTTACCGAGAAGTAAAAGCTAAGTCAAGCAAAATAACTAAGTAATTGTTCAAGAGTCATATATACAACGTTAAAAAAACTGGTGTGGTCATCACACGACTGTCCTATAAGGATTAATGAATATTTTTTTTAAGTTATGTTGTCATAAAACCACTTTGAAGTAATCTGTACACGTTTGTATTGAATCCCCAGCATGCTATAATTTTTTTGAAATTTTTCTCCTCGATTTCATTAAATGTATAACCGAAATATGGCAAATTAAGCGTATGTTGTCATATTGACTAACCCCTATATCTGTGAGCCTCGATATTGCTTTGCCCTTTAGTAAACCGGTAAAAATTATTATTTTTAACGTATCTTGCTTTCCTTTCAAGATATAGAATTTTTTTCTAAAAAAAATCGTCGCAGACAGGATTCGAACGTAGATTATATTTGTGAATTCATTTTAAATTATAAATAAAATATCTAATAAACGTTAGAAAATTTTTGTATTTAAACAAATTGTTAGGAAGAATTATCTCTATAAGATGTAAAAACAATTTGCATAATTTACATACGTACAAAATTATATAAGAAAAACTTCCGGTTTTTCTGATTCAGGAGACCTTGAAACGTAAAATTATGCAAAAAATTTTTGAAATAAAATTGCGATCGCAATACTTTATAGGAAAATGTAATATAATACTTAAAATATCATTATGTGACTATTGTAAAGTTATATTAATAACTATGTTAATGTTACATTGTTATAGTTTAAGTAACTATTTGTACATACATTTATTATTATTTTTAAACTACGTAATATACGTAAAATGTTCAAGAGGCACGAAACCGGATCGTTCTAAGAATACAGCAAATAAAATCGTTCTAGTAATTTGTGTTAATTGTTCTATTCCGCTAAAAATTAATGATGTTCTACGTTCAACGGCCGTGTTAAAAATAAAAGATCATAACGATAAATATCGTTAATGTCGAGTTTTATTAGGGACAAGTTCCGTGAGGAATATTACTTTTTCCAGGACGTTTACTAACCTTTAAATTCAAAGAAATAGACGATTGTTTTATCGATGTCGGATATAAATCAATTTGCGCACAAATTTAAAAAACAGAGAGAAAAGAAACTTAACCATTAAATATAGCGGTAGTCATTGTAAGATTAATATCAGCGTTTAGTTTTATTAAGCCTTATCAAAAACCTACTCTATTTCTTCAAGTCAGTTGTTGCAGGCACCAGAAACAATTATATTATCCTTTCTTAAATTCAATAAATCCTAACAATGCCATTAGTTACCGGCGCCGAGTTATTTTCGAAAATCCTTCGTTCTGAGAAAATTGAAGGATACAGGAGCCGACACCGTTTACAAAACACAATGCGGTTACTTTTTATAGTATAAACTAAATATTCTGCAAACCAAAGCTTTGTATGTGCTATACAGTTACTAGTAGTAAGTCTATTTCAAGTGATAAAAAAACTCAATGTATGTAATTAATTTGTTACATTTATGTTAACTTGATGAAATATTTCTTTTCCAATTAAAAATTTGTTAAAACTAATTTTTAGTTTATCATTCGCATTTTCGTTTTGTATTTTGCTAACATTAACTATAAGAATATAAACATTAAAACCTAAAGCAATCTAAAAAACAAATATTAACTTTTTTCATTTCTTAGAAAAAGTAAAAATATTTTTATATAAAAACGCAATTATTTGCTCAACTAAAACGCTATGTCTTTGACAAATATCTAACTGTGTTATAACACAAAGATTAAGTTACCCGAGCGACAATTAAATGCGGGACCTTTTGTTTTATTAAATGCTTTCGAGAACAGCTAATTAATTTGCAGTAAAAAATGCATTAAATTTGAATAGTGTTAAATTTATCATAAAATCAATATAAACCGCAGCATTAAAACTATTGCTATAATTGCTACATTAAAATTCTTTTACCAGTTATGTGCAAATATTAAAATTAAAAGTATAGTTAAAATTATAAAACATCAAACAGGTTGAAATACTTTATACTCTAACCTAAAAATATAACTTTTTCATAATATGAATACATTGATAATAATCAATAACCAATGCTTAGCAATCTTATTACTTAAGAAAATGATACTGTAGGAGGAAACAAGAAGTCAATTACAGATATGAAAACAACAAAAGTTTATTTTGTTTATAATTACTTTTAAATATTCAATTTTTTATGAATAATTGAGTGATTTTGCATTTTTCATAGATGTTATACAAAAAACAAAAGATAGCACTAATAACAAAAAACACAATTGAAGTTTTCTGCTCACATAAAAAGCTTGAAAAAGTATCCAAACATTGTTTAGCTTAGAAGTTATCCACTTATTAAAGAAAATTAAAATCGGAAAAGTTTGGTTTTTTCGAATTATTTGAAAATTTAAAAAAGTTATGAAGAATTTGAAATAAGATTTGTGGCCAGTATTGGATTTTAAAAAACATTATCCATTTTACTGCAGCTCTACCTCTTTTAATAACCGGAATACCAATAGGGAGCATCAAAATGTGAACAAACGGTAGAATACACACTAATTTAAAACCACATAATAAAAACCTATTATAAAATATATAAATTAAGCTTTGAGTTTCAGAAAAAAGTTTGTAACAATCCAAAAACAAGAAGTATAAACAGTACAGTAATAAAAATGATTATTAGTTAATTGGTTATTTAAGGTCCTTTTTTTAGGAATGATGAACAAGTACTCAAGGTATTCTGTGAAAGTAACATTTCGTGCTACGATGTGCGCACTTCATCAGGCGTCTAAAAGTTTATTAAGTAAGTTAATTTATAATACGCAAAAACATATAATAATCATAACATATCCGATCTTAGTTACACCATTGGTTACACTTACGTGGAATCGTGAGAGTGTTCAGTTGTACGAACTTTAACATGCAACAAGAATCAATGGTTCTTTTACATAAATAAATAATTCAACATTTAGAACTGACAAATAATTGACATTGAACATTAAAGTAACACTGACGGTTGCATGTGTTATCAAAAATTTTTGTGAAAGTCAAAGTAATCAGTATGATAACGGTTCACATGAAACTCCTAATTTTTATTACGTCGATAATAATAATTAATTTGTACTAATTCTTGATATTAAATTGCTGTAGAAATTGCTTAAGTTATTGGCATTATTATTAAAGTTATGTTATTGTTATGTAGTTTAATGTGTATCATTTCTAAAATTAGTCTTTTTTATTTTTTGTTTCTTTATCTAAAATCGTAGGATTCTTGAAATTACAAGTATATCTTGTGTTTATATGATGTAAAGCTAACGCTGTATCGGCCTTATTTTTCGTACATACTTATGGTTTTCATTTCGATTTTTTAGTTTTTGTTTGGTATGGCCGATGTAACATACTTTGCATTCATTGCACTCGATTTTATACACAACGTCGTGTTTTTCTACAATGTTGGTTTTGTTTTTAATTTTACTGTACAGTATGTTATAGATGGTGTTTGTGTTGTACATTGTTATTTTGATGTTAGTCATTTTTAAAAAACCGAATTATTCTGTTTGTTAAATCGGAAATGTTTATGATTTTAGTGTAGATGGTGTTGGTATTAGAGTACGTGTTAGGGTTAGTGATAAGTGGGTTAGATGGTAGTGGGTAGTTGTTAGTTGTGATATTAAGTATGACTAATCTATTAATAATGTTTTTAGGATAATTATTATTTGTTAGTATGTTTACTAGGTTTGTTAAGTTTTTATAATGAAACTGTAGTTTACTTAGATTAATAATTTTATTTTTCATAACTTGTATAATATTAATTTTTTGGTGGTACAGGTGTTTAGAGATTAGATCAAGTTAGAGATTCATTCCTAGCGTTGCGAAAACGCAACATCTGTTGCAGTTTAAAGTTTCTAGTTCTGCTGTATTCTGGTGTTTATTTACGTTAAAACCATCTGTACAATTTGATGCTATAGGAACCAATTTATTACCTACGTAGTTGCTTTTTCCTGCAATCAAGTTTGCTTAGCCAGTATTTTGAAATCCATTCTGGTGTTGCGCTTGTGTTTCTCACGTTTACAAAGATTATAATTTTGTATCTCTGCAATACGCTCACAATTATTTTTATAACTATTGAAATTAGTTTAGAATGGACTCAACAACACAAGTATATTTTGTAAGTACATTTTTTTGTAGTCATGTATGTGCTACATGACTTCAAAATCACGCGTTGCGTTTTTGCAACGTTGAGTACATCAGACGGTTACCCGAAGAAACAGTAGTATGGTATTAATTTTTTATAATCACATGTATTTTGAATTAATATGGATATTTTTCATCATCATCGTCACCAAAAGTATGTCGAATGATCCAAAAAGAATTAACCTCCGATTATATAAATCAAGGAGTCATAAAATAATGTGCATGCTTGAAAAAATAAATATTGCAAAAGGTTTATCTTCAGTCGATCTTTATGTTGCTCCTCCAAAACCTCACGAGTTGACGGAAGAAAATAGCGCTGATGAGGATTTTAGAGGTACATTTGATAAGTTTACTACTCGTCAACTAAATGCCGAAGCGGAGATAGTGCTGTATCAAAAAGATGATGAGATGAGAATAGATAGGTTCAGTATAGAAGAAATAGAAATAAGATTTGCAGCTATCGTGAACAAAGACCTTGACGTATTTGATGTGCTGAAGAAAACCAATATTTCTTCACCACATCAAAAAGAAATGTAATGTAAAAAGAAGATTGTACGAAATTGGAGCGTTGACGATATTCCTGCTGATAACAGTTTAATAATAAAGTTCACAGATTATCTACTATCACTTCTGTGTAGTTATTTACCGTCGTTCTATTTAAATACGAAAACTATTAAATGGTTTCAAATATTCCATACAGATGAATTACTTGAATATATAGTAAAGGAAACACTAAAAAATGCTTCACAAAATTATATGATATGATTACACTACGGACGATATTGTATGAAACAACATATTCAGGGAAAACCTATCCGCTTTGGATATCAAAGCTGGTGTTGGATTTTAAAGAATAGATATTTAATCGATTTTGAGATTTATCAGAATGCCAAAGGACTTACCAATTCTTCCCGAGAAAAATTTGGCTTAGGAGGTAGTATTATACTCCCGTTTTGTAAAAAACTGCTCAAGACAAAGAAAGGACAATTTCTTTCTCATAGAATATATGCAGATAACTATTTTTCTTCATTTGATTTGATAGACTACATTATGTATTGGTTTTACTTGAACTATACAATTAAACCGTTCACAAAAATCCCCTGTAAATAATCTCATAAATACAATACGTAGATCGCATCATTGAATGTTTCATATGTCAAATAAGTCACTAATATGCAGATGGAATGATAATTCAGTGCTAACCTTTATATCAAACTGTGACAAAGTACATCCTTTTGCTAAACTAAAAAAATTACAGTGGAGCAACTACTGCTTATTAAAAATTACAACAAAATCATAGGAGGAACTGATCGAATGAATCAAAATGCTTTATATTATAGAACGTCCATTCGATCAAAGAAATGTTATTAGACCATTATGATTTGGGGCCTAGATGTTTCAGTAAATAATGTATGGCTCTTACACGAGGAAATGTGTAGAAGTCGGAACACATCAAAAGTAGATTTATTGAGATTTAGAAGATCTGGTGCAAGGAACCTTCTCACTAAATATGGAATATCTAAAAAAAGAAGAGGTATATATATTATTGAAGCTATTGCCTTTTTTTGATTTTTCCTTTCCCATTTATTGCATAGGTTCAAGTAAATCAAATGCAACTCGCCTTCTAACTGATATGAGGTACGACAATATGACAATAGCGTCACAAGAAAAACTGACTCATTGTATACTTTGCCAATCAACAACAATTAAAAAATGTAGTCAGTAGTGCAGCCTTACATTAAAAAAGGTTTTTTGAAATACCACAAACAATAATATTGACAATTAAAGTTCTTTCTAATCTTTATTTTGTTTTACATACTCCATGCGCTCAGCGTTGCGTTTTCGCAACACCATTACTTTTTGAGCAGATAAATAAATTTTTTTTTAAATTTTTTTCATGTATAGTAAAGTGTGTTAAATAAAAATACCTAATTTAATAAAAATATTTAACAAAAATAGTTTTGAGTATTAGTGGGTTAATAGACTATTTATGATTAACAACTAACACCTACCACCATCTAATTCACTTATTACTAACTCTAACGCGTACTCTAATACCAATACCATCTACACTAAAATCATATATATTCCTGCTTTAACAAAAAGAATTATCCCGATTTTAAAAATGACTAACATCAAAATAACAATGTACAACACAAACACCATCTGCAACTTACTATACAGTAAAATTAAAAACAAAACAAACATTGTAGAAAAACACTACATACGTATAACATCAACAGCAATAAATGCAAAGTATGTTACATCTGCCGAACCAAACAAAAATAAAAAAATCGGATTAAAAACCATAAGTATGGCTGTAAGAAAAATAAATCCAGCACAGCGTTAGCTTTACATTATATACTGATTACCTTGACTTTCAGAAAAAAAATTGATACCTAACACATGTAACCCTTAGTGTTGCTTTGATGTTCAATGTCAACTATTTGTCATTTCTAAATGTTAAATTATTTTTTTATGTAAAATAACTATTGTGTAAGTCATGACTAACGTAATTATTAAGATATTGCTTTTAACATTGCAGTGGAAGATTCTGGTTACCACTAGGAACGCTGAAAGCTTAAATTAAATCACCTATATGGAGTAAAAATGTACATAAAAATGCACCTATAGAATCATCATTAGCAATAAACACATATCTGTTTGTTGCTAATGATGATTCTATAGATGTTCCGAAAAGAATTCCAATTGTTACTAAATGCCAAACAACAATTTGTGCCTATTTTGTCATGAAGACCTTGTTGAACAATGTCCTGTAGATTTTTTGTTAATCATATTGAACAGTTTTGAGTATTAACTTCAATATTTTTTTATAAAAAATCGTACCTAAGATCAAAATCTGCATTGTTAACAATTGCAGTTTATAGTGATGCATTTTAAAAATTTTTCCTAAAGTTTTTCTATGTGTATAGCATATGTATTGTTTTGATATTGAATTCATACTACTGATTGCTAGTGAATTAGTACCATTTTCTTGAAAAACTTCTCCAACTTAAACATCACTAATTGTTAGTCTTCTTGATCTCAGAAGGTCAATTACAGACGTTGTTCTTCTAAATTTACTAATCAAATTATTTGCCACAGCCCTGCTTTTAAACCGATTTTTTTACGAAATCTTTGTAATCCAGCAAAGTAATGTTTACCGTATTCATAATAACATTGCATTAAACCAATTTTTGTTTGCAGGTCTATGTTCAAATTATTACAATTTACGCTTATGCAAGTTTTATTTTGAGAACAATTCTCTTAACTACGATAAATTCGTTCGGAAATTGTGTATTAGAAGGTGTCTTTTAAAGTTGTCCCAACAATTCTATTGTTTTCTATAGATACGCTAAAATCATATTATTTAAGCAACTAGATTCCATTTACTTTTTTATAGTTAATTTAACTTGTTAAAAATATACAAGGTGTAACTAATATAACACATAATCTCTTAATAGGGGTAGTTACGATGACTTCGAACACATTTGGTTCATGAACATGTGGTCTGACTTTCAAAATTTTTTCGTAAAATTTTCATTAAAATAATAAGCAAGTAAGTATTAAGTACGGACCTGTTTCATCTTATGATTAATAAAATAGAACTCGCTTTAAAAATTGCAATCTTAAAAAATGGTCACTACTAGAACAAAGTTCAGTGTGAAGGCTATTTGTACTAACAAGTTTTTTATCATTTGATGATGTTGCAAAAAAACATTAAGTATCAAATTAAAATTATAGTCTGCAGTATTTTAACGCGAAATAGTACTTACTTGACTAAAAAAACTAAATAGTTTTTAAAGTTTTCTATATTATCATACGTGGTATTTGTACCACAAGATGGCATTCTAAAAACATTTTAAATATGTTGGTAATGTCTACATGACATAAAAGAGTACGGTTGTCTGTCGGTATAGTTGTGGAAACACATCGGTGTATCCTAGCGCTGACGAGTTCCTAAAGAACCAAACAGCTGTCCGCTAGTTGTTTTTCACAATTATACTGACATTGTTCCTAATCTATTTTATAGTTGGGATTTTGAGCGTCACTTGTAAATAGATCATTGACTTTTGCTGTCATTAAATCCAATGACAACTTTTCTACCCTCCGTACTAATTTATAGTTTTCTATATTATCATACGTGGTATTTTTACCACAAGATGGCATTCTAAAAACATTTTAAATACAAAGTAACTACAAAAATACCTATCCGTCAATTACTACACGTAACGCACTTACCCTATAAATTTAAAATTGCGAAAACTTTTACCACCCTACAATTTGACTGAAATTAGTAAAGTAAAGAAAACTAACATCTAATAAAAAATTACCCAAAAATTAAACAAACAAACGAGGATATGATAACAACTTTACAGAAAAATAAAGATAAAATGGACAGAACAAGAAACTGTAAATATTACTTCAACTTATTTTGTGTGAGTGCAATAAAACCTGTACACCCTTGGTAAAACAACTATCACTCTCAGATACGGTGGGTTTGTGCTGTTTACTATTGAAATATCTTGACTTGTGTCACATTCTACTTGTAATCGGGTTCAACCAAGGACCTATTTAAAAATAGACATGGGATTTTCTCAAAAACTATCAAAAAGAGACCATATGAGATTATGCGTTACATCAGTTACACCCTTTATAAGTTGAAACATACTTTACCTTATGATAATTCAATATTTGGGATATTGAAAATTACTTGTTTTCTTTATATTTTAACAAAAATTGAGTTACAAAAAGGAAACGATGTTTATAAAAGCAACAAAATCATTTAATAATTGATCTTTACTGTATAAAACATGCATTAATAAAGCTGGAAATCTACTGGGAATTATTTGATTTATGTAAGTTCATGTTATTTTATTAAGAAATAAAGAATTGATGACGTGAGAAAGTGGCAGCTAGGGTAAGTTCTAATAAGAATCTCAACTTTTTTGGTAATTTTGTTTTAAATCTCAAAACAAGCTTTTCGAAAAAAATTGGAAACAATCTTTAGCAAATATTAATAATTATTGAATAAACATTAACTTTTTTAAAAAGATTGTGCCCTCAGTTTGCAAGATATTACATGCTAATGTGAAGAATCAGGCTTTTTTGTTCAGATATAGTCGTAATCACGAGATGTGTCTTATGACTCATCGATAAACAACGAAAGGTTTAAGGTTATTAAAACGTAGGTCATTATTGACTAACGCGCGCATAATAAATGATACCTGCAAAAGCGATAAAATAAAACATTGAGATTTAAAAAACAATTGTCAATTTATATAGCAAGAATAGTTCAATGAACTAGAAACAACGTTTTAAGATGAAATGAAATATGTTTTGTGAATAGGTAATACATAGATAGTTAATAGTCATAATGATTTGTATTTATCTTTTAGGTAACTACATATGCAAAATTAAAACTTAACAAACACGAATGGCAAAAAGAGATAAATGAATTTTAATTTGTAGCATAAGAACCACATAGTTTTACTTAGTATTACTGAAAAGGTACAATAATTAATGTAATCAAAATATCGCAACTTTTATGCATTTTGTAGGTTACAAACATGTAATTTGACCTAATAAAAAACCATAGCTATTGAATAGATATTAATGCAATGCGGTCCTATCCTGCGTATTTTTCAAGTCTAAAATATAGATAATTATATTAATATTTGTATTACTAAATAAAATAAAATAATTTAATATTTAACACGTACTTATGGTTATAAACAACTATAACACATCATATTACCATCCTTTGAATTAAAGACAGTTTATGCTTGATTAACATGTAAATGTGAATTAAACTGACACATAAACTGATTAATTTATCAGCGTACGCTGGCATTATAAATAAGTGCTGTGGTCGACGCCATCTTGTGGTTGACGAGCCGACGTATAAAATTTAACCAATTGGTGCTATAGAGATCGTCGTAATCGGTAGTCGGATTTAATAACCGCGCAATTCAAAAATTGAATCGAAAAAGACACGATTTGAATCCATTAACAAATGTATAGAAGTAACTATATCAGTACAATTGCAAAAATTACCACCAGAGAGAACCAGTGTACGGCCGTTTCATCCTTTTGGGGATCATCAGCACTGGGAAATACTCTCTGATGTAAAATGTTTTATGAAATTGCATAAAAATTTACGGAATTGCATAAAACTGCATAAAATTTTGTGAGATTTAATGGCTTTAATCAAATTTTAATTAGTCTAGATAAGATTACACAAAAAAACAATACAGTTAAACAGTCATTTTAACTCACTTAAGAATTAATCACACATGTTTAACCAAATCGTAGGTTTAACGATCAAACGCATAACTGAGGATTGCAAAGAAACCAAGAAAATTATACGTCACTAAAATTATAACATATATATACAAACAAGAATCCAAAGTACTAGCTATTATGACAATTAAACTGTCACAAGAAAGTATGGTGAGCGCCTACATTTTACTTCCTGTCTTAGTAATGAGTGACGCTGATGATCTCTCTAAAGGCGTCAATACACTGATCTGGATAGCTGATACTTTAGTCTGACATTGACACCTTTAGAAAAATCATCAGCACCGCTCATTACTGAGACAGGAACTAATAGTAGCGCTAACCATACTTTTTTTGTGACAGTTCAATTGTCAGAGCAATTTTCATAAATATTAATATTTTTGTAAGATATTATCTAAATAGATTAGTATGTTTAAAAATATTTAGAAAATTGTTTGGGCGCATCAGTAGTAGCTTGTGCTTCGGATTCTTATTTTAATATGTATGGTGTTTAGTGTAAGCAAGAATTGCATCCCCTCTATTTTAGGTGTTAAGTATACCGAAATGTTTTATATATACGAGTATGTGTTGAAACTCGCAGCAGTACGAATGTAGAGCAAATAAAGTTAAGTTTAAAACGCATTCAAATTTTATTGTTATCACCGTATGTGACACGTACAGATTTGAGGTGATAATTGCGATTATCGGCCTCATTAACATGGTCCTTCGGTACGGATTTTAATTACAATAATTAAATCTATAAAAATAACTCGAAAGATAAAGTTCGCGAAAGTTCAACAAAATGTGCGATTGTTTGTGAGTCGCGTATAACAAGTAACACGTGCCCAAGAAAGTGATATCTCGCTCGCTGCTGATTTACAGAAAAAGAAACAGCTTATCATATTACCACAAGATTACCAGCTGCAATTGTTTGCGAATCGCGTATCGCAGATAACACGTGCTCGAAAATAAAAATCATATCGCTAGCGGTTTGTTTGGTGTATGAAGAAGCTGTCGCATCTCGTCATACGTACCGCCGTTATCAGCTGAAAGTAAATACAACGCATCTTAAGAAGAACAAAGGATTTAAGGTCAGATCGTTCCATTTTCCTAATTGTTTATTTCTTAACTTATAACCTTTACAATGTCCCGAGATAAAAGTAATTATAATTCCGACGAGAATGCATTTCACGAAGATTTGAAAAAACTAAAAAGTAAACGCGCATTTTTAAAAAGAAACTTAACGATTTTGCAACAATATTTAGATTCCTCGACAAATACGCCCGAGCAGATAAATCAAATTAATCGGCAATTTGATTTATGTGAGAAATCAATTAACACGTACGACGAATTTTTTGAAAGCATTTATGACTCAGAGTTTGAGTCACACTTCGAAGAATTCTTTAATGAACGGGAAATAACAGATTCAACTTTCGCGAAGTTAAAGCTTAAAGTCGCTGCCTATTATCCAGATACAAAAAGCAACCCGCAAACCAATAACCATCAGGGATTAAAACTTCCTTCGGTAAATTTGCCTTCTTTTACAGGAAAATATGACGAGTGGTTGTCCTTCCGAGAAACGTCTAATTCCTTAATTGACTCAAATAATAAATTGACAAAAGTAGAAAAATTGCAATATTTAATCTCTTGTCTTAAAGGAGAAGCCGCCGACGCGATAAAATTCTTAGACATAATTGATAAAAATTACGATAATGCACTCGAAATATTAAAAGAAAGATTTGAAAACAAAAGGGTAATAGTTAACAATCACATTCGCGCTTTGTTTGAAATTGTCGCGCTTACGAAAGAGTCGTATCACGGTTTTCGAAATATCCTAGATACCGTCTCTCAACACACCCGATCATTAAGCTCTATCGGGAGGCCTGTTGATAAATGGGACGATATTTTGGTTTATTTAATATTTTCCAAACTTCCGTTTTATACACGCAAAGAATGGGACAATAAGTTAACCTCAACCGAATTGCCGTCGCTCAAAGACATGACGGATTTTTTAACCCATAAGTGTCACACGTTAAGTTCAATTCTATCTAAAGAGTTTGTGGAAAGTAGCAACAAAGGCCATAAATTTGGCTATAAGTCAGCTTCGTGTAATGTAGCTACTAGCAAATTAAATACTTGTAACTATTGTAATAAAGATGATCATTTTACCAGTCAATGTCAATCATTTTTAAAACTCGACGTGCAGGCTCGCATTGAAAACGCTCGATCTAATAAAATATGCTAGAATTGTTTAAGACGCGGTCATCCACATCGAGATTGCAAATCATCACGTTGTAAAAAATGTGGTAAGCTACATAACACAATGTTACATGTCGACCATGTCAAAAATGTCGACGCCAATCGAAGTCCACAACAAGCAACAAGTGATACACACGAAATTTCACAAGAAATTGCTGCATCCTCTTTATATGCAGCTAACCCATCTAATATTATTTTGTCCACGTGTATAGTAGAAATTAAAGACGCTCAGAATAATTACCACATCGCGCGCGCGTTGCTAGATTCAGGATCGCAAATTCATTTAATGACAAAAAATTTATTGGATCGGCTTAATTTGCCCACGAGTAACGTTAATTTATCTATTGCCGGAGTAAATAATAGTTTTACTAGATCCAACATAACGACAAGTGCAGAAATAAAATCGAAATATAATCATTATAAAACCCAATTATGTTTTTATGTTCTCGATCAAATCGCAGTAAATATGCCAATGCGCAATTTAAATCATTACAAGATAAACATACCCAGCAATTTACAATTAGCTGATCCAGAATTTTATAAATCGCGAAGCATCGATTTGCTAATAGGAGCTCAAGTGTTCTATCAATTATTGTGTGCAGGACAAGTGCGAACAAATCACTTGGGTCTCGTTTTACAAAAATCTGTATTCGGGTGGTTAATATCAGGGGAAATATCTTGCCATTTAGCTACTCTTGATGACCTAAATAAAAACATCGCGAGGTTTTGGGAAATTGAAAATATAACGGATAAACCTATTCAATCAAAAACAGAAGTTGAATGCGAAAGACATTTTGTGAATAACGTTAAACGCGATAGTACCGGCAGATTTATAGTTTCTTTACCATGGAATGCTAATCCAAACGTACTCGGCAAATCACGTGAAATTGCAAAAGGACGTTTTTTAAATTTAGAACGTGAGTTGTTAAGAAATCGAGAAGCTAAAATGGATTATGACGCATTTATTAAAGAATATTTAGATTTAGGCCACATGAAGGAAATCGGTACGCTACAAAACTGTATCGATATAGGCTATTTTTTACCTCATCACGCGATATACAAATCAGAAAGCATTACCACCAAAGTACGAGTGGTCTTTGACGCGTCTTGCAAATCGACATCGGGAATATCTTTAAACGATATTTTAATGCTAGGACCCGTATTACAAAATGATTTATTTAGTATACTACTTAGTTTTAGATTTTATCAACACGTATTATGCGCGGATATCAGTAAGATGTATAGACAAATACTCATTGATTCTAAAGATACAATTTATCAAAAAATTCTTTATAGATTTGACTCGAACGAAGACATTAAAGTGTACGAATTGCAAACTCTGACTTACGGTTTTCGTCCAGCATCGTTCATCGCGACGCGTTGCTTAATGGAGCTAGCATCAGAAGTTCATGCTAGCGATCCACGACTAGCAAATATTATATGTAATGACTTTTACATGGACGATTTAATCACCGGTGGCAATGATCAAAACGAATTATTAGTTTTAAGAGATAAATTGATTAATCTACTGCATAGCGCTGGATTTGTATTACGAAAGTGGATTTCAAACGATAGAAGTGTTTTAAAAGGTTTAGATTGTGATCGCGAGAATTTAGTTTTAAATAATAACGATTATGAAAACATTAAAACGTTAGGTGTTCGTTGGTCGCCTAGTTTAGACTGCATTGAATATAGTTGTAACATGCAGTTTAAGAATGCGCGCATAAGTAAACGTCATATCTTAAGTCAAGTATCTTCAATTTTTGACTCTTTAGGACTTTTAGGCCCTGTAATAGTGATTGCAAAGTTGATCATACAAGATTTATGGAAAACCAAGTGCCACTGGGACGAATCATTACCTTTAGAATTGCAATCGCGATGGAAAGAATTTCATACCGAATTACGCGAAATCTCGAAAATAACTATTCCGCGAAGGCTTCCCAACTAGCATTTTTGGTGATTGCCACGTGGCAGCCACAGTCGTAGGAACTGTAGAGTGGCGTGCCACTAGTCACTACCACGTTACAGGAACAGTTCTATACCGTGGCTACCACCAAAATGGGGAACAAATATTGGGTGGTCGTTACGTGATTACAACCATTTTATCACTTATAAAATAACATTACAGCCAGGTAAAATCCACGTCGCTGCCAAGTGGCGGCGTGGTGACTATTAGTGGCCCTGAACATTTCAGAAACTGCTTTAATGTATTTATATCTCTGTCTCATTTTTAAATGTTGTTTACTTTCTCATCTAGATCCCTTCTTTATTTTACAAATGGACAACTAAGTTAACTTCGATCAAACTGTTTTAAGTTTTTATGAACTACATGTTTATTATTGAATTTGTACAACATTTGCTAACAGCAAAATTGCAACAAATGCAAGTTTACTGTTAAATGTAGAGGTTATAGTTTGAAATATAACCATGCGCCAACAAAATCTTTATTTTTTAGAAAATCAAAATTAAAAAGTCCTAAATATAAAATAAAAATTAAATAACTATACAATCTAAAACACATTTTATTAGTATTTACATTATAAATTTAATTATAATTCATTAATTTCTTACATTCAATGTGTTGTTACTTAGAAATTTTATATATTTAGAATAATTGGCAAATTTTTGTTAATGGCGGCATAGGGATTCTTCATAAATATGGCTACTTAGAAATAAAGTAACTGTTAAGTGGCAAAAACTAAGGATAGCCACTTTGGAGTTACTTCCACTCATAAGTGGCCAAAAGAACTAAGAAACATCCAATCAGATTTCAGAACACTTAAAAGTGATTTTTAAAAGTGGCAGCATTGGTGGCGACCACGTGAATTTTGTTGAACGGCCACTCAATAAAATTTACATGCTTTCACGTTCATTTTCATAATGAAGTTGGATACATAACCTAACTAATTTATATTTTATTATCAACTTCATTTTATAACGTATAATTACAATCAATTATTTTGAACACTCTTAATAATATTGTTATCCAGCTTATACATTTGTAATTGTTCTAAATCATTTTCACATTATGGATTATGTGTGTTATTAAATGTCAAATTTCTAATAAATAACTTTACTTTACGGATTAAACTTTTGATGTCTTCCTGGAAATCAATTTTAGGTTAGACAGATTTAAATACTAGCAGTGTATTTTTATTTATACCGAGCCGTGATGCATTGTAGGAAATAGGCCACTATTTAGTTACTGTAACTTAAAAGTGGATTTCAGAAGTAAATGTCACTCTGTAGTGGCTTTAATCTAAAATGTTTCGTGAAAATCACTTATGGAAGTGGCTAAAACGTTACAACAACGACAACATACCACTCTAGAGTGCACCTACATTTTAGGTATATTTTAAGTTTCCAAAACGTGGCCAAAACTTTAATAGCCACTTTAAAGTGGTTATTACTTTTAAGTAAGATTTTAGTGATTCGATTTAGTGGTTGCCACTTTAATTTGCCACTCTAAAGTTAAAAAAACTTATAAGTGATTTTACTTAGTGAAAATAACGTTGGAAAAACTTTACTTTTCACCACAAAGCTACAGAACTACAAAGTGGTTAAGAAAGGATGTATCCACGTAATTTCCACTATAAATCAATAGAATAAAGTTATTATTACTAAGAAGTTGCATATAAAGTGTTAAATACGTAATAATCACTAAACTGAAGTGGCAGTATAAGTTATTCTCACTTTGATGCTACTTGGGTTATTACAAAGCACACAGCACGCATCGAATTGCATGGTTTTGCCGACGCTAGCGAAAAGGCGTACGGTGCCTGTATATTTTTAAGAGAAATTTACGATAACAGTCAAATCAATTGTAGACTTTTATGCGCTAAGTCACGTGTCGCTCCTTTAAAAACGGTTAGTTTGCCACGATTAGAGCTGTGCGCCGCGGTATTGTTAAGTGAGCTAATGCACAAAGTTTTGCAAGCTAACTTAAGGGTTAATTATTCTACTATAAGATATTACTCGGACTCGACGATAGCACTCTCGTGGATTCACTCGTGCCCTAGTAGATGGAAGGTTTTTATAGCACATAGGGTAGCTGACATTCAATCCAAATCTGATGTATCATCATGGCATCACGTAAATTCTGACGAAAATCCCGCGGACATAATTTCCCGAGGTTCATCACTTACACATCTTGCATCTAATAGTTTGTGGTGGAATGGCCCAAAATTTTTGCACGAAATAAATGTGCAACCCAATTCTTTCAAGCTCGACTTAAACGCATCTGTGCCTGAAGCAAGGGTACTGGTGGTGCAAAATGTAGAATTGCATGATACTCAACATATGCATCAATTTGCAAACTACATATTTCCAAAATATTCTTCATTAACGAGGTTAATAAGGATTATTGCTCTATGCAAACGATTTGCTTTCAACTGCAAACATAGAGATCAGAAAGGCGTAAAACAATTATCAGTTAAAGAATTGAACAGTGCTGAGAACTCGTTAATAAAATTAGAACAAAGCATTCATTTTAAATGCGAGATTTATAAGCTAAAAAATTCTCGGCAATTAAAATCAACTTCTAAAGTTCTGTCTTTGAGTTCATTTCTCGACTCACAAGGCATTTTGCGCGTAGGAGGTCGCTTGGTTCACTCCGATTTACAGTTTGATAGCAAGCTACCCATCCTGTTACCAAAGGGTTTGTTTTGTAATTTGATAATATTACATTATCACAAAGAAATACTACACAGTGGTGTACAATGCACTCTAGCTTCAGTTAGATTGCGGTTTTGGCCTATTTCAGGAAGAAATAGCATAAAAAATATAATACGAAAATGCATAACTTGCTTTAAGGAAAATCCTACAAACATTGAGCCTAAAATGGCGGATTTGCCCGCGGTCAGAGTAAAAATTTCGCGTCCTTTCTCGAAGGTGGGGATAGATTTCTTTGGACCTTTCCACATAAAGATAGGTACAGTACGGTACGGGATAGATACGGTTGTATCTTTGTGTGTATGGTTGTGAAGGCTGTACACTGCGAGCTAGTAGAAAATTTAACTACGGAAGCTTTTGTTGCTGCTCTCAAACGATTTGTTTCTAGACGCGGATTACCTAAAGAAATATTTTGTGATAATGCGAATATTTCGTAGGCGCGTCAAATGATATGAAAGAAATTATTACATTTTTAAAAAACGAAAATACGCAAAACGTTATCTCGCAAGTAATGACCACTCGTGGAATAGCATGGAATTTTATAACACCTAGAGCACCTCATCAAGGTGGTTTATGGGAGGCGGCTGTAAAATCGTTTAAAAGTCACATTTTTAAAATAAGCACAAACGCGAATCTTACGTATAGTGAAATGTATACTCTATTGACTGAAGTAGAATGTGTCCTAAACTCCCGCCCATTAACTCCACTGTCTACCGATCCTAGTGATCTGACCTATTTAACACCTGGACATTTTCTTATTGGCGACTATTTCAAGTCCATACCGGAAATAGATTTGTTGCCTGAAAGAATTAACAAATTATCCCGCTGGCAATACGTACAAAACTTGCAGCAATTATTTTGGAAGAAGTGGAGCCGTGATTATCTGCACGAACTACAGAAACGAAATAAATGGAAGGCATCCAAAGGCCCATTGCTTTCGGTTAGAGACGTAGTGCTAGTTAGAGAAGATCATACTCCTTCTCGTTTCTGGAAAATGGGTTTAATCCAGAAGGTTTATCCAGGGCCGGACGGCGTCGTGCGTAGAGCATCCGTTAAAACGGCAAATGGTAACATAGAAAGGCCTGCAGTGCGGTTAAGTGTATTACCGATGAATTCTTAGTGGTGTTTTTTGAAAGTTAATTGCGACTTAGTTGTTTCATCAGTGTTTAGTAATTAGAATTAAGTTGGATTATATGCCAACATTGTATAACATTTGGATATTATGTGTATTGAAATTAATAATTTCAAGGGAGGCGGAATGTTTAGTGTAAGCAAGAATTGCATCTCCTCTATTTTAGGTGTTAAGTATACCGAAATGTTTTATATATACGAGTATGTGTTGAAACTCGCAGCAGTACGAATGTAGAGCAAATAAAGTCAAGTTTAAAACGCATTCAAATTTTATTGTTATCACCGTATGTGACACGTACAGATTTGAGGTGATAATTGCGATTATCGGCCTCATTAACATATGGTATGGTCTTTAATTTTCTTGATTTCTTCGCAATTTTGTCATGCGTTCGATGGTTAAATCTACAAGTGTATTAAACATGTGTGATTAATTTTTAAAAGAGGTAAAATTACTGTTTAACTGTGTTGTATCTTATTAAAGTTAATTGAAATTTGATTAAATACATTAAATTTCACAAAGTTTTATACAGTTTTATGCAACTCCGTAAGTTGTTATGCAACTTCAACAAAATGAATGATCATAAGTTTTTTTTTTGTGTGAAAAATAGCGGTCAAGTAAAATTCGTTTAATTTAGTTCTAATCTCAGTATTGTGTCTTCTACGCATTCTAATGCAATATTGATTTTTTTTCTGATAAGTATTACCTATCCATATTATTGTAGAGATCAGTGCGTCAATACCAGACAGTATCAGCTATCCATATTATTATAGAGATCAGTGTTGCGGCCGCATTTAAATAGTCAACCGATGGGAAACGTATTCTCTTATTAATATAATTTTCTATAACGATTCTATTATAATGTAAAAACAGGTGGACGTAGTACTCACGCTGTCAAATCGGCAATAACATAAAATCAAAGTAAAGAAGTAATTTTGTTAATAAAGGCTCGTCAAGAAAAGTTTGAAACAAAACATTAAACCAATTTAAATTAATATATTATTGCTAAACTACGTCAGTAAACAAAGTTTAAAGGTTAGTAAATCAATACATAATATTTAGTTTACAGTTAGATAATGACATATGGCAAAAGTAACACAAGAAAATTAAAACAAAAAAATATTTTAAATTGTAATGCAGTAACTAAATACATGCATTGCACATTAAAATAAATAGAGTTTGATAATAACACAGTCAATAAATATTTGTAAACAAAAACACAATTTTTTATATGTTAAATCACTGTTGCTATCATAAAAATTGAGTAAAACAAAATGTATTGATTAATACGAAAATGTATTTTCCTAGCAAACATACGATAGTACTATAGTATGGATACTTGACTTTCCGATCGTTATCATCATTTATTTGATGTTTCTTTTGTAGCTAAGATAACATTTTACTTTTTACAAGTTTATTAGATAATAATAGCACTTTTTTTAAGTAGAACATAAGTATAACAAATTACAAACGTATAGTAATAATAATTTTACCTACATATAATGACCGGAGTTAAAATTTCTTTAAAAACAATTATTTAAAGCAATATTCTATCAAACTTAGAGCTGTTATTATAATTGGTCATTCTAAACCTTGTTCGATTGTTTGTGAATCTGTTATAAAGGTGTGTGTTTTCATCGTGTTTATTTGCTTCCCTAAATTAGAAATCTCGTTAAATAAACAATGTTTAATATATGAAAGACCGAAACGTTAAAAAAATACAGATTGATAGTTAACAACAAAGCTGTAGTTATAATGTTTTAATGTCTCCTACAAAGACTGTACAATAACTTCAACTTCAAAAAGCAAAGTTAAAGCAATATACATTTGCATAAAAAAATACCAGCGAACTAAAACTAAAACTACAAGGTTTTCATGTACACGACGAAAAACTAAAAAACGCATTTTAAAAGCGTTTAAAATTATCTAAATGTACTCTTTGAAAATGATGTACGTGTAATTAAGGCGTTAGTTTTTCTCATAAGCATTGAAACAGACGTTTACGCCAACTAAATCATCAGCTTTGAAATTTTCGTATTTACGTTTAAACTTTTTTCAAAATTAAGGTCGAAGCAATTCTAATTAAAAATACATTTACAAAATTCTGCAGTACACTAAATTTATCAAACATTTTATTATCACATTAAAATGACAAAAAACTAATTATTTATTGAAACATGCTAATAAAGAAGTACAAAAGCTTCTAAAAATTTTTTTTATTACTAATGCAAAAAGGCAAAAAACATTAACAAAACAAAAAAGAACGTTTGATAGTTTAATATCCAGGATACTTTTGTAGTATTATATAAAAAATTAAGTGAAAAACGAACTCAAGGATCACACAAAACTTTTGCATAGTTTTGTACACTAAAATTTTGGTGGAATCTTTGTAATTTAATATTACTTAAATACCAGAATACTTTGTTTATTGATATACCCAATTTACTTTAATGTTATATTAGTTGCTTTTAATTTTAACATTATTTATTAATTTAATTTTAATTATATTTATTACTAGAAATGTTTTTATGGTAAAATTCTTTATTTGTCATCTATCTTTACTGTACTTAATTATTTTAAAATTCGAAGTGACTAAGTTACAATATAAATATTTTATATTATCTAGTTTCGTTAGTTAACAACTATATAAAATTGTAAATGATTAAAAAAACTGTAATCGAGTGATGTAAATCAGTACCTTATTACAAAGATTAAGTAATAAGAGATTTTCTTGTAAACGAAAAATATATTTAAACAATTTAAGGTTGTCCACTGTTAAAAAACAACTAATAAAAAAACAGCATAATTAAATTGATCTCAACGAACGATCTCAAACACAATATATAATTTTTAATAAAATTTAATAACATATGTTGATAAAACTGCAACCTGTAATGACAAAATTCAATTATTTTTGAAACTACATAATTTCAATACAATTTTACTTATATGAAAATAAAACTATTGTTGTTTTTAGCAATTGTAAGATACGTATAAGCAAATTTGCTATATTTGTTTAAACAATGTTGTTACTGTTATTCTAAACAATAACACAAATAATGGTGTATGTTAATAAGTCTGACGTTTAATTAATTAATGATTCTTAGTGCCAACTTCTAGTTATAAAATTCTACTACACTTTACCGGCCTAGGCCGGAAAAGTAAAATTTCTGCCGATTATGATGCTTGTACAATAAATAAAAACAGACGGAAGCACAAAAAATGTATTAATTGTTTCATTTTTTTATGTTCTTTTTATTCTGAAAAAGCAATAAATGAATTGAATAAAACTACCTATAAACAACAGTTAAATAGAATGAAGAAAAGCAATATTTAAAAATATATTGTGGTGAGCACTTTTATAATGTTGTAAGTGTTTTAAGCTTTGTCGGCAAATCACATGTAAAGTTCTGTGTGTCAGTGCTTTAAAACATAGCAATTCTATTTTTGATTAAAATTTGCAGTGTAGTTAAAAACATTTGAAAACTATGTTAATTAAACTTTCACAACAAAGTTGCTAATAACTGCGATTCATAATTAAAATACTTTAACGACGTAAGCGAGTGTAACAAACAAACGTGTTAATGTTGCCGAGACTATTAATCGCCAATTAACAAGCGAGTTAGTTTGTCCATAAATCATATATTAGTAAAATAAGTAAAGTGTACAAACAAATCCGTTGTTATAACTAGGAGTCATGTAACATCGTTCTTAACGATTTCATTGAATGGTATACTAAATTGTTTTATAATACAAATTGATTCCATGGTCAAAACCGACCGGTAATAGAACATTAATACAGTTGTTAACAAACGATCAATGCCAATAGTAATTTATATAACAAGCGTCAAAAGGGAAGCGTAGTATAACAAACATTAATCACCCTGGCCGAACGCTGCGTGAGAGTGTGTTATCGTGTGAGACTTTCGACGAGAGTACATACATTATTTATTACCGTTTTTTGTAAAATTTTTGATAACATTAAAAAAAGACTTACATAGAAACTAAGTGAAGCTATCAAGTTCGAAATTTGAATGTTTTAGGTAGTATTAAGGAGGTATTTGCACGCTACAGTCGTTTTTGTGGCAAATTATTCAATTAATGTTTTAGTATTACTCATGTAAATGGCAATAACTGTTACATGTCAACGAATTTTAAGTTTATTCGTTTTTGAGCAAATAACCACTTTAAATACTTACAATGTTGCCGCTAGTACTATTGCTATTTTTATACAATGCTGGTACTTTTTAAATTTTAATAATAGGTACTAACTAAAACAAAAATATACATAAAATTGTTTTATTGCCGACGCAAACCGTAAATTTTAGAGATAATTAGTACATGAATACAAATTAAACAAATACATTTGGCAATGACGTAATAAAATTAGTGGTGCTGTCATTTTACACAAAACAAGCGCACTAAAATGTAACTAACATTCTAGCAACACGACAGTGTACTTCGACATGTTACTAAATTAATTAAAGTGTCACTAAATGATATTTAGATACAGTTAATTTAAAATTGGTGAGTTTGTAAGAGTTAAACTTGTAATTATATTACATAGCAGCTTGATATTTATTTAACATGCTATTTATTTTTAGAAATAAGTAAACAAATTCGTCAAAATAGTGATTTATGGATGTCCAGTTATTAAGACTACTTAATATCATTTTTTTTGCAATGCGTATTACTTTATTTACTAATTATACCTAGATTACAGTAAAGTACATAGTTTCATTTACCTTTGTTGTTAATTTTAGGCTCATAGTATTTATACTTTTTAAAATAACTGTACCTAAACACCGTATACGTTTCGGCTAATTTTTAAATATGGTCCACTGCTGTTATATTACCTTAACTCTTAAATATACAATACTCGAATGTTTAAAATTATAAAATTTTGAATCGTTTTTCTTCTAATTGTAACTACATTTTAGAACTTTTAAACAGATTATCTACCAGACACACGTTTTTACTTGAATAATAATTGACTTTCAAAGGATAGTTTTGCATAGATTTTGATTTATTACTTTGCCGCTCTAAAGTTTTTTTAGTCGTTACGTAACTACACTAACGAACAAATATTGATGTTTGCAATGAGGGCAGCACAAGAATGAGTTCTTATTATTTGATATGTATTTGATAATACGATAATAGATTACAAAAAAAATTGTCCACTTGCCCTCCTTTCTTTGATAATAACTTTAATAATAATTTTACGAAAAAAAGTTAAGATATATTTTTTCTTTAGATGTTCCTTATTTACAACTTGAGAATATTTTGAGTCTTTCGAGAGTCTCAATTTTTTCAGTATAGGACCGTACTTAGTGATTTTAATGAAACGCTCTTTATATTTTTGAAATTTATATTTAAATTTTCGTCATATTTGTTAAGACTTTTGCCGATTCAAGTCCACTCGTTTGTCGTCATAAATAACATTCAGAAAAAATTATAACAATTGAAGCGTCAACAGCAGAGCGACGATATTCGAAATTATCATAGACAAAAAATCGATTTATTTATTGATATGTTGATTTTAATGCAAATTTGTTGTAAAGAAACGGTATTAGTTTTTATTTGACAACAGTAAAAATAGTCAATTTTTTTAAACCAAGAGCCATCTGTTCTTTAATCTTAACTATATTTAATACAGTTACCATGCAAATAACAATTGCAATATGCTGACGACATGCGTCAGTTTAATTGCAATTTATTTGTGTCTGACAAAGTATCGTCTTTGCTTTGTTCAAAAATATTCAAATCTAACCGAAAGAGTCACGTTTTCCAAATAACGAATTGGTAGATTTGGTTTTTAATTTTGGTGAATGTTTAAGGAACTCGTTATTGGCTTTGCGCGTTTACAAAGTATCCCGATGTACGCCACCTGGACGTAACTGCAAACGTCTCCTTGCCAAACTCGTGTCCTCAAGGGGTTCTTAACCATTCCGCAAACTCAACAAAAAATTAATAATGAGAACATTGTTTGAAGACCCAAGAAGAAGTGCTAAGCAAATTGGGGAAATTTCAGATGTTAACAGGTCGTCACTTTGGCGTACAATTAAAAGCGTCTATTTACACGCATAGCGGTATCAAAAGCACCAGAAACTTTTTGATGATAATCGTTTAAGTCGTTTAGGTTTTTGTCGTTGGGTTAATGAAAAATTTGGTAATGAAAGAATTATTTTAATTTTGTGTTATTCACGTACGAATCAACGTTTCATGATGACGGGCTTATAAACAGCCACAACTATCACCATTATTTTGATCTAAGCCCACAACTGACAAGAGAACTTGACCGTCAGTATAGATGGTCACTAAACACGTGGGGTGGAATTCTTGAACAATATCAGATAAGGTGTTTTTTTTTCTCGGCGGGCACTAAAATTCACAAGTTTATTCTGACTTTTTGAAGCACGATTTCCCAATTTTACTTGAAGACAACGCATGTGGCTCCAGTACCAAGTAACATTTAATTCACTATTTAGCTGTGGCAGCAAATAACAGTCTGTAAAAGTAATGCAGCAGTTAAAACAGCAAACATAAAGCTGTGCCAGCTAAATGTATAATTTGGAATCCTGTAGTAGTGCTGTTACAGCAATAAAAATAACATCCCAGTTCTAGATACAATGTAGTAGCTGCTACAGTGCTGTAACTTCTGAAAGCAGCATCAACTATTTTACAGCTGTAAAAGTGCTGTAACAGTACTGTAATAATAGCTATGTTAAGAATAAGATACTTAACACAGGTAGCTGAATTACCCTTCAAACCAGCTATAAACCAACAACAAAATAATGCTGTTATTTTGTTGACACAGCACTGTGACAGCATCCGTAGCCATTTTTAAATTTTTTTGACTATTTTGTTGCTTTTAACCACTAATTAAATACTTAAGTATTAGCTGTAACCTAACAATTATGCGTATTCTGTAGTGTTGCCACTTTTAAAATTCTTGTTTTACAGATTATTTTGTACTTTTTATTTATTTCATTTACTTAATATTATTAACAGGACAAAAAATATTATATTAATTTATATACTTATAATAAAATTTTTCAATAAAGAATATATTTAATAAAGTAGGTAGTAATCTTTGATATTTTTACTATACCTATATGACGCTTTTGACAATGGGTCCTAGTGGTCCAACTAGTTAGAAATTTGGCATACCGGGCAATAGCATATGATGGTACAAGGTTCGATCCTTGGAAAGGGTAAGACATTAATAATATAGGTACTCTAGAATCCACGTGGAGCGGAAAGGCACAACGATAACATCGAAAAATATAAAAATTATATCAAAAAGAACTTCGAACCTGTAAAATTAATAAAAATGTCTGAAGTATTTTTTTTGATTTTTGATATAACTGCGACAGCGAAATCTTTAAGCTGCTACAGCAATCTGTAAACAGCAATAATAGTGCTACTAGCACTGTGCCAGCAACAATGCAGCCTCCAATGAGGGTATCCAGCTGCTGATCTGCTGTTATATCATTGCTAAATATTAAGCTGCCGCAGCTATAGTAGCATTCAGCTGACTGCGGCAACACTGTTACAACAAATTTTCAGTTAAAAATGTTACTTGAAGTATGACGGGGTTTCTACGCCCACTATGAAATTAAAATAAAAAATTTATTTAATCAGGAATATTTTCAACAATAGGTTGGAACCGGCCACCCTGATCACCTGATATAACCAAACCAGACTTTTTTCTATGGGGATATGTGAAAGAACGTGTATATAAAGAAGAACCTACATCTGCTGACAATATGAGAAACAGGATCCGTGAATCTTTTAGATTAATCACGCCTGAAATGTTAGAAAACGTTAACAGAAATTTTACAAATCGAGTTAGGCATTGTTTACAAAACAATGATCGATTATTTGAAGCCACTTTAAATTGATGTTTAGTGTTTTTTACGTGAGTTGATTTATTAATTGATGTTACAATTACTAAATAAAAATTTTGTGATTTATATTATAATTGGTGCTGGGATTGAGTAAATTATCCCCGAAACTATTACCTTCAGGTATAGGACATGTTTAAGAAAAATCAAATTAAACTTAATTAAAAAAATACAGGATATCCCATTTAAAAAAATGCTTTTAATAATTTTCCTGTTGTCAAACAAAAATCCAAAATTGCTCTTTCGCAACAATATTGCTATTTTAAACGCTTTTTTGTTTATGATAATTTTAAATTTTGTCGCTCTGCTGTTAACAAATCAATAGATACGATTTTTTTTACCGAATATTAATTACGATCAGAATCTATAAAAAATATATTTTTCCTTTGAAACGAGTAGACCTAAGTCGGCAAAAGTCCTTGACCTAAATTTACATATAGATTTCAAAAATGCAAAAATATAAAGGGTGTACAGAATAAATAGAAACCCTCTCAAGACTCAAAATATTATAAAACTGTAAACGAGGAACATCTGAACAAAAAATATATCTTAACTTTTTCTTGTATAGTATTTATAAAGTTACTATCGAAGAAAGGAGAGCAGTCGGCAACCCTGTATAACAATAAACTATTACTTATTTATTTATTCTGAAAATAAAATAAAAAAATTATTAAATCAAAAAATTTGAATGTAGCTCAAATTAAATGCTTTGCTTCTAGTAAAATGTTTTTCAAAAAATAAACAAGACAAAGGACATTAAAAATACATGCAATTTTAAGCATTTTGATCATATTTTGAAAATTTATTATAATTAAATCATTATTAGACTAAACAATTCTGATTTCGTAAAACACTAGTTTTTTTAATTAATTTTTTATAAGTTTAAAAAAAATTACAAAAAGTAAAAAATAGCAGCAATTAAAACTGTATAAATAACGGATTTGATATTAAATGTTATGTAAGTTTTTTTAGTCCCTCAACTTTACGTTGGATTATAAATTTAATAAAGTTTTGAAAGCATGTTAGTGTGCATAATTAGAAACCTAATTTCTGAAGCTTTTGCTTGAGATTGATGTTAGCAGTAGTATAATTTTTCGTTGTAGTAAGTCAAATATCATCTTAACTTTAGCTTGGTATGATTAATATTTAACGTAAAATTTAATCATTTCAGAAACATGAAGTGCTCAACTTATATATTTCATGTTATTAGACACAAGCAAACAAATATTCTTAAAATCGTTTACAACTTACCAAAATCATTTTTTAAGGGATTATTGTATACTTGCTTACCTGTAAATAAAAAAAAACACAATTAATTAAGTATAAAAATACAATTAAATGTATACATGCACATCTTTTAAGCAAATTTATGATTATACAGAAAGTAACAAAAATTTAATTTTATATCCGCTACGGTACTAACAACTCCTCTAAAATGCTATGATTAACTACAAAATCGATTTAAAACTATTTTTATGTAATTACCTAGAAAACTATTATTTGACGTGAAAAGGATTCCTTACTATTCGAAACGAAATCTATCTGCTAATCCTACAATTTCATGCTTAAACCTATACTAACGTGAAAAGAAACCCTTGAGACGTCTAAATGCCACAAATTAATTGGTTTCTTACAGAAAACGACAATTAGTGTTTCGATTTCAAAGATGTTATTTTTCAAATTAGCAATCGAAAAGCATTTGTTTTAAACGATAAATTAAATACGAATACTTTTATGTCATTTTACTTATGTAAAATCTACTAAAACGTAAAATGCGTTTGTTTTATTTTTTTTAAATTTTCATTAATGCTTGGTTTTATAAATTAAGACATTATGCTGATATAATCGATAAGATTTCTTTGCTTAAATAATAGACTTTTTTCTTGAGTTTAAGTAAATATAATAAATATTATTTCCTAATAATGAATAACTACGTCAGTAATAAAAAACTATTATGCAAAGTTTACCAATTCATTTCTAAACTCACTATAATTTACTAATACTAAAACATAAATATTTAAAATTTAAATAAACCCAGTACACCTGCAATATATGCAACCCAAAATACAAAGAATTTTACATAAATAAAAGAAAATACTACCTTTGTATGTACAAAAAATAATATATTATAATGAGTAAGTAATGATAGGGATTGCCAATAAGTATAAAAGAAATCCGAGCTGAAGGCGAGTGCTGCATTTTATACGAGTTGTAATGCACATTCCTCGCGAGTTTAATCTTATTATAATCAACATTTGCGTTTAGAGAATGCAAGATAAAGTTGTTTACTCTAATAGATCTAATATGCTTTAAAAACCTTTACCGGAGAAAAAAAAACAAAAAGTAGATTTCAGAAATTAAGTGCTTTCACTTATAGTTATTTTTAAATATGTAATTTTTTAAATGTATAAACAAGTAAATTGTACTAGTAACACTGTAACACTCTCACGTTAACTCAAATCGGCGAAGCGTTAAATTAAAAAAATTAAATAATTCACATACATTTATTAAAAAACTTAAAGTTTACACCTTATAATAAACGATACAAATTCTGTAGTTTTATTTAAAATCATACAAACTAAAAATTACTCCTTATATTGAACGTAATAATTTCTGTAATTTAATGTAAATACGGAGTTGGGTTAAAGCCGGACCTCGCTCGAAAGCTGCAAGAAAACGCGTAATGCCTTAAATAAAATTATGTAATAGTAAACTGACGTGCAAGAATTAAAATTCAATTAATTAAAGTACACACAAAACACACTCGGTAAGTTTATTTCAAAAGTCGATGCAATACTAGCAATTAAAATTTACAGGTTAGTACAAGTGTGCTGCGTACAGTTTATTTGAATTGTAATTAGGAATTTACAACGTATGTTGACCATTAGTTTATTTACAATGGTAATGCTTACAAAAAAATTACTGTAAAAATTTTTTACGGTAGCGGCAATATACACGGTGCTGCAAATTGGTTTTAATAACAAAGTTAAATTTCTATTGGATTAAATTAAGGTAAAAATTAATTATGTCAAATAAATTCGTAACGGTATCAAACGTCTTAACCAAACCTGTTTCAAGCGAAAAATTAATCCGCTAATTCAACTACGTTCAAGGTTTAAAATATGATTTAGAAACCAGTGGGATCAAGTTTACGTTTTTACAAATTCTAAGTTATGGTGCTTTGAGCGATTTCTTAATTAATTCACTGACTGAATGGTGGTGGTACACAGCGGGTAGTCGTTATTAAGTTTCAATATAGCAAGGTACAGTAGCGCTCCTTCGAGTTTGAAAACAAAACTCTGCAAAAAACTAATAGTGTCAGTTACTACTAAATACTAAACTTAGCAAATTATTTTTATTGTATACGTACTTTAGCCTGTTTAGAAATAAAATGCATTGTCTTTAACTGTCATAATTTTTGTTTTGCAAATTTTGAGTCTTGTAGACAAGCAATAAAAAAATTTATATTCAACTGGTTTCTGTATAAATTAGGCAATTTTTCAATTCGTAGATTTTTGAAATTCCTATTTCACGCGGGTCTAAAAATGCCCACACGTGGAAAAAAAATCCCCGAATTTACCCAAGAAATAAAGAGCTACAGTCAAAAGAAATGCATAACCGTCAATAAACATACAATGTGACGTATTATTTGTTAGTCGTAGACAAATAAAATTGTGCAATTATAAATTTTACTATATCAATCAGTTCAAGTTCACAACACATTTTACTCATCCACAGCGACATTTGCCCCGACTCTATGTAGAAGTAAATATCTCTAACTTTTGTGTATAATTTCTTTCAGTTTCACAATCATCAAATTAATACAAACAAATTATGAGGTGAGCGACGTATTTAAACAGTATATAACATTTCAACTAAAATGATCCATTTACGTACTATGGCTATGGTAAAAAATATGTCAACCAAAAGTTAAAGTACTTTTTTTAACAATAACGCTTAGAACATAGTTGCTAAATAAATCGTTAACTGATCGAGTGTAATACTTTTATAAGTACTTACGTACTTAAAAAATTTGAGATTGGAAAATACATTAAAGACCGTTTGGTTCTCAGCAGTTTCTATCTTATTACATCCGATTCGATCTTAAATCTTATGTAACTGTCAACAAACAGCATATTTAACGTGTATTCGTGTATGTTATTAATAAAAACGCAAAAAGTGAACGGACCAAACAAAATAATGCTTACTATTTGCAACATGAATCTATTACCAAGTGTAAAATACTAACCCTGTGACAAGTTTCACGAGTAGCACAATGATTGATAATAAAACTACCCGTTTAGTTTTGTTAGTCTATGCAGCAATTTAAAAGTAGCATTTCAGACACTTCCATCTTTATACATCAATAGTGATTTAAAAAAAAACTTTACCTTGAGCAAGCTTTAAGTAAGCAACAAAAAAAACACGTAAAAATGCTGAGAAAAGCAACGTTTTTGTATTCTTAAACAATCAAATTTTCTGTGTAAATTGGTATAGTTACAAAGATATTTTTTCCTATATGTCTTTGAATTGGTGGTCGGTAGAGACATATCAAAACTAGATTTACTTTTAGGTACAAATCGATCGAGGTAAAGCATCTGTTTTTTGAGGTAGTCTAATAAAATTAAACCACCACTTAATGAATACAAAAGGTAAGTTTACAATAAACAGTACAGAAAGTAATGTACATTACTCTCATTAAAAGTTTCATAGCATAACTCACTTGCATGCAACGCTCGGTCATGCGGTTTAGCGTCGTATTAACGTTTGTTATGCTTTGCTTTACTTTGGACGCATGTTACGTAAATTACTATTATTACACAGAGTAACAAAATGAGATGTATTGATGTAAATGTATATAGTGTAAGATCACTAATATATTTTTTTTATTAACTTAACTTAATTAATACCTAAAATTCTTAACAAAGCTCACTACCTGGAAACTACTACTTTTTACTTTCCTATAAGGAAAGTATAGCGACAAAAAATTTTTTTTGAAGAATTTTACGTTTCAAGGTCTCCTGAACCAGAAAAACGTATTTTTGACAAAAAATTTTGGATGCCTGTGTGTGTGGCTGTGTGTAACGTACCCACGATAACTTTCGAACCAAAAGTCCTAGTAACTTGAAATTTGGTATGGATCTGGCTTTTTATATTCTCTCTCAAAAGATGGACCGGAAAACCGGAAGTGGGTGTATCCGCAATTTTTAACAGTTTTTCTTATATGATTTTGTACGAATGTAAATTATTCTACTTACAAGCTAGCCAAGTTCTTGTCCAACATTCTTTGCGAGTTTACAGGTAAAACCTCTTCTCACATCCTCAACTCTCAGCATTTTATTCAACGTCTAGAAACTATAAAACTTGAACCCCAAGATCTTCTCGTGAGCTTTGATGTTACTTCACTTTTTACTAAAGTTCCTATTAAGGATTCGCTTATTATCATCAAACAGATTCTGTCTCAACATGGCAAGGACTTGAGTTTGGTTCCTCTTATTGAAAAGTGTCTATCCTCTACTTACTTCCAATTTGATAATAAGTTTTACGAACAAGTTTCTGGTGCTGCTATGGGTTCTCCTCTATCGCCTGTTGTAGCTAACATTTTTATGGAATCCTTTGAAACGGTTGCTTTGGAATCATCAATATTAAAACCTAAAGTGTGGTTTAGATATGTTGACGACACGTTTATTGTTTGGTCTCATGGTCATCTTGAATTGTCTAAGTTTCTTGATCATCTTAACAATCAACACTTAGATATCAAATTTACTATGGAAATCGAAAGTAATGGTTCTCTTCCATTTCTTGACGTTCTTGTGACTCGTAAACCCGATGGACTTCTAGGCCATTCTGTTTATCGCAAACCCACCCATACGGACAGATACCTTAAGTCACTTCTACCTAGTTTAGAATCTGGCTTGGTTCACAAGTTGATTATCTAACTCGGTAGTGGTTCTTTGTTAGATTTTCGTTTGCTTTTTCAGGTTATCGTTTTCTTTCTTACCTTTTCATAGTTTAGGTTATGGCTTGTTTTACAAGTGGATAACCTAACTTTTGAGAAGTTCTTAGTTAGATTTCGATTGCTTGTTTGAGTTTTGCGATTTATCTCACGCCCTGATGAAGCCCCTTACAAAAGTGGGCGAAACGTTGGCAGCTTCGGTTGCAACTATGACACGGTCCAAACCCGGAAGACATTCTAATGTTAGTGTAAATTATTCGAATTATTTTTATAGTTTCTTATCGAAACAATACTTCAAATTTATTCAAATAAATTTTTTTCTATCATTAACAGTTTATTAGATATTTAATTTACAATTTAAAGTGAATGTGATTATATAATCTAGGTTCGAATCCTGCCTGCGACGATTTAAAAAAAAATTTTTTTTTGCATAAGTTTACGTTTCAAGGTCTCCTAATCAGAAAAAAATATTGTTGACAAAAAAATTTTGGGTGTCTGTGTGTTTGTGTGTAACGATGTACCCACAATAACTCTCGAACCAAAAGTCCTAGTAACTTGAAATTTGGTATAGAGCTGCATTTTTATATTCTCTCGGCTTTATGAAAAGATAGATCTGATAAAAACACCGGAAGTAAGTGTATCCGCGATTTTGAACAGTATAATTTTGTACTAATGTAAATTATTCGAATTATTTTTACAGTTTCTTAAAAAGATAATACTTCCTAATAATTTATTCAAATAAATTTTTTTCTAACATTAACAGTTTATTAGATATTTAATTTATAGTTTAAAGTGATTTCCATTATATAATCTAGGTTCGAATCCTACCTGCGACGATTTTTTTTTAGAGAAAATAAACAGCCGGTTGCAAAAAAGTCCGGTTAATTGGCGATTTACTAATCATTTTTAATACAAACATATCACTTCAAAGTTTCCTTATAGCAAAGTCGTGTGGTAGCCACACCAGTTTTTAGTCATCGATTCTAAAAATGTTTATTAGTTTTTTGAACATATTGATGTTTATATAGTCTACAAATAAAGATAATTGTGAACGTAAGTGTACGGCAACGACATATTTATTATACTATTTTATTTAATAATAGACAGTCATACACAACGTATATAGAAAATGTGATAGAGAAATAAAACTATGCAAACTAAGCAAATCGATAGAAAAAATTTTACCGCTTTAAAAAACTCTCCTCATTTTTCTATTGGATCAATTTCAAATTTTGAAAAAGACGATGAAGTAAGTTTAAACAAGGAAATATAAGTTAGTAACCAAGAGCAAGAAAAATTAATTTTATTGAATCCTGAAAGAACAGCCTCGAAATTAAAAATGTAGATAAAATATCAGAAAAAAGCGTTAAAGTAAATTATTTAGATCTTATAAAATCTTAAGCTTTCGCGGTTGTTATGTTTATGATTATAAGCGACTTTCTGCTTAGACCGCGTCGTAATTAAATACCCAGACTTAGGCTTGGTCCTAGTCTCTTCTTGAGAGCCAAAACAAGAATTATAACTTGGCCTTTGCCGTATTCTCGTTTGTGAACCCAAACAAACTGACGTTTCGCAAGACATTGCAGCTTGCATCTTCAAAGTGGTAAATGTCACATTTAGATCTTGCTTCCTGGAAAAACTTGCCAATAAGTAAAGAAAAACTAAAAATTCTGTTGGTTGAGGATTGGCCACGGCAAGTAGTTAAAACATTTCCATTAGATCAAAGAAAAAGAAAATTAACGCAATACAATACAATACAAAGAATACTTCCAAATGGAGCAGTAATGAATCGCGAATAACTCCAGTATTCACGGTCTACCAATAAAATATTTTATTTTATTGCAACGTGTTTGGCGGGTATTCAAGTTTCAATACAAGCCTTTCTCAGGATGGAACTCTTTTTACATAAAAAAAAACTTCAACATATGGCAAATTTTGAAAAATGTAAAAATATGTCTAAAATGTCAAATTAAAATTTAGCCTTCCTGGGGAAGTACTAATAAAGTCTATGCTAAAAATAGTGGCTTTATTCGACTCAATTTTAGAAGAAGACAAAATAATGATAAAAGGCGTATTTATTATTTAGACAATATTATTCAAAATGAACTGATCTAAGTATTTTTTAATCATTCTTGATTGCACTCCAGGGATTAGCCACACTGAACAAATGACAATAATCATAAGATATGTGAACATCGGAAAAACTGCAACAGAATCTTCTCATTATGATGAAAAATTTTAAGAAAGTAGTTTCGTGCACATAAAAGAACATTTTCTGGGATTTATACCACTAGCCAAAACAATACGTGAATTGTTGAGCGATGTTTTGGTCAATCGGCTACAAAGTATATCGTTGTCAATTGAAAACTTACGAGATCAAAGTCAAGGTCATGATAATGAGAGCAATATGTAGGGAAAAAATAAACTTCCAAAAAATATTGAATATTAAATCGTGTGAGTTTTATGTTTTTTGCAGCTTCCACGCTTTGAACCTCGTGGCCAATGAGGCTGCTTTATGTTGTGCTGAAGCAACAAGGTTTTTGATATTGTACAACGCCTGTATTTGCTGCATCTACACGTCGATGGGATGTATTTAAGTGTCATATTTCAACTTTGACTATTAAACCTCTGAGTGATACTTGCTGGTCAAGCAGGATAGATGCCTTAACTCCAATCAGGTACCAGTTGCCGCTAGTTTATTATGCGTTATTTGAAATTACTGAAAATTTAACTCTCAAAGGCTCTTCTGGCATCAAGGCTAAAGTTGAAGCTGAAGGTCTTCCCAACAGCATTTCTTAATTTAAGTTTATTGTAGGAGTTGATACAAAGCACAAGATATTATTTCAAATTAATTTGACTAGTAAACTGCTGCAAAAGAACCATTACACTTTTGAGAAAACAGTAAACGAGCTTAAAAATACAGAGTATAGTTCATTCGTTTGACTTATCCCGATGACGTCACGTATGCATTAAATCACGAAATGACCGTCGTCTGTAATTTAAAGCAAAAATATGAGCACTGATACCAACCTTTGTTTATTTACTTATTTGTTGTTTGAGGTTACGTACGCGCACCGGTTTGTTTATTTCTTTTTCGTTTTTCATTGCTTCTTGAGTTAATATTTTAAAAAATCGGCTCTTTTCAGAACCACATTACTTTCTAGTGTTCATTTAAGGTAAATATTAATTTGCTTTTAGAGAAAAAGATTACATTTATGTTTTCATTTATAGCACATCAACATGCCTCGTAGGTCAATTACTGTAGACGAATTGACTCATAACTTGGTGGACTACTTTAATCAAGAAAAACAGAACAACGGGCCCTTAATACCATTAACAGCAGTTCATGCAAGGGTTAGCGATGCTTTAAAAATTGACACCAAAACTATTTCTATTGCTTTACGACGACATCAAAATCAAGACGAAAACAAGGAAAATGAACCTCAACGAAAAAGTCTAAAAACAAAAGACATGGATGAACGACAAAAAAGTGAAATCCGTACTACAATTTACAACATGTATATTAATCATGAACATGTTACATTAGATACTCTCTTAACCAAAATTAAAGAAAGAGGTATCGTTGAGTGTAAAAGGACAAGCCTGTATCACGTTTTGTTGGACATTGGATTTTTTTTCAAGCAAACCAACCATAGAAAAGCTCTGTGCGAAAAAACTTCAATTGCATCGATGAGAATAAAATTTTTGAGAAGTTACATCACTTATAAGAAACAGGATATCTACAAGCAGTTCGTTTATCTCGACGAAACATGGATATTTGCAAAAGGAAGCAACAAAAGAATATGGCAAGATTCCAGTTCAAAATGCTTTAAGAATCTTGGTGGTGAAGGCAAACGTTATATAGTTCTACATGCTGGAACAGAAGATGGCTTTGTGGAGGAGCAGACCTTATATTCTCTACCACAAATAAAAGTAGTGATTATCACGATTCTATGAATTCCGAAAACTTTCTTAAATGGTTAAAAATCAACTTTTGCCAAACTTAGCAAAGAAATCTGTAATCGTTATGGATAATGCTCCTTACCATTCACAAATTGTCAATCGCCAACCAACTACAAATTGGAAAAAGAAGAAATTGCAGAGTGGCTTAGTGAAAGAAAAATTATTTATGAAAAAGCATTTAAAACGGAATTACTACATCTTGCAAAGCTACATAAGGAAGAAAAACAATATTTAGTCGACAATGTTATTAGAGAACATGGACATGAAATTTTACGGTTGCCTCCTTACCATTGTCAATTTAACCCAATAGAAATGGTATGGGGAATAAGCAAAACTTATTATGATAAACATATTGGAAGAGATGGTTATGGGGATGATAATGTCAAACAGATGTGGAAAGAAGCGTTAGAAACAGTTTCACCTTCAGTTTGGTTAAAAACTGTTAAACATGTAGAAGCTGAAATTCTCAAGTGTTAGGAACAAGAAAAACTTTATGATTTCCAAGTCAATCCAATTATTATAAATCCAAACGATGACACAGATACAGAAGATGAAGTGTAGTCAACATTTAATTTCTTGTTTTTATTTAAATTGTTAACGCAAACAAATATCTTTCTCCAAAAACTTAATAATAATCTAATTAGTAACATATATGTTATTGTACATTAACATTATATTTTATAACAATAAATTATTTTCAATATAGTCATGCTTAAATGTGAATGGACAAATTGTCATACGTTTTATTACATTATGGTGTAATCATGGTGTAATAGTGTACTGAATAAGTAAGAAACACTGCGTTATAATGTGTTTATCAATTACATTAAATACACCAATAATTTTGAATTGCAGTATAATAATCTTCTACACAAACAAGTGTTAGTTGAAATTATGCTTCCATATTTTGGAATTTGAATATTTTCTCAAAGCCTAATGATTAGTAGAATTCCCAAAATTTCAATCTTTATGCATAAATCAAATACATAGCCATTAACTCATAAATTTGCAAGTAGAATATATTGCCGTATAGTTCGGACAAGGAGTGGTGTTCAGGCCAGGTGATATTTATTCAAGGCGACCTTAGCATCTAATACTTTGATCTTTACATTGTTTATATGTACCCAGTGCCGTCAAAGATCTAGAATCACCACTTTTATATAGAAAACTATTGGAACAATTACTTCCTTTCTTCATTCGTCTTAACCTACAAATATTTACAAAATTTTTGCAACGTTTGAGAATAGCTTACCAAAATTCATCTGCCACGTTTTAAGTTTTATTGAAAATAATATGCTTTTACGTGTGCACATCTACAATACGTAAATTAAACTTTTGTCTTTTATTTGTAATCAACATTATGACATACATTTGACGTATACGTCAATTTACGTTAAGTTGGTATCAAAACTGTTCGTATAAGAAAACGAAGTTTGTTGTTGATGTTATCCTTGTTAGTTACTTGAGTTAATAAGAGACATAAAAAACGACACTCTTGGAATAATACGTTAGCTAATAATGTATACATTGTATTCAATATGTAAAAAAGGATAGTCATACACAAGTGCGCGTTTGATTCATCGATCAATCGGGATAAGTCAAACGAATGGACTATAGTAATTAAAAAACATGAGAAGGGAAATTGTTTTGATCGATGCTTGAGAACTAGCTGAAAAAATTAATACCAAACCAATTTTTTGAGCAGAGGTAAAAAGGAGGAAAAGGAGATTGTTGTGAGATAAACTTTTATCTGATCCCAAACAGAAATTCCGAGTAAATTACTATTTTGCAATATTGGACGCATTAACAAGTTTTGTAAAAGAGCGATTTACACAGTTAAATGAAATAGCAAAATTATTTGGTTTTTTATACAATATAAGTAACCTCACAACAAAAATTTTCTAGGAACTCATAAAATTGTGTATCAAATTAGAATCATCTTTAACGCGACATAGTTCTGGAATAGTATATTAAAACACAAGTTACAGAATGAACGCGCTTCAAGCACGAGACCGTGTTTCATACACGAGCCGCGCAGCGGTGAGTTTATGAAGCGGTCGAGTGATTGAAACGTATTCTATGACGTGTGTTTTATACTATTTTCTCTATTTTGATACAATAATTAATATTTTTCGTATAATTTTAATTTTAAAACAACATTGGGAAACTTTATTATTTTATTGAATTGGCAACACTTAAACTTTGACATATTGAAATTTATGTGTTAACTTAAAATCATACGAAATTTTCTTTTTATACCTTTATAAGTAAATAAATTTGAATTAATAAAACGTGTTTATTTTATTTTGGCGTCAAAATTGGAATTTCAATTGTTCAATTCCAATAATTTTGATTTCTTTTTCATGTAACGTCAACTTACGATGCAGAGATAACAACTTTGAAAAAACTAACATTACTAAAATTCGTGTAAGAATTTGCTTATTCTTACACGGATTTTAGTGTAAGAATGGCTAATTCTCATGTCGAAATAGAGAAAAAATATTTCTCTTAAAGGATATTGATGTGGCAGCTCTTTGTTCTGAACTTTGAGGAATAAATCATCGAGTACAAAACAATTCAAAACCTGAAGATGTGATGAACTATCTGTGTTAAAATAAATTAGAAAACGGTTTCCTTAATTTGTTCGGAGCTTTTAGTATTCTTTTAGCTCTACCTATAGCAGTGGTAAGTGCGAAAAGGACTTTTTTAAAGTTAAAATTAATTAAAACTTATCTGCGTAGTTCAATGAACAAAGAGAGACTTGTTGAAGTACCCACAATATTGATAAAAAAAAGGAATAGCTTACCAGATTGATATTAATGAACTAATTGAAGACTTTGCTAAAATAAAGGCAAGAAAAATATTATAGATTAATTGAGGTTTGTCTGATATGTATATAACTTTTTTTAAATATTTCATAAAAGTATTTTATTATCAATGCAATTAATGTTTTCAAATCTATAACACAGAAAAGGTTTGACAATAAAGAGAAAGGACGAGTGGTCTAGAGTGACAAAATGTCTAGAAACGGCCCTGATCGTAGCTATGGATTTGAGAATGTTGTCAGCAAAACAATTGATTTTGTACCAATGACGACGCTTAAGGACATGACCACCTAGTTAACTACATCGCCAAAGTGAACAATGCTTTATGCAACCGGGCCCTAGTGGTTATAGTAATAATGATGCTACAAGAGGAATATACTACATTGGACGAGCCTCATAAAAATATATTAATTAACTAATACTTTAAAATATTAATTGATAAATATGTGATCAAAGGAGCATATGTAACACCAACAAATAAATTAATTTAGACTTAAATAAAGTTGTTAATTCGAATAAATACCAAACATAAATCTATTAACGTTTATTAAAATTTAATTAATGGATATACCCTATTTATTACATAAAAATAATCTCTAAATAACTACATTAGAATTAAAATTTCTAATTTCTAATTGCTTTAAAACAAACAATATTTAATTAGACGAACAATAAACGATAGTTGAGTAAAGGAAATAAAGGATCAATAACATTAATCGTACAACTCAACCAACGCATAAAACGTAGTGTAGTCGCAAAAAATTTAATTATTTTGAAATGTCAAAGTTTACTGTACACTTTGTTTTAAACATGTTGACTAGAAGTAGAATTTATACCATTGTTGTTGGTTAAAAGATTAGGAACACATACAAAAATGATACTTATTAAATTTGTAACTGCATTCATCATATTTTTAAAAATTGCATAATTGTAAGTTAAATTAAAAAATGTACCAAATTTTACAAAAAAATATTAACGAAATAATATTAAAGTCAGTTTAACTACGTTTGAAATCAAACTTATATGTATATAAATACAAAGTTTAAGAATCCATTTTAATTTTATGTACAAGCCAATATTTATAACTAAATCGGTATTTCTAATAATTATACAGGTACAATGACACCTATAAGTAATAAAAATTAGAGTTAACAAATAATCCTAGAAACGTCTAGTGTATTTTTTTAGTCTACAATTTAATATCCTGCAGTTACATTTATGTTATTTTCTATGGTACCTATATGTATATGGATGTATATGTATTATTATTCCTAATATTCACAGTGCCATTTTGTAAAGTTACGACTGTGATTAAAATGCAAATGTTCTATAAGCCTAATGTTCGTTCTAACACTTTAGAGAAATGAAAATGTCACCTAGAACGTCTCTTGAATTATTAATCAACTAAATTACTAAAAGAGAACGTCTATCTACAATAAGTATTAATTATGACTTATACTAATATAAAACGGCAAGTTTTAATATTAAATTTTTAATTTGTATAAAAATCCATTTCGCGTTTTTATGTATATAAAGATATCATAAATACGACAAAAACTTTATTACAAGAACGAATTTACTTTGGTGCAACGGTAGAATCTGCATAATAAATGTATCACTCACCGTTTAATGCAGCATAATATTGTGTGGAAGAAACCGGTTTCCATATTATTCATACACAAATTTATTGGAATCGACAAGATTGACATTTTTCATTTTAATTACTGTCAAAATTGACGTTGTACACTTTAACCAAAATTACGAGAATGCAGTATTTAAACTGAAACTGGCTTAATTTGATACATTTTGTTTTCAAAAGTTAATGGTCGGTGAATTTGATAGCAAAGTTATTTCGTAATTTAAAATTGACGTCATGATAATTAAGTTTCAGGCGTTTTCTTTTATTGTATTTGTCGGAAAGTAATTACGACAGACAATAAAATGTTGTTATATACCATAGAACAAAGAAATATTTCAGAATTTCTAAAAATGTTTTACTAGTTTACATGATTTTTCAAAAATCACACTCTGATAATTGACATATTTTTTGGTAAATTAAATTCTAAATCCACACTGTATATTTTTGTCTTTAGAGAGATCGCCAAATTTTAATGTTATTAAATAATTACTATTTGAGACATAAGTATAGAAACAATTGTTTATTATCAAAATTCATACCTCAAGTCGGTAATGCTGAAAGAAATATAGAAGATGTGCATGTACAAGAGATATTTCAACTCTCAGGTTTTTAATATTTAAACATCTAAATAAATTTGACTTTTTTTGTTTAAACTATTGAGCAGATTTTTTGATATTTGATTACACAAATAATGTAGGTAAAATCTATAGTAGAAAGCGTGTTAGTATTCAGTAATTTTAATTTTAGATAATTGAAATTAATATTACAACCACTATGTAACTTGTAGAAACTATAGGCAGCTGTAAAGAATATTAAAAAAATTACATACAGCTATAAAAAAATTTGTTTTTGATTTTTTGCACTATATGCCCAGGTTTAAAATATTGCCCTTCATTTAATAGTTTTAGTTTGTATCAAACAAAAATTGAAATTAGACAGTAAACAAATATTTAAATTTAGAAGAAAAATTTAAATTGTGTAATAGTTATTTACATTTGAGTAGCGGTACTTAAGTAGTGTTTTGCAGCCGGACAGCTTTATTTAAAAACCGAGCACAGCCAGCGAGGTTTTCATTTAGCGGAGCGTTGTAATACCTAAACGCACAAAATTTGTAATAGTTTTTTTAGTCGACAATAATTTAATATAAAAAATTGTAAACAGTTACGTTATGCTGGCTGTGAGAAATATGTAATAATGTAATCGACATGCGCTGAAAGTTATTTTTGTAAGCTAATGACTTAAGCAAGTGCAAGAAGTTTTATTAAGCAAAGTAGTCCGCGTAGGTTAGCTGGATTGATTGGATTGATTAAACGTATTTTCTGTATTCCTATACTTAGTTAAATATATTTTACAGATTGCATTTTAATAACTCAATCACTCAATTCCTGTCAGGTTATGGGCCCAGGTGGCTTCGGTGAGTGTTAAATTTGCGTTTTTTGTGAATTGAGGTTTAATACAAATACAACAAAGAAAAAGATGACAACTGCACTAGTGTACAACGATCTATGGCATTACGTAGATGGCACCTTAAAAAAACCAGCAGACGATGCAAATTAAACACAGAAGGACTCAAAGACTTAGGAGCTAATTAACTTAAATATCTTATACAGCCAAATAAATCATACCAAGAAATGCATTGCGTCCAGTGAAACCTGGGAAAAGCGGAAAACCATTTTTGAATCCAGTGGTCCAATAAGAAAAGCGGCCTTATACAGACAGCTACTGCGGATGGAAAAGAAATCGAATACGTCGAATTGTTATGAATTATGTTATTGGGGTCATTGCCGACGAAATTTGAGAACTTTAGCGTAGCTATAGAATCATGTGATGAAATACTGAACCTTGAAACTTTGAAAGTGAAACTGCTCGAAGAAAAAACTAGAAAAAGTCACCGTAATGTGAAGAACGACGCATTATTGACAAAAACTCAAAGCACTCGCAACATATTGATTCGAAAAAAAAAAAGTCTGAAGATTCAGTGGTAAGTGCTATAATTGTTATAAGTACGGACATTTGAGTCGCGATTGTAAACAAAAAGCAAACAACAAAGATTCTATTAATTCAAATGACGCGATGTTTGTTATTGCTTGTGACGCGGATCAAGTTGCAAGATCGAACGTTTGGTGCCTGGATTCGAGATCGACAAGACACATGTGTAATGATAAGACTAAATTCATAAACTTAAATGAAAGTGACGTGTCTTAGGTATTTACTGCTTCAATTCAGTACATTAAATCAATTGTCAGCGGTAAAATAAATTTAAATGTGGATGTTAGTCACGAAAAAACAAATCGTGTTGTATTGAAAGACGTATTATGTGTTCCAGAACTCCGAAATAATTTGTTATCGGTGCCGTGTATTACAAATAACGGGTATACGGTTACATTTGAAAAATGTAAAGCAGAAATTAATAGGCCCTTACAGCGATAAAACGTGACCAACTTTATGTTATTAACGAAAACAAATAATGTCCTTCGATTACACAACATGCGACCGACAAAAACTGCTGAAATGGCATCAAAGATACGGACATTTGAACATTGCTGATTTAAATAAAATGAAAAATAACGGTATGAATTACGGAATGGATTTTACAAAAATAAGTAAAATAAATTGCGAAGTATGGGCGAAATGCAAGATTCACGTACAACCATTTAAATCATCTGACAGTCGAGAAAAAGGAATCTTGGGTTTAGTGCATTCCGATATAAATAAAGAATTACTTGGAGGTGCAAAATATTTCGTTGTACCAGGTACACGGAAACAGTTATGCTCCGCAATAAATCTGATGTCTTGAATCCTTTCAAAAATTATAGACGCCGTGTTGAAAAACAAACTGGTAAGCAAATTAAAAGGCTCCGCAGTGACAATGGATTGGAGTACTTGTCCAAAAAATTCAAGAAGTTCCTAGAAGAAGAAGAAATTGATAGACAACTGACCGTTGAGTACATTCCTCAACAAAACGATGTGGCTGAACGAGCCAACTGCACGCTGGTTAAAATGGCAAGATGCATGAAGTTACAGGCAAATGTACCAAACTCGTTATGGGCAGCAATGATATACACGGCAACCTTTTTAACAAATAGATGTGCGACAAAAAGTTTAAATATGATTACCCCATACGAAGCTTGGTTTGGACGAAAACCGTACGTAGGTTTCTCTAGAACAATTGACAATAAAGCATTTGCATTGAACAAGAGAGAAAGACTGGGAAAATTTCAACCAAAAAGTGACGAATACGCATTAGTTAGGTATTCAAGCAAATTAAAGGCGTGCCGGCCATGGAACCCAAGAACAAAAACCGTAATTAAAGCACGTGATGTTAAATTCATCAAAAAATTTTAAACTTCTCATCTAAGCGACAACGAAGAAAACTTTACCCTTAGCAAAGAAAACCTCGCTTTCGAAAAAGTTACATTAGAACAAATTGAGGAAGATATTGGTATAGAAGTTTAAGGTAGTTCACTTAACAAAGATGATTCTCAAGACGAAGAACAAGAGAATGAAATCTGTAGGAGACCAGGTCGTTTAAAAATTGTAAAAACGGAAGAACGAGGAAGACCTACGAAAATATACTGTACTAAACAACCCAATCCTGAATCTGTGTCAGACGCATTGAACGGTGATAATGACTAACCGACATGAAGAAGGAATTTGACGCGTTGCAGACAAACTAACTGCACGACGACGTTTACATGGAACAACAAAAAGCGTTTATTCTAGTTGGTCAACAAAACACAGTTTGCAAATTATTAAAACCATTGTATGGACTAAACTAGTCAGGTCGTGAATGGTATAAAAAAATAGATAACTACATTACAGAAAATGGCGGCAGACGTACAGCGGCAGACCTATGTGTTTATGTAATTGGCGAAGGCGATGATCGAATCATAATTATCATCTACGTTGACGAAATGATTCTGGCATCAAATTGGAAAATTTGGAGAAATATGTAATAATGTAATTGACACGCGCTCAGTTATTTTCGTAAGCTAATCAATTAAGCAAGCGCAAGAAGTTTTATTAAACAGAGTAGTCTGCGTAGGTTAGCCAGATTGATTAAACGTATTTTCTGTATTTCTATACTTATTTAAATATATTTTACATATTGCTTTTTAATAACTCAATCACTCAATTTCTGTCACTGGCATTAAGTACTACTTACATAATTACATTCACTGCAATTTGATAAGTTTAAAATTACATTTTCTTATTATTTATCTATTACAAATTTTTTGAATAAGCAGTTTGCATACATAAAAACAAATTTTACGGTGTAACTTTCCTCCGGTTTAATGTACAACGTTTTACACACAACTGCAAAACAGAATATTTAATTAAAAATTGTTAAAAACGACAAAAAAATATAACGGTGACTTAAATGAATTGTTCGTTGCTGGGCTGTTGTTATTGCTGTAATTAATTAAGGTAATAGATGTTGATGCAAACTTTTCAACGTTTAGCTGTGCGTATTAGCTATCAATGGGCGTTATTACAATGATTCTGTTGCTTAATGGGCCTAATCATTCAGTGGTGCGTACAATTTTTTTAAAATTCATTTAAAAGTGACTAATTTTTTTAGTTTCTATTACAAGTACATCCAAGGATAGTAAATGTAGAGGATTACTCAATTCCTCAAGATTATATATCACATGTTTCTAAAAAGCACCGATTTAGTGTCTTCTACTATTAAAAATGAATGGATTAGGTGTTGTAAAAGGAAATTACGTTCAAAAGATACCGTTACATAGATACATACAGGTCAAACTAATATAAGCGTGTCAAAAAATATTTGCATCAAAAGTGGTAGAATTGTGTGTTAAAAAAATTGTTTTGAGCAACGTGTTAAAAAACATGGTTGATTAAGGAAATTGTTTACCAAACAATCAAAACAGAAACATTGGTTATTTATTTTTATAGACTTATAAATTACTTGAGTTTTTCTAACTATAAAATAAAAATATTGTATAAAATTATTAGAATTGTATAGTATTTAGTCTAATCTTCTGTATGTTTATCAAAAAAATATATAATGTGTGATACAGATGTTAAAAGTGGTTTTATTTTGTTTATTACAACACTCGCTAAGTTTCTTATTTTTGGACAGCTTAAACCTTCAACTAAAAAAGGTACTCTTGTAAGACATCCATAAACTGTTTTTTTTTAACTTTTTAATTTGCAGAATCTTAACAATCCTTACGTCAGGTTTAATTTCAACGTCCTCGTAATTCAAACTACAAATCATCGGTACAGTAAGCACCGGCAACCTCCAAAACCATCGCAACTTCCATCAACATAAATGCGCGGACCGAAGCTTCACACAGAAACCTCGTTACATTTAAAAATGTTAGCCTTCTTAGGAATATACCTCGAGCAGCACTAGCACTACTTTTAATTTCAGAAAAATCTTCAACCTCGCCCGAATCACTCGTACCGATTACAAAGTGGATTTATGATAAAAATGTTTATACTGAATTTGTTTGTTTACAAGCGTCGTACGTAGCCACAGCGACTAATCAATCAGCAAACTTGATTATGGCAGTAAATTTGTTATTATAGATATAGATATGTAGTAAATATTATTAGAGTTAATTTCTGTGGTAGTGAGAAAAACGTAATGCACAACCCTTAGGTAAGTTTCTTTTTTATTCTCGGCGACTTTGTGACTCCCACCTCGAATAAAAAAGGTCACTTACCGCCACTTGTAGTGCAAATAGCTATTGTTCAATATGGGTTTTTTCATTGGTTATTTTCGTAAAATTAATTTTTTTGTTGCTATGGTTTTCCTTACATGTACCGATTTAAATAAATATATTTATTCCAGTGTCAATTAAAAATAAATGTCAATGTCAAATTGTATTGATGTTTTTGTTGTTATTTTGTGGTTAGTTAATTAGTAAAGGAGTTTACGTTTGTTGAATATGCCGACAAGCATTTAATGTATAGGATTGCATCATTTGATGGCTTAGAAACCAGAAAGCTTTATAAGGAAAAGCTTAAATATAGAACACCATTGAAAGGGTCGTGTGAGAGAGACAAGTAAAAATTACAATGATTTATCTTTTACTTGAACTTATCAAATAATAGAGATTTAATACCCAGTTTAATTGTACAAAATCGACGAAGTCTTTAGAAAACAACGCTTCCTACTGAGAACTTTCCGTAGAGGATTTTGCCTAAACATTTAGAAAAGCTACTTTAGCTATATGACTTAGCATGTGGTTCATGCATGACACACATTTTAGTCTAGTAGTTCAAAAACGCCTAAACAAAAACGGAAAAATCGATAGATCGGAAGATTTTGTGGAGATACTTAAACATTTTAGTTTATATTTTTAGGTCTTTGTTAAAGAATGGCATAAAAACTACTCGGTTTTTTAGGGCGACGTTTCGTGTACCATGTGTACACTTTTTCAGCTCACCTCAATTTATTGCACAGCATGTTCATCTTTATGTGTTTTAATTAGACCATAAAACTTTGTGGGGTGTGCTAGTATACGATATAAGTTTTTGTACGTAGTAAAGTCAATGTGCCCATTATCCAACACAAAACTAACATAACAGAGAAGCACAATGTAGTGTATAAAGTGGATTGTATGGACTGTCAAGTGTGTTATATTGCCGAAACAAAACAGAAAGTAAAATATCGGTTAACTAGCCAGAAATTTGACTGTACTAACAAAAAAAGTGAAGCAGCTTTATCCGTACAATAAACACGGAACATAACTTTGATTTCCATAATCCCACAATTTTAAATGTGGAGAATAATTTTAGAAAAAGACTGGTTTCTGAGATGATATTTATCAATATTCACAAAAATAGTATTAATTTTAATAGTGATACCAACAATTTAAGCAGGTTTTATAAAAATTTAATTTCTAAAATTAGAAAGTATCTTTATATAGGTTTTGATTGTTAATAAGTGTTATTTCATTTTAAAATTCTATGAATTGATAGCATTTTTACCTTGAATTTTTGATTATATATGTCATTCTATTTGTCATAGTGTTAATTTGTAATTGTTATTTACTCTATAATTTTAATTTATTGACTTGTTTTATTTTAAATGTTTTATGAAAATTTATATTATTTATTTTTATTTTTATATAGATTCTCAAAACCTTCCCATTAATACATTAATGGGAAGGTTTTGAGAATCTATATATAAATAAAAATAAATAATATAATATAATTAACCCATTTTGAGCAACTAAAGAATAAATGGAAAAAATAAACTTTTATGAAAATTTGCTGATGTCTGTTGTCCATTGGAATCAGCTACTCAATTTTTCGTGTAAATCCATACGTGGTTTTATATCTAAATCATTATAACTTTTGTATTGTGTTGTGATCGTTTGTGGAATACTTACGTGCAATAAATTGTAGGGACTTGAAAAAGTGTACACATTGTACACAAAACGTTGTCCTAAAAAACCTGAGTAGTTGTTATGCCTTTTCTTAACGAAGGGCATTACTAGAGTTAACTATAAAAATGTCTCAAGCAAAACGTAATGCTGCTAGCTATAATTGATACACTATTACTACTATATCACTACAACTGTGATAACATTACTACCGACGAATACGGTCTATTGATGGCTAAAAATAATTTTGGTTGGTTTTGTGAACACTGCGTATGATGTTATTGAAATCAGATGCTATTGATGTAATGGATTTAACAATAAAGCCTCGGAGTGTAAACCACAAAAAGCCTGTCCAAAATGTGCTGGCTCACATGGGTTGCAAGAATGTACTGTTGATGGAGAAGAAAATCACAAATGTTCGAATTGTATTGAAACGGCCAAAAAATTAAAAATGAAATTGGACATTAATCATCCTGTCTGGATTCAAAAATGTACTGTATTTAAGCGGAAAATGGAAATGTAAAGAAATAAAATTGATTTTTTAGAATAAGTAAACAAGGAGCGAACATATTATATTTGAATGCACAAAGCATGCTAAAACATTTCCAAGAACTAAAAATCTTAATTCAAGATAGGAAACCAAATTTGTTATTCTTAAGTGAAACTCGTGTAACTGAAGACATACAAAACTGTGAAATTGATTTTTCAGAATATGTATTATTTCGGTGTAATTCACAAACGAAACGAACTGGAGGGGTTGTAATAGTTATAAATAATAGAATCCGATATACTGTAATCTCTAATTTCGCATTAGACAATAATTATTGGTTAATAAGTATCAAAATAATAAAAGGATTCCAAATAGGATACTATACAGGGTAACTGAAAGACGTGGCCAAACTTTAAGAGCGTAATATATGGATGGAAAAAATGAAAAAAGTTTCTATAAACATGGTTCCGGAAATCCTTCCTAAGGGAGATACAGAACGAGAAATGAAAATGACTGGATTCTTTACAAAAACACAAGAAATAATTTTAGTAACAAAATTAAGATATGCAAAAATAAATTACGTAAATAAAATTATTAAACATTTAATCAATGAGCAAAAGAATAAACCAAAAAGTATAATATTTGACGAAGTAGAAATTAGTAACTTAGAGGACATATGAAATAAATTTAACGAATAATTTCAAATTTAAGCAAGTTTTTTTATCAGATCTGAAGAAAATCTTAAGTAATATTAAGCGAAAAGGAGGAACGGAAGTCATTACAGATGCATTTCCAGAAATTGGTAATGCAATGGTAGACCTAATAAACAAATCTTTAATAAGTAGAAAATTTCTTAATTGTTGAAAGCAATCAAAAATTATACTAACGCCTAAAGTTAAAAATACAAAAAGATGCGAAGAATTTCGACCTATCAATATATTACCAGTGTACGAACAAATACTAGAATCAATTCTTAAGGTAAAATTAGAATGCTTTCTACAACAAAATAATATAATCAGTGAAAATCAGTCGGGTTTTCGAAGTAAACATTCGTTTGAAACAGCATTAAATCTCGTGCTGACAAAATGGAAATCCGAAATCGACGTGGGTAATAGTGTAGTATCAGTGTTTTTAGACTATAAAAAAGGCTTTGAAACTATCGACAAAGAAAGACTTATAAATAAACTTTACCAATATGAAATAAGAAGCACCGAACTTCAATGGTTCGAAACTTATTTAGAATTTCGTACTCAGACCACTACGTACCAAAACTACGAATCTATTGCAATTCAGAATAATTTAGGTGTACCTCAAGGATCAGTCTTGGGGCTATTGATTTTCTTAATTTATATTAATGATTTAGAACTTAATCTTAAGTGCTGTAATATTAATTTGTTTGCAGACGATACCTTTGTATCAATTACTGATAAAAGTGTACATTCAACTATTATAAAGCTAAACTCAGAATTAGAATTTATTGCAAATTGGTTGCAATCAAACAAATTAAAATTAAATGTGCTAAAAAATAAGACAATGGTAATACCAAATAATAATGTCAAAACAAAAAAATAAAAATTGAAAATACGGAATTAGAGCAGCTTGAACAAATTAAATATTTAGGAGTAGTTATAGATCAGAATCTAAATTTTAGAAGCCATGTGAATTATGTAAAAAAAAGTAGCAAATAAGATTAGCCTATTAGAAAGAATATCTAATAAATTGACGATTATTGCCAGAATTACTGTTTATTATTGCACCAGATTTTGATTTTTGCAGTAGTATATTTTTAATGTGTTACGAAGTCCACTTAAAACGGTTACAGAAACAACAAAATAAGGCTATGAGAATTATATTGCATTGTTCAAAATATACCAAAATCGCAGTAATGTTAGATTGTTTACAATGGTTAAGTGTAAAATAGCGGATATATTTCAATTCATTAATGTTGGTATACAAAATAATTAATGATTTGCTTCCAAACTACATGTCAAAATTAGTGATACGTAACTATGATATACATTCACATAACACGAGAAGTCGATGTGACTTCAGATTGCCAAAATTTTTAAAATCGAAGACACAAAACTCTCTTTTGTACAACGTTTTAAAATTATATAATGACTTACCAGATAAAATTAAGCACGAGAAAAATATTTATAAATTTAGAAGAAGTCTGAGTGATTATGTTAAGAATAATTTTTAAGCAAAATTTATTATTATTAGAAATATGTTACGATTTATGTTAAATTAGTATATGTTTACTAAATAAATAAATTCTTACTTAATGTGAATAGAAGTTATCTGAATCGAGGAGATCGTCCACATACCCTGGGACACCCTGTATAGTTTCAAAACTGATTAAAACAAAAATTAATTTGTTATTTTATTATTAACCATTAATAATATATATTTATAAATAATTTATTAAGTTTTTGGTTAAGCTTTTTAATTTTGCCGACAGTTTCGACTAATATTTAGTCATCATCAAGGCTATAAGGAAACATATATATAAAATATCATAAAACTTATAAATTCTTTACCTAAATAACATTTTTCAAATATAAAAAAAGTTTAAATTTACAATATTTTAAACATCAAAAAATTATTTTGAAACATGCCTACTTAAAACAAAAATAATAATAATAATACAAATTTAAATTAAATTACTATAAATTTTACTTAAATTATCGATGTCACTATGATTATTACAATTTTGTTGTTTTTTCTTTATATAAAACATTTCTTTTAATAATCTTTTCTTTAAATTTAATTCTTTATCTAAAATTTTAACATTAGTAAAATCAAAACTGCGTCCTGTTTCTAAAGAATGTCTAGCCAGACCTATACTATCTTTATTTTGTCTAATATCTATACGATGTTGTGACATTCTTGTTCTTAGATACTGTGAAGTCTGGCCAACATAACCCAAATTGCATTCAGAACATTGAAGAAAATACACGACATTGCTATCAACGTCTTTCTTAATTTTAGATTTCATATTAGTAAAAACATGCTTTTTTAAATTATTATGGTTACTAAAAGCAATCTTAAAGTTAGTACTACACAATTTGTTATTTATTTTTTCAGATAAACCTTTTACATAAATTAATGACTTGTAATTAACAAGTGGAGAAACATTACTATCATTATGGAATACATTTCTTTTGTTATATAATAAACTTTTAATAAGTTTGATAGGATATCCATTTTTAAAAGTATATTCATAACAATGTTAATGTTTTTATTATGAAACTCAGGATTACTTAAATGTGTGGCTCTGTATTTTAGACATAAAGCAGTGTTAATTATATGTTTAAGTGGATGGTGAGAATAAAAATTTAAATATCTGTCTGACCTGTGTGGTTTTCTCCACCAGTCAATACTGATCTTATTATTAATTACTTTTAAATGCATATCCAAAAAAGGAAAAACAGTTATTAATTGAGTTTTCTAAAGTAAATTTTAATTTAACATGAAAACTATTAAATAAATCAAGTATATAATCATCGTTATCAAAAGGAACACATACTAAAAGATCATCAACATATTTATATATAAATGGAATATTGAATTTGCATTTGTTAAGAACGGTATTGTTATGAATTATTTATTAGATACCGTTCTTAACAAATGCAAATTCAATATTCCATTTATATATAAATATGTTGATGATCTTTTAGTATGTGTTCCTTTTGATAACGATGATTATATACTTGATTTATTTAATAGTTTTCATGTTAAATTAAAATTTACTTTAGAAAACTCAATTAATAACTGTTTACCTTTTTTGGATATGCATTTAAAAGTAATTAATAATAAGATCAGTATTGACTGGTGTAGAAAACCACACAGGTCAGACAGATATTTAAATTTTTATTCTCACCATCCACTTAAACATAAAATTAACACTGCTTTATGTCTAAAATACAGAGCCACACATTTAAGTGATCCTGAGTTTCATAATAAAAACATTAACATTGTTATAAATATACTTTTAAAAAAATGGATATCCTATCAAACTTATTAAAAATTTATTATATAACAAAAGAAATGTATTCCATAATGATAGTAATGTTTCTCCACTTGTTAATTACAAGTCATTAATTTATGTAAAAGGTTTATCTGAAAAAGTAAATAAGAAATTGTGCAGTACTAACTTTAAGATTGCTTTTAGTAACCATAATAATTTAAAAAAGCATGTTTTTACTAATATGAAATCTAAAATTAAGAAAGACGTTGATAGCAATGTCGTGTATTTTGTTCAATGTTCTGAATGCAATTTGGGTTATGTTGGCCAAACTTCACAGTATCTAAGAACAAGAATGTCACAACATCGTAGAGATATTAGACAAAATAAAGATAGTATAGGTTTGACTAGACATTCTTTAGAATCAGGACACAGTTTTGATTTTAGTAATGTTAAAATTTTAGATAAAGAATTAAATTTAAAGAAAAGATTAATAAAAGAAATGTTTTATATACAGAAAAAACAACAAAATTGTAATAATCATAGTGACATCGATAATTTAAGTAAAATTTATTGTAATTTAATTTAAATTTGTATTATTATTATTATTTTTGTTTTAAGTAGGCATGTTTCAAAATAATTTTTTGATGTTTAAAATATTGTAAATTTAAACTTTTTTTATATTTGAAAAATGTTATTTAGGTAAAGAATTTATAAGTTTTATGATATTTTATATATATGTTTCCTTATAGCCCTGATGATGACTAAATATTAGTCGAAACTGTCGGCAAAATTAAAAAGCTTAACCAAAAACTTAATAAATTATTTATAAATATACAAAAATTAATTGTTTTAAAAAGTTGCATAGGATAAGTTGTTTGAGTTGTTACAATACAGCACTAAAAAAATAAATATCATAAATACGTAAGCAGTCAGAAGTTAAATATACATATTGTGTAAGTATAAAAATAACAAAACAAACGTATATATCAATTTATATAATATAACATAGCCGTAAAAACTGTTATTAAACTTTCATTAACTGTTTTATACAAAATTGACCTAATAAATAATTAAAATTAATTTTTTTATATTAATGTTATTATTACTAAGGACATATTTCAAGTATTTAGTCATTTAAAAGGCACCAAAGTTCTTGAATCGTAGTTAAAATGTAGAGCGTTCATGATTGATAAAGTAATTAAGTCTTCATCGTAAAAAGATTGATAGACATAAAACATTCGTAGGTGTTTAAACGTAGAATAAAAAAACAGCTTGTAAAAACGTAATCAACGTTTTTTATAAGAAATTCAATCTTTACTTATGCGTGTTACTTTATTTAACACACCTATTTCTTTGAAAATGTATAAAATAATTTTCTATTGTACATACGTATGTATGTACTATAGTTCTCGCAATTTAACTTTCGATGCACGTCATTAATGACGTAAAATTCATACCACCCTATTTATAGCAAAAAATAAATAAATACCGAATTGTCTTATGGAATTTTTTTTTGTCGCGTTGTTGGTGTGCTTACTAAAGTTGCAGCGTTGTTGGCATCTGTCAAATTTAATTTGTGTTTTTTACGTCAAAGTAATATGTCAAAGTGCTCATTGTTTTTTATAATTATTTTTGATACAAAACTGTACTATTTTGAGCTTGAACGAGATAATGGTGGTCCATTGATATCAGTAAATGCTGTGCGAGAGGTACCCTTTTACATAATATTTAAATTGTGGTAATACATACATATATTCTACAGTTATTTCTGTATGTACATCGGTTGCTAACAACGAGGTTCTTAGATCTCCTCAAAACGTAAGCGTAGTACAACTGTTACGAATGTAGAACCATTTAATGAAAACGTAATATGGAATGTAATATTAAGAATGTACGAAAACAGTAAGTTTACATGATAATACCGACAACATGGTTGAATAACTACGTCACTGACGTTAATGACGTGCATCGAAAGTAAAATTGCGAGGACTATAGCTATAAATATTAAAAGTAATTTGTAAATTTGCGTCATCATTTACGTCATTAAGCAACATGGACCGTCACAAATTCTGATGTATGTGTAAATACAGAAATAAAACATTTTTTTAAATCTAGCTTAGAATATTGTGAGAGTGCAAATTAATTTCGAATTGCGCGCAAATGGTATTGTTCCAAAAGAAAATATACTGCGCTAGTGCTAATGAATGATGAAACATAATAGTAATTATGCAGATGTTCTCAAACCCAGCGCTACATATTCTAATTATTTATGTCACACACATTCAAAAGGGTTATCGATGGAGTTTGTAGTTACGTTATTATCTTAAAATCATTTCCTGCTTGCGTATATACCGACTGACTCGGTTTCTTAATGAGATTACGTTAAAATTAAATAGGGGGTGAGCCATTGGGGTCAAGCTAAATGTACTTAAGAATAAATAAATAAACCCATTAACGGTTATGTTGTGCATTTTTTCGAGAAACATTTAGTTTGGCACTAACGATTTTTAAATTATGATTAAATTTAACGTCAAATTGTTAATTAGCGTAAAATTTAACTTGACGCCTTTCTTTTTATGTCGCCCAGAATGTGGTGATAAATAAAAAATTGATTCCAGTTTGGTTACATTATTAGTACGTTTCTGTTTAGAACTATAATACATACGCACATACATAAAAATTTAAAATTATCTTCATAAAAAAATATTTTTAGGTGCACTCTGAGAATTTATATCATTCGTAAAGCATCAATTTTTAAAATGGTGTAGCTCCGTGTAGTTTGATTTATGTAGTTACAAAGTACGTTAGAACAACTTGAAAAAACATACCATTTATGAGTTGCAATATCAATAGTATGCCTGTGTTAAGGTCAACACCCGTTTATTGTTAAAAAAATAATATTTATAATAATAAATTTAAATGAAAAATTTAAAAAAGAATTATATTGTTTAAGCAAAATTTTGAGCAAAATAAAATGTTTTTACGTAATTTTTTTATACACATTAAAATTTACTTTAAATAAACTTTTTATTTACAAAAAAACTATATATCTAATATACTCCTCATTTATTGTAAAGTGTAGAGATCGGAGAACACATAACTATGTACTTTGCTTTTACAATTAATATAACTAAATTTCAAATAAAGCACAAACTAAAATAAGGATTTTATTGTAATAGCGAAGACTTCCACGTCCGGAGTCTATGCTAAGATGAGAATGGATTTGGACCGTGTCATTGTTGTAACCAAAGTTGCCAACGTTTCACCCACTTTCGTAAAAGGCTTTATCAAGGCGTGAGAAAAATGGAAAAACTCAAACAAGCAACCGAAATCTAACTGAGAACATTTCAAAAGTTACGTAATCAACTTGTCAACCAAGCCAAATTCTAAAAAGGTAAGAAAGAAAACGATAAACTTGAAAAAGTAAACGGCAATCTAACACAAAACCACTACAGAGTTAGGTAATAAACTTGTAAATCAAACCACATAGTCTCCGTATATAAAGAAGTATCGTCACAGCTAGTTAAACTCAACTTTTATTGGGTTATGATCGAAAAGGGGTGTACTTTCGATAAAGCAGTAATGACCGGAAACCAAAGACGGGATAGCTCAAAACCATGATCACGATTAAAGTTATTAAGGTGTTTGATCATTTCTATGTTCTTTCGGATTTTCGTATTGAAGAAGAATGGAGATTTTGCAATTACCAAAACGTTATCAAAATCTATATTTTGACCTGTAGTAAAATGATGTTTAGTACCCTAGACTTAGAAATATGCCTTTTTCTTATACAACGATCATGTTCAGAAATGCGTGTAATGACGGAACGACCAGTTTCACCAATATAGACTAAACCACATAAACAAGGAATTTGGTATACGCCTTGAAATGAGAGTGTAGTAAATTTGTCCTTGTTAGAAAGAACTGTTCTTACAAAGAAGTTTCTCTATTTGATCTGTAACCTTCTGATATGTTGGGTAAAAATGCCAATTTTGGACTGGATTCGGAAGTAGAAATGTCAGATAATCGAGCACGTAGATGTAGACGACGATTAATAACTGTTTTAATTTCTCGTTTCATATAGATTCTCAAGTTGACAAATAGAAAAAGCGCGATAAACCAAAGATGCAATAACAGAACGTTAGTGTGCAGGATGATGATGAGATGAATCATGAAGGTATCTGTCTTCATAGGTAGATTTGGGATAAACAAAAGTCCGTCGGGTTTGCAAGTCACAAGAACGTCAAGAAGTGGGAGAAAGCCATTAGTTTCAATTTCCATAGTAAATTTGATATCTAAGAATTGTTTGTTAAGATGACTAAAAAACTTAGACAATTTGAGATAACTATGAAACCAAACAATAAACGTGTCGTCAACATCAAGGTTCCTATTAAGGATTCTTTTATTATCATCGATCAAATTTCTGCATTGTTTATAATTTTTCCCAGATATTTTATATTATTTACTTGCTCCACTAGTTGATTATGGATTTTTATATTTATTCTTCTGTCCTTGTTGTTTGATATTACTGATATTTTTAATTCTTTTTTTTAGTTCTTGCACCCTTAGGTTCACATTAAATTGTATAAGCCATTGTTGCAACGTGATCTATAATTACGCTTTCCCGCACTTCAATTGGTTTTAATTTATCATACTCTACTGTCATCTTCTTGCTTTTTGAGTTAACATTTCTGATGATTCAGTCCATAAATGTAAAAAAAGCAGTGTTCTATCAAATTACTATCAATACTATTTTTCTCTAGTACATAATGTATATTTTGTGGCACCACCTTGTCAAATGCCTTATCCAGGTCAACCAAACATAGCTTCACTTCTTTAGTAAGGTAACGATTTCTCTATTATATTTCTGATTCTGAAAGTGTGGTCCTGGGTGCATCGTCCTGGTCTGAATCCATTTTTTGGTTTATGTAGCTTATCTTCTATTAATCTATTTCTTTTCTAAATTTTGCTTGTAGAATTATCTCGTATACCTTACTGGCTGCGCAAAGCAGTAAAATTCAACCGTAGTTTGCACAATTCATATTATTTCCCTTTTTGAAAATTGGTACTGCTGTTTTTCAGTCTTTGGGTATTGCTAAAGTTCATTAACAATTTCATGTAGAATTTCTTATGCATTTTAGTAATCCTGTTTGTAGCCCATCTATTTGCTTTTTTTACTTCTTTAATTTATATACTACCTCTAGTTTTTTGTGGTTGTATGCTGTCTCTTTCTTTATCTGTTTTTTTTATTTTGCTGGTTTTTATTTTATTTTTGTTACTGTCAACTCCTTCTAACATATCCTAAAAGTATTGCTTCCACCTATCCATAATTTTATTGTCTGGGGTAAACAATTTTCCCTCTCTGTTCTTAATTTGCTTGTTCCTATCTTGTTTTTCTTTGTTTCTCATATTCTTAAGAACTCTATAATATAATAGTTGCTGAATTATTTTATTGTCATCTTAGTCCCAAAAGCTTCTTATTTCTTTATTTTTTGCAAGTCGTCTGCTGCTTCGTGTATCCCCTTTTTTTGCTTGTTTACAAAACAACTAATAAAACGCTAAATGTTACCTAAACAATTACTGTTTGTATGCATATTTGTAACCAAACTTTACAATTGTTTTTCTAATTTTTAGAAATTTTTCAACTACACTCACCGATACTTAAAACGGAGTACTTACATTTTTTGTTTAAACTTTAATTTTTTTTGTGTGTGATGTGTTATTCTTACAATATCTTAAATGCAAACAAAACAACGTGTTTTAAGTCATATGTAATACCAATTTAACGTTTGTTTAAAGAAAAAACGGTTTTATACTAACATTAGCAAAAATCAAAAATTACAAACTTAAACCATTATTCTTACAATATCTTAAATGCAAACAAAACAACATGTTTTAAGTCATATGTAATACCAATTTAACGTTTATTTAAAGAAAAAACGGTTTTATACTAACATTAGCAAAAATCAAAAATTACAAACTTAAACCAAAATTTCAGTTTAATAGTTGTCATGTGTATTCTTTTGTTTTTATTGTTTTACAAGTTATATCAAGTGTCACACAAATTCTAAAGTTAGAGCTACAAATTTCGAAACAGCGGCCGATATTGTTTCGTTGCTTCAAGACGGAAAAAGTGAGCGATATTTTGCCTAACAATATCAAATATCCAATAGCCCGGACATCGTATTTTTACACGTTTTTTGAAAACGGGAGCTTACACAAGACAATCTACAATTATTGTTTCCAATAAAAAACTAACGCCCATAATGATCGCTTTATCATCTTGCAAAGTCTACGAAATCGTGGTTCTACAGTTTCATCACATTAGGAATACCAACTTAAGCAAACGGACAGTTAGAAAAAGACTTGAATAAACCAAGATTTGCAAGAGGTTTTAAAGCAAATTGTATTGCGCGACTTCAGTTTGCTAGAAATCACGTTCACTGGAATGAAAATGAATGAAGGCGCGTTTTGTTTAAGAATGAGTTTAGCCTGGGTTCTCTAGATAGTCGTGAGAGAGAATAGCGAAGCCTCCAGCAGCGTTTTGCAGAATGTACATATTTTCACCTCACACAGAGTTGTACATGGTTCCAAAAAGCTCATTAAAAGCTGCTAGATACAGCGATGAATTTCTCCAAGATTTTGTTGTTGTTTAATGATACTCATGACAACCTTTCAACTGAAGTTTTAAGTACTCAAGTATTAAAGTTTTTGTTTTGAACATATTTAAATAATAATTTTCAGATCTTGACTATTTATTTTACATTTTACATATAATGTGATATAAATATATACAAAGTGCCTCTGAAAATCACCGACAACCTTCTACAGTGAGGTCGCAGGACTAAATAAAGACATTTTCTCTTCTTAAAATTATATTGTTACGTACTAAAATTAGTTTTAGTTATACCGCACTTTACGTTTTTCAAAAATTTCGAAAATTGCGCGTGTTACTTTTGGTGATAAGCAAAGTTCGAAAGGAAATTTTGGAAAGCAATTTTTCAAAAAAAAAAACGATAATAGCTGGTCTTTTAAATTTTAATACTAGGACAATAAATCCATATTAAAATTATATCTCCACGGCTTAGCCGAATTACTTCTCCCGTTTTCTCATTATTTAAGTTTGCGTTCTTGTCAGTTTAATTGTTTACCAAAGAATCTGTTTTATTTATTTATATTAATGCTTTTAATTATCTCTGAATTACACCTATCTATATAAACGTATTCATGATTATCTGACGTGAAGACTCAAGAGTCATCAACCATTGCAGTATTTAACTTGTTTATTCATGTTGTCAATGGTTACCGAAGGGTTTGATTTTGTACGTTCAGACCGGAAGCACAAGACTGGGTATTTGCGATTTATGTGAATGTTACGGGAAATCGCTGCTTACAATTTCACTTATAATTGTCACTCACATTCGTCTTTTTTCTTGCATCGCTCTCTCTCTCTTTCTTATGTACAACGTTTATATTAATTATTATTATGTTGATTAAACGTATTTTTTTTCGATTTAATTTTATTTTGTTTAGTGGCATCCAAAGGATTTTGTTTTATTTATTCTCGCTACACCGATCCCTTTTAGAATCCGAATGATTAACGAAAAAATTCAGTAGGTAACAATATCTTAAAATGCACTAACGGTTTAACAGTGGTGTCAACTTTCAATCCTTATACTATGTTTTTTCAAAATTTGAAAAGCAATTTCCATTTTGCAACTAACTTGTTTATTAAGAAAATCAGCGTCATATTAGTACTGTTCAGGTAGAAGAGCACATATTTAAAATTATTGAAGATAATCTAAGTACAAGTACTAAATGCCTCTCTTCTCAATTAAATATTTTTAAAAATGCAATTCACTGAACACTTACTCAACAATTGTTAAAACCGCATCACTTCCAAAAAGTTCAAGAACTTCTACCAACCGATCACTACTTAAACAAGGATATTGTCAATGATTGATAAACAATTTCATTTAAAATTTTCAGATGCTTGCTCAAATTCTTTTTACCGACGAAGCCTGTTTTACCAAAAAGGTAAAAATCCTAATGTTATTCAAAATAGTTGCTTTCAACAGAAATTCAGCATAAAGGTCTGGGTTAGAATGGTTCACAAATTTATTAGTGGTCTTTTTATGTTACCCAACCGACTAGATAGCGCTACGTATTTAGAGTTTATATAAAATACCTTGCCGGAACTTTTTAGAAGTTGTACCCTTAAATGTAAAAGCAGTGACAATCTTTTAGCAGGATGGAACCCGTCAACATTTTGGCAATACTTGCACGCGCGGTTCCTAAACCAGTAGACAATGTCTTCTAGAGTCTGGCCGCCGCCCAGATTACCGGATTACAATTTCTTGGATTTTTTGTTTGATGTGCTGTTAAAGAAAAACTCTATTCAGTTCCAGCAACGACCAAAAACAATCTATAAAACCGCATTGTTTAAGCATTTGGGGAAATCAAGCAAACTTTTTAAAAGTTAAAAATTGAAATCACTGTTAAACTGGAAATTCTAGTGATGCATTTTTTTTTAATTTTTATCAAATTTTGAACTGTATAAGATAAGCGATTAAATAATTTAAACATTTTCAAATATAAAGTTTTTTTTCGTTTCTAAGAAAGTATTACTTTTTAAAGGTGCATATTGCTATATAAATTCAAGAAAAAGAAAGTTTTAATTTGGTGCTAAGAACGCACTGTAGAAAGTTGTCGGTGATTTTCAAGAACACTCTGTATATTAGGGTGGTCCTTATTTAGGGTTTGTCCGAATTTTTTTTACGATAGTCTTAAATCGGTTCTAAATCTATTTAAAAAAATTTATGCCAAGTTATAGCTCTTAATTTTAATTTTAACCCGACCCCCCCGACAGCCAAAGTTTTAAATGGAAATAACACGGGAAAAGTTCTGTTGATTTTTTGAAATTTTTTTTCATCATGAAATAATGAACAGATCATGTTGACCAATGACAATTCTTATAGTAAATTTAACGCTCTACCGAAAAGGTTTTTGCTAACTCTAACGGTTTCTGAGTTATTTAAGGTCATAGTTGAAGCTTAAGTCAATTTTACGATTTTTCTATTTCCACCGTCGTTTATTGATTTAAAAATGAAAAAAAGATAATAATTTATAACTTGACGACTTTTTTTACCTTCACGCATGCTCTGAAAGAAAAGTATTATTTTATTAAAAAAATCGACTATCAAAATTTCAATAAATTAAAAAAAATACTTTTATTATCATTTTTTTTAACATCGATACTATTATGAAGTTATTACAGTTTTTTTTAGCGCATCAGGAAACGTTTGACGATGGTTTTTAACCAACTGTAATACATATTGCATTTGTTTTTCATCCTTCGTGTAATGACTACAAAAATCTTGCACTAGTTTAACTCCTCTCTCAGCACAATCATTCAAAACTGACAATTTTTCGACGAATCGTAATGCAGTTTTATAGCTTTCATTGTCAGCCCATTCAGAGGGATGAATTCGTAAAAATTCTGTTTCTGCAGACCTAATTTTTTTTATTGTTAATACAATATCATTTCTCGAATCATCTAATCCTGTTTTGTAATCCAGTTTATTTAAATCTTCCCATTGCTTTTGAAATCGGATAAAAAATGGAACATTAGGTCAATTAGAAACAAGAAACAAGAAAAAAAACCATTGAGATTAAGAATTATTATCCTTTTTACATTTTTAAAATTAAACGACGGTAGAAATAGAAAAATCGTAAAATTGACTTAAGCTTCAACTATGACCTTAAATAACTCAGAAACCGTTAGAGTTAGCAAAAAATCATAAGAGACCTTTTTTGTAGAGCGTTAAATTTGCTATAAGAATTGTTATTGGTCGACATTATCTGTTCATTATTTCATGATGAAAAAAAATTTCAAAAAATCAACAGAACTTTTCCCGTGTTATTTCCATTTAAAACTTTGGCTGTCGGGTTAAAATTAAAATTAAGAGCTATAACTTGGCATGAATTTTTTTAAATAGATTTAGAACCGATTTAGGACTATCGTGAAAAAAAATTCGGACAAACCCTAAATAAGGACCACCCTACTGTATATGTAAAATAATAAATAATTAAAAGCATTGTTTGTTGGTTGAAATGATCAAACTGTTTTGTAAAAATACTCAGTTTATTTCGAGATACTAATCAGACTGTCAACGTTTTGTTTTTATCTGATTTTAATTATAGCACCATAATTTAAAGTTTTTTTAACAAGGAAGTCATGAACTTACTTTGTCCATTTTTTTTAAAGTTAAAGACTTTCAGTAATTTTTCTGTTAAACTATATTACTACAATCTGTTTTTCCAAAATCTAAATTTTTTGTTTTATACGAAATTTAAAAAAAAAATCAAAGCTTTTAGAGTGATTCCATTATTAGATTAGAGTGGTCTGAAGATACAACACTGATTCAGAAATTAGACTCGAAATGGAATTGTGCTGCTAATGACACAATTATTGATTCTATACTTGAAAACGTGTAAATCTCATGGATAAAAAAACTACAGCTACAGTGTGAGTTTGCAATTAGTTCTGTACAATTTAAATATTTTTTAATATATTTAAAGTTATTTTTTCTAATAAAGTTGTTATGTAATTCTAATTGTAATCATATGGCATTTAGTAATAACTCGATTATAAACGAATTTTAGTTTTGAAGATAAAGACAGTAGTGCCTAACATGAGTGCAGTATTTGATATGACAAAGTAGAATTAATTTAATATTTTTTTATGCTTAAAGGACACATTGACTATTACAATTAATTTTTATAAATAACCAAAAAAATTATATAGCTATTCAAATTTACTACTAAAAGTTTTAATTAAATATTTTGTTTGCAATCAATAACATAAATTAAATTGCTTTTTAATTGTTGTTAAAACAAATAAATTTTTTATATTACATATGTAATACAAACTGTTGTATTTTATTGTTTATTTTGTAGCATAACTTTGGATTTGTAACCAATTAAAAATAATAAATAATCTTAAATAATTTTTGCCATCATTAAACTTTTTTTACTATGTAATGCTGTAATACTTGATAATGTGAAAATGAAGAACAACACTTAAGTTTGAAGTATGTTGAAATTGAAACCATAGTTGACAAAGTTGGATGTGGTCCAAAACCAAAAGATGTTTTTGTATAATATTAGTTTCAGTTTTAATTAAAACTAAATAACAAACCAAAACAAAAATAAATAGAGATATTGATATGGACATCAGAGCATCGAAACATCTATGAATCACATTAATGTAATACACAGTTGAATTAAATGTTAAAATTTAATAGTATTCACAGAATTCAATATATAAAAACAAATGTTTATTGCTAAAAGTTAAATTAATACAATAAACCCCTAGTTTTTTATGGATTTTAATATAAATAAACATTGACAATTTAAGAAAAAATGCAAATTTGATCGAAAGCTATAATCACTTCAAATTATTATAAAAAGCGCAATGCCTAAAATCAAATTTAATAAACTTTTGTACTTTAAAATTATTTATCTTCTAAATCGTTAGTAACAATAAATTATAAGAAATGTAATACTAAAATTACTAAGAACAAGAAAATATAATATAACATAAACTAAACTTAACTAACAAACTATTATATGTATATACATGATTGAGTAAAGTAAATACAAACTAGATTAGATGTATGTAGTACTTTATAGCGAGTTCTCACTTTTATATGTGTATTACATTACATAAACATTATTGTTATACGCGAACTTTAAAACAAACTAACTTTAAAACAGATTTTCACAAGGCTAAATAGTATATATCTTTCGTTTTAATACATTTTATATTCTTACGAATTTACAACAGCAAAATTGATCATCTTTAATTCCTAATAAATGACCACAATACATAGTTCCGATTACACCAAATTAATTTGTACACATTTAACAAAACCTTAACCAACGTATTTTTTATTGTTATTACACTGAATGATTGTCATAGTTTTCAAATCTATAAATAAGCTGGTAATTAAGATGCACATTTATTCCATTTTGTTTATTCCAAGTGAGTAAATTAAACACGTCATTAACGTTGTTGGATTGTCATCAATATGCTTGCAATTATTTGTTATTTCTCGAAAACTTGCTGTTCTGAATATTATGTTATATATTGAAACGTCAGCTTCAAGACAATAACCGAAAGATGTAGAAGTAGAAAATTCTCGACTCAGATAACAAAAATATGTAAAAAGTAATTCCAAGAGAGCCCAAGTTAATTTTTTAAAATCAGAAGTTAAAAAGACTGTCTGTTTAAAATAAATAAGCGATTAACGTGTGTGCTAAGATAAATAAATAAAGTGCCGGTGCTAGTGAAACTTAAATACGTCGCGTACGTGTTGTTAGCATAAACAAGTATCAATTTTAGATAAAATTAAAAAGAACGGACCTAATTACTTTTGTATTATTTTAGGTACTTTATGTATTTGCTCGTTTTTAAGAATGTTTTTTTAGATTTGATCAGCCAATAAGTGAAATAATACTGAAAAGTCTCAACATGTCTTGGGAGTTATGTCGAATATTAACACTATTAATTTAAAGGATAAAATAATAGCTTTGTGCAAATTTCTAGTTTGCTAGAAAATTGGTAATAAGTGTAAAACTACTTTTCAAATAAATACTCGGACTGGTTAAAATATGTTCAAACATTTGAATTGTCCAGAAACCAAGACAATTAATTCCGACAAAAGGTTTCTATTTCTAGCAATTGCCTGTCTAACATTACTTTACGGGAGAAGAAAAAATTTAACGGTATTACGGAACATGGCAAATACAAATTAAAGACCTTACTAATCAACATTTGTTGCAAAGATTGTTGTTCCATTCTGATCCTTTGATCACTAGTCTCCGAAGAAGAAAATTGTATTGTCAAATAGTGTAATAGAGTTATTGAATATTTACATTAAAAACAAATTATTAATGTAAGTATGAAAACTTGATTTATTTTTATCTGCTTTATTTATCAAATTGTATTGGTATTTTATGGTATTTTTTGGACTAAAACTTGGTTTTTATTTTGTTGTTGCATCTTAATATGAATTATAAAACCCCAAATAACAAATGTTATTAAAAAAATAAGTTCTAATAAAAATTTATCTATTTATGGCCACTGTGCTATGTGCTAAGGATATTAACATACAAAACGGTCGATGTGCCATACAGTTTAAAAATTTTATTTTACCACATAAAATAATACGCCCAGTTTAAACGCAAATGCGTTTTGTACGTTATAATATATTAATATATAAGTATTAATTACAGTAAGGGCTTTTTACCGGTTGAAGACAAAGTTTGAAGGCTGAGTGAATATTATCTGACACCGGTAGAGCCTTTAGCGTTTGTGATGCGTATGCTATTTTTGCACGATAGAAAATTTTTTTTCTGAAATTTATTACATTATCTTCTTATTTAAACGTCAAAATGATGTTTTAATTTATTTTTAAGTTGCTTAAAAATTTTATGGTTTAAACTAATTAGATTTTTTCTAGAATAGTAAATAAATCACTTACCGACGAGTTACGCCTAACAACTAGTAAATTAAAAATACTATCTTAAAAGCAAACGTAGTAACTAGAAGAAAATAATTTAGTAGTGCAAAAAAAAAGCGTGCTGAGATTATTAGAAATGAAAGTCTTGTATAATTAATGGTTTCCAACATACAAATTATAAAGATGTTACAATTTACCCGGACATGAAGTACAGAGTCTTAACTTACAAAATGCTAGTAAACACAACGTATTACGTTTTTGTTGTAAGACACATCTTTTTGTAACTATGCCGTAAATCTTTACCTACAAGCGCATATTAGTCCATCAATATTATAAAAGTTTTTAATTACAATAAACAAAGCATGTTTTTTAGGCTGATTAAATTTAATAATATAAGTCGCACAGAACATGGTACTTAAACTACACTAGAAAAAACTCAAATAACGGTTAATAATACTGTTCTTAATGCTAATGGACAGCATATTCCAGTTGCCCAAAAAACTTTTTCTAATATCTTTGCCGTAAGCCGTAAAAGAATGCAAGACAAAAAATATTGAAATGGAAGACACTACGTACACTGATCAACGTGAAAAACGTACAAAAACAAAAAAAGTGTTTTTTAGAACTATACCAGCAAGTGAAAGATCACATTCCAAACGTTTTTCACAAAGAAAATCGCTACAGCAAAAATAAATTAATGAGAAAGTAAGATGAGTTGCCAATCTCAGATTCAGTTCAAACTGTAATTTTTGGCAAACTAAAATGAAATCAATTCTCTAAGAAAACAAAAAACACAAAAACTGCAGTTGAGTCATCGTAAAGTTGAAAAAGCGATATTTAGAATGAATGCTTGAATTGCAAAAGCAGAAAAAATGAGACAAATTTATTACTAGAAGGAGTAGAAATGAGATTGGGTGTTGTTTAATGAAAGTCAGTTTCCATCCAAATTTTTGTAATAGAAAATGTGAAATGTTAAAAAGTGATAACTGCATTGGCAAAATAAAAACAGGATTATTTTCTCCTATTTGAAAACAGAAAGCGTGCCACAAAAAATTATACCAGCGAAATCACAAAGATGATAGCAGAGGTACGCCATAAATAACCTTCAATGCACTACGCATAGAGAAAAACAATTTTAAAAAACATGTCAGGAGTCCAAATACGTCTAAGCCAAAAAATTTTCAAGTACTTGGATTAAAATTAAACAAGGACAAGAAACGCCAAAAAAAGTAAAAACCAAAAAGATTTTCTCAAAATTGGAAGTTTTTATCATAAAAATGGAAAAAGTATGCTCGACTCCATTCTTCTACATTTTTCTTACAACCTCATAGAAAGAATACAATCTAAGTAAAAAGTTTGTATGGTTTTCTGGTTAATGGCACTAATAATAATTTTCATGTTTAGGATAGTTTCTTTTCATGATTCTTTTTATAAACAAGTAATATTTTTTTAGCTTTATGTTATCGTGTTTTCTTGACTTTATAAAGATATTTGGAGAAATGCTGTGTTTGTTTTATGCTTTATTCTATATTTCATGCAAAATTTTATTTGTTTGACATTTAGGCCCTTTTGAATTTCTATTTTTTTTTAAATAACATATAACTAACTATATATAATTTTGATTAGTAGACGATTCAGTTGAGATTATCTAAAGTATTAATTTTTTCAAATAAATTTCAAAAAATATTATGTTAACAAATAAACCAAATTTAGAAAAAAATACGTCTAGTATTCAACATAATACAAATAAGATAGAAACAATTTTTTTAATTAATTTTTAAGTGCAACTCGTGAATTTGAATAAACGAAAAACAACGCCTAAATAATTTTTAAAATTGTTTTTCTACGACAATTTTTCAAAATTTTTATGTCTTAACTTTTAATAGTTTCATTGGAATCCATTATTAAGTATTGTAGTCAGGTGTCCTAACAAATCATTCTACCAAATTTCTTTAGTTTTGTTTGCTGTTATTTTCCACAATAACGTTTACTTTGGTGTGTTATATTTTTTTAAACAAAAATTGTTTTATTTGTTGCTTAAGGATTATTACTAATAAAAGAATTTGTAAAAATACATAAAAATAAACATCAAAAAAGTATATTAAGATGAGAACGTCTTTCGGGTTAAACCGTGTCATTGTCGTAACCATAGTTGCCAACATTTTGCCCACTTTCGTAAGGTACTTCATCACGGTGTTAGAGAAATTGAAGAACTCAAACTAGCAACCAAAATCTAACTAAGAACCTTTCAAAAGTTAGGTAATCAACTTGTGAACCAAACTAGAGTCTAAACTCTAAAAAAGTAAGAAAAAAAACGATAATCTAACAAAGAACTACTACAAAGTTAGGTAATCAACTTGTGAACCAAGCCAGATTCTAAACTCCATAAAAGTGAATTAAGATGAAGTAGTCTCCATATATAAACAAAAAGGGCGTGTTTTTGATAAAATAGTAATGACCGGGTACAAAAAAGGATTATCCTATTGAAAAAGAATTGAAATTTTGCAATCGCCGAAACGTTATCAAAATTTATATTATGACCTATAGCAAAATGGTGTTCAGCAACCTCAAACTTAAAAATTCTTCTTTATGCAACAATCATGTTCGGAAATGCGTGTAATGACGTAGACGACGATTAATAACTGTAAGAATATCTCGCTTCATATCACCATTTATTACCAAGGTTCTAGTAAAATGACGGAGTTTCAAGTTTAGATTCTCAAGTTAACAAATAGAAAAATCGCGATGAACCAAAGATTCAATAACAGAACGTTTCTGTGCAGGATGATGATGACACGAAGCATGAAGGTATCTGTCCGTATAAGTGGGTTTGCGATGAACAGAATGGCTCAGAAGTCCGTCGGTCTTACAATTCACAAGAACGTCGAAAAATGGAAGGGAACCATTAGTATCGATTTCCATAGTAAATTTGATATCTAGGTGTTGATTATTTAGATGATCAAAAAATTTAGACTATTCGAGATGACCGTGGGGCCAAACAATAAACGTGTCGTCAACTTACCTAAACTAAACTTTAGGTTTTAATATTGATGACTCCAAAGCAACGGTTTCAAAAGATTCCATAAAAATGTTAGCTACAACAGGTGATAGAGGAGAACCCATAATTTCTTATCAAATTAGATGTAAGTGGATGATAAACACTTATTAATAAGAAAAACCAAGTCAAGTCTTTGCCATGTTGAGACAAAATCTCTTCGATGATAATAAGCAAATCCTTACAAGCAACAAAAAGTAAAATGACATCAAAACACAAAAAACCTGAAAGTTCAAGTTTTATAGTTTCTAAAAATGATGAGAAATGAAAATGTGAGAAAACGTTTCACCTGTAAATTTGCAAAGAATGTTGGACAAAAGCTAGCTTGTACGTAGAAGATTATATAGTACTGACGATAAGTCGGAAAGGAATACCTTGTTTATAAAGTCCGTATAGACGAGATGGTTTTGTTATCTGAAAGAGATAGTCGACGTTTAGTTTGATAATTTGGTTGACCTCACGTTAAATCCTCAAAGTGGAATTACGAGTTAGAAAAGCGTACGTTTCCTCAGACAGAATAGAATGGATTTTCGCAGCATAATCAATTCAATCGACAAAAGGTTCGCCTCCTGGTAATGGTAAGTAAGGTGTCTATCAAGTTAATGACCTTTTCTTTTTAGGAGAAAACAAGAAGACTATTTATTCAAGCAACTGCAATTAACTAAATGATTTGTGTCCTTGTTTCCTCCTAGAAAGAAGAGATCATTAGCTTGATGGACATCTTACTTATAATCAATTTAGTTCAAAACGACAGTAGTGCCTTTGTCGGCTGGAAGAACAATAATATCCGGGTTCCTACAAAAACTTTTTAGGGCTAACTCTTCCTACTTAGAAATGTTGGATTTAGGAACTTTAGATGATTCAAAGATTTTGTCAGTGTGAATACAAATGGGATCTGAGATGTGGCAAGGAAGATGTCTTACAAAAGACTCGACAGCACATCTTCATTAAGAATACATTTAGGAGTAACAGCAAAATAAAAACCCTTAGATAGCACCGATTTCTGTTCTGAAGTGAGAGTCAAACTAGATAAATTGACGATCGTCTTTAAGGAGTTAGTAGTGGATAAAACTTTATGATTCTTAGAATCCAATAATTAAAACTTTCTTAATTGAATTTTAGGTGTTAGTCGCAGAGTGGTATCAGGATGCTGGTAAGTAATGCCGTCAAAGAGAATCCAATCATTCGGTGATAGAGTGTTGGCCAACTCAAGATGAAAATAAGAGTTGTTTTGAAATGGTGTCTCACTCTCGCAAAATTTGCTTAATGCGTTCGCGTATCAAGGCTAGAATAGCACAGTGTATAATGTTTTTAGAAGAACGTGGAGCTTGATTTTGAAGAATGCAGAAATAATGTTGTGGTCACGACAGCGACTGACAAAAGTTAAAGAACGCAAAAAATTGATGAGTTTGTGGCGAAGTTTTGAAAATACGGAGGTATTAGAAGAAATATTCTCCCCGTAGAGATTGTTAATGTATTAGCTTCCACGGCCGGAGTCTATAATAAAAGAGAACGTTTCCGGGATTAGACCGTGTCATTGTTGTACCGAAATTGCCATCGCTTTGCCCACTTTCGTAAAGGGCTTCATCAGGGCTTAAAAGAAATCGAAGAACTCAAAGATTTGGTGTTTAATTTTTGTTTAAGATTTGATTTTATTTTAATTTTTTTTGATTTATTGCTTACACTTAGATATTAACAAAATTATTTAAAAACTGATGAAATTCTTATTTTAAATAGAACATTTTGTATATTGTGTAATATTTAGATTTTCAGGTAATTTAAGCTAGTTTTTGTACTAACGCCTGACCGCTTACGAGTAATTTATGCTTTTTGATATCATGTCAAATAAGTAACGTTTAGAAGTTTGCAATTGTAAATATTTTTTATTATTTATACTCCATATACGGTTAAAGTTATTCATCAACACGCAATAATTCACAATAAAATAAAATCATTTATAACTAAATAATAATTAAACTAATTTAAAAAATAAACTAAATGCATATTAAAATCTTTTGTTAAGGGTTATTGAATTTCAATTTTATTAAACAAAAATAAAGAGTTTATAACATAAAAAAACTAAGAAAAAAAATTAGTATTTATGAAAAACGTAAAACCGATTTTCAAAATCGAATCTACATGCCCGTGTAACGAAAATTAGATTGCAGTTCGAAAATTATTTAAAAATATTGCTCTAATTAAAACTACGTTAGAATAAAATACTAAAAGACATTTGCAAAAATTGTTTTAAAATCATAAAGAATTTAAATTTAATACTAAAATAATATATCCACATATCGAACGCTTGATTGTATATTCTCATAATAATTAAACTTAAGAATTTTAACAAGAATGTATACCTTAATTAAAGATTAATCAATATTTTTTATAATTATCCAGATCTAATCGATATCGGTAGTGTACTATACTTAATAACCCGGGAACGAACTCTGCCCTCATATGTTTGATTTACGGATTAGCGCAAACTAGTGGGAACAAACTTAATCCCGACTTCAAAGTGTCAAAACTTTTGCCAGCTTTTATAAGCTTTGTCATAGCAGACTTAAAAGAAATCATGTAACTAAAAGCAGCGCAAGCAATGACAGTAGTACCAAATTACTAAAGCTTTATTATGTAACTTTTGTTTTTTATTCAAATAACTATTTACTTAACAGACATAACAATTTATCAGTCGACATTTACAAAAAAAATTAAACCTAAATATTGCCACAAAAAAAAAGTTAATTACCAAATTTTAGTTTTTTTTATTAACTTTTAATGTTTCTTAATAGTTAATGATTTTATGCACAAACTGTTTAATTATTGTATAAAAAATAAAACATAATAGCTTAACATATGCTTATGAGAAAAAAAAACTAAAATCATGATACATTTTTTATTAAATTAATGAACTCCGTTATACGTTTGTTTCAATTAGAAAGCAACAGAAAAATCTTGCAATACTACACAAAAACAAATTAAAATTAAATTAAAACAAATTTATACTCGATCGTTATCAAATAATACGAGCATTTAGCAACACATTTATGTTTTAACGTAAAAACACGAAAACTTTGATTTATAGTTATAGTTTACAGCCAGTTATTTATGAAAACTATAAAAACGTTATTTTTTTACGTACTTTTTATTAAACAAATTCATAGTTTTTATATTAAAATATTTGTTTGAATGTATTAAACAATGTTGCTTGATGCGAAGTAATAACATTCTGTTGAACTTTCATTGTTTATTATTTTGAAATGAATATACACAACGTTTCGATTGCTGTGGTATCTGCAATCGTCATCAGGTGAATATTAACAAACTTAGAAAACACTGGAGCTTATATAAGCAGATACCACAGCAATCGAAACGTTCTGTATAATTATTTCAAAATAATAAACAATGAAAGTTCAGCAGAATGTTATTACTTCGCAATAAAATATTTGTTAAGCATTTACATATCAAATATAAAAATAAAGAGTAGCAAATATGTTTGAATGAATATAGTTTTGTTTGTAAATTTATTTTTCTATTTTTTGATGGAATCTCAACCAGGACCATCTAGGAAACGCGTGATACGAAGAAATTAATGATGATGGTTTTAGTAGCGTTAGTGATGCAGATCCAATTGTAAGTGATCACAACAGTGATAGTGAAGAAGAATTGGAAGAAACTGAAAAAAAATACATAAAGAAGCTAGTAATTTTTTTATGAAAAAAACAAATTCTGCTGCTCAAAAACGCTGCTAATAAGTAGTTGCTCTAGAATGCAAAAACATAATATTATAGTTCATTTTCCTGAACTTCGGTTTCCTTTGCGTAATCGCACATCAATTACTGACAAGGAAGCTTTATCTTGTCTTCTTTCCATTGACATTTAACAAACAATTATAAAATATTTGAACCAAAAACCGGCTAAGATGAGACAAACTTACAAAGATTCAACAAAAGTAGATTTGCGTGATTTAGATGTAGTTCAGTTGAATGGTTTTTTGGGCTTACTAATGTATACCGCTGCTTTTCGATCAAATCACGAAAACATAAGAATGTAGAGTATTTTGACGTGTTACGAACGTAAGTCGTTTTGCAGTATTATTACAATGTTTGAGATTTTACGATGCCGAAACCAGAAAACAGCAAAAAAAAACCTGATATAGCAGCCCTTATTTCCAAAGTTCTTACAAAATTAGTTGCAAACTGTCAATTCCCGTACAGTGTATTGATGAAACGCTCAGAAATTTTAGAAAAAAATGAAAGTTTAAAATGTATGTGTTAGGTGCAAAGCGCGAAAACGGCCAATGGTCGATTTTTTTTTATCAATCTTAGGTTTGGACGTTTCAAAGTAGCCAAAACCCAAATTTGAATTTAGTTTCCGGCTTTGGCCGTCTAAAATCAGTCAAACTTAGGATTGTGCAATTGCGAAGCGACCAAAGCTGGAAATAACGGTCAATAATTGTTATTTCTCGTCGCGCGTAATTTGGAGCTTGCATATAGCAGTGTGGTGCCAGTCTGAGATTTTCCTTGACGGAGTTTACACGTGTTGTTGCGTTTATGCGTTTAAGATGTCTGGTGTAAGTGAACATGAATTTAAGTTGAAATTGAATGCTTATATACACAAAAGTGAATCGAATTATAAATTCCTCTTAACTCCGTGTAAGTACAATGAACTAATATCCGAGTTAAAAGCTTCCCTATGTAAAACAAGAGAAAAAGAGCCGCTTACGTCATTGGATTATTGACGAGTTAAGAGGTACGACGTTCTAACCATTGGTAATGTCGAAAAGCTTATAAAAAAGCGATCTACAACTGCGGATGAAATAAAATATTTTTGTCATACAGATGAGTTGTATGAAATTATTCACAAACCCTATTTAGATACAGGACACAAAAGAACACGGTGTATAATCAAAGAACTTAAAAGAAGATACTGCAATATAACGCGTGATGTGATTGGTATTTATTTAAGCCTATGTGGACAATGTCAGTTAAGAAAAAAACATAAAGGAAAGGGACTAGTTGTTAAGCCAATTTTGAGTAAGAACATGAACTCTAGAGGACAGGTGGATCTGATTGATATGCAAACCGAAGCAGACAGAGATTATAAATTTATTTCAAACTATCAGGACCACTTGACAAAATTAGTTTTTTTCAAACTTTTGAAATCCAAAAGAGCTTCGGAGGTAGCTTATAATCTGCTAGACATTTTCTCCTTACATACTACAAAGTGACAATCGGAGGGAATGTGCAGCAGCTGTAATAAGGGAAGTTGCTGATATGTTTGAAGCTAAAATAGTCCACGGAAAGCCAAGGCATTCTCAGAGCCACGGAAGTGTCGAAAGAGCAAATCAGGATGTTAGGGACATGTTGGTTTCTTCGATGGCAGAGAACAAGAGTACTAACTGGGCCGACGGACTGCAATTCGTTCAGTTGAAGAAAAATAGATCGTTCCATCGAGGGATAAACAGAAGTCCATATGAGGCAATGTTTGGGGTTCCTATACAAAATGGGCTGTTCGATTCAGATATACCTCGGGAAACTCTGCAAACTATTACCAGAAAGGAAGAGCTGGAAAACATATTAAATGATAATCCTAATGTGGGCGCTTCCAGTGACTCGGATACAGATGACGAAAATCATACAACTTCACTTGAAAGTTCCAGCGTTAAGCAAGTTTCACAAAAACAAGTAAGCATTAGTAGGTAAGTGGGCATAATATACATTTACACGTGTTTTTTTTTATAGTGTTCCTATACAGCTGATAATTTATGCGAGATTTGCATTCGGTAAGAAAAAATCACACAAGCACGTGAAGCATCGTGCACATCGCAAAAAAGGCAACCTGATGAAATGCTGCATAGGTCGAGCAAAAAGTTTCCTTCTGTTAGCATTGGACAAAACGTTTTGATAAGAATTCCAAATGTAAACAGGGTGCGTGTTGCACCAAGAAATGTAATAGCCGTTGTTATGGAACGGAAAGACGAAACTGATCTTTACCAGCTAGGAACACCGTCAGGGGTCCTTAACAAATTGTACGCAAGAAACGAATTCCAAACAGCTGAACATAACTTTATCGAAATAGAAAATGTTCCAAACGAACAACTTACATTAACAACCGCCGCTGCAGTAGACTCTCAATCAAGGCAAGGTTTTGTTAAATGTTAAAATGCAACTTCAAATGTCACTCATCGTCAAGTTGCAGAAATAAATAATTATGAAAATATGTTTTTTCCCCAAAGTATTTTATCCTGTTTATTTCAAGTACTTTCTATTATAATATTCACCTTGTTTCGCATTGTTGTTAACTTGAGTTTTGTTTTATTATCTCTTTTAATGTTTAACTTGTTCATTTCATACTTATTTATGTATTGTGTTCCTTCGTAAATATAGATTTAAACAAACTATATGTACTATCAGTTTCATATGCTTCCATTTACCTTTGTAGCTTCCTATTCTTTGTGTGCGTGTGCGTATGATTTAACAACTAGTTTTTAGGCTTCTTTAATATTAAACCAAAAATCGAACATTATTTCCAGCTTTGATGGTTTTGCAATTGCACAATCCTAGGTTTGGCTGATTTTAGATAACCAAAACCAGAAACTGAATTCAAATTCGGGGTTTAGTTACTTTGGAACGTTCAAACCTAAGACTGAGCAAAAAAATCGACCATTGGCCGTTTTTGCGCTTTGCGCCCAACATATATATCTAATAAGCCCTGCAAAGATGGACTAAAACTTAAAGCACTTTGCCAGAAATAATAACTTTTTAAATTAATTACTTTTTAAACGGGTATATATATTTTGGAAAGGATTCAGATGGTCACGGACTTTCTGAATTGGAAAAAACTCACACAGGCAGTATTACGTCTGTAGCAACAGAAACATAACAGCGGATAACTGGTTTACATTTGTTGAGCTGACCACAGCTTTGAAGACAAAGAAAGTAACATACGTTAGCACAATAAAGAAAAACAAAACAGAAATTCACGTACAGTTTCTTCCTAATAAAAACAGATAAGTTGGAAGCTTAATTTACGGGTTTTTAAAAAATATGCTTGTGTCATCAATGCATTCGTTTACCAATTCAAGATTCAAATATTAACAAACCAGAAATTATTAGTTTCTATAATAATGTTAAAGGTGGCTTTGATAGCCTTGATCAAAAATGTGCTACTAACAGTACTGGGTGCAGAACGCAAAGATGGCCAATGGCAATTTTTTTTTCGTATTTTGGACATATGCGCTGTGAATGCATATAAATTTTATTCAAACACAGAAAACAACTCGGAAAATACGCGCTCAGACTTTATGAAAAACTTTGTAACAGTCAGTTTGACTCCTATCTGTAGATGTGCATCTACGATTGATAACGTTTTTACTAACTTGAGTGTTTTGAACGCCACATCTCTTCCGTTTCCTGGTTCAGACCATCATATGCAAATTGTTTGTTTAGAGTGTTTTTCTGATCCTAATAGGTTATCAATGCGCAAGGTCAACTTAGTAACAAAACGTGACTTTACAGACCCTATCTGTGTTGCTACTTTTAAGTCGCTTCTGTGCAGCGAAACCTGGTCTAATATTTATGCTAGTAATAACAGTGATGAAAAGTTTACGAATTTCATAAATAAGTTTACTGACTTAGTTGATAAAGCGTTTCCAGTGGTTTGCTATCGAACTAATTGGAGCAAGAGATCTAATAATAACAGGACTAAAAACTGGGTAACTAGTGAAATAATTGAGAGATGACAAAATTTAAGGGAATTATATCAACACTGTAAATTACATAATGATGTGGATTTATATAACACGTACAACGTAATGACAAAAAAGCATCGAGAACACATCAAACAAGTTAAAAAGAACTTCAATGACAACAGGTACAAGACCTCTATTAATAAGTCAAAAGTAGTTTGGGACATTATTAAAGATGAGGTTAATATGAAGAGCAAACCTAAATATCCGATGAGATTTTACGACGCCGATGGTAATAGCTACTCCATGTCAAATGTAGCAAATGCCTTTAACAAGTATTTTATTGGATCCTGGTCAAGTACCAAGCAATCAGCAGATAAAGTGGTCAGGATAAAAGTTACATTGAATCCGACACATTTCAATACAATACAATGCTCTTGAAACCTGCAAGCATTCCTGAGGTGTACAACATCATGAAATTGTGTGCGACTAAAAATTCGGCAGGTGATGATGGTATTCCCTGTTCCTTAATTAAACATGCGATGAATTTAATTGCTCTTGTTCTGACAGAACTAATTAACGATTCTCTTCGTGAGGGGATCTTCCCTACCAAATTGAAGACAGCTATCGTGGATCCTATACATAAGAAGCAAGATAACTGTAAGATTGAAGCAGTGTCCTTGTTATCAGTTTTCTCAAAAATATACGATAAAGTTTTCTATGCCAGAATTCTCGCTCATCTCGATAAAAACAATATTTTGAATGCCTGTCAGTTTGGTTTCCGTCGTGGATTATCCACTCAGCATGCAATGATTTCGTTTGTTAATCAAATTTTAGAAAAACTTGATAAAAAAATGAAAGTATTAGGAATCTTTTTTGACCTAAGTCGTGCATTTGATACTATTCAACATGATTTGTTATTGTCTACGGTACGGAAATACGGCGTAAGAGGAATTGCACATGATTGGATCTCTTCATATCTTAACAACAGGAAGCAAAGCGTTGTTCTGAAGCAATCGGCAGGTGAGGAACATTATTCTAAGGAGGAAAACGTTACACTGGGTGTACCTCAGGGAAGCACGCTGGGTCCATTATTGTTTGTCATATTTGTGAACGATATAATTGACAAACTTAATAATTGTCACATCACACTTTATGCGGATGATACATCTGCTGTGATCTCGAAAGAAAACATACCCTCCCTCAGTGCGACAGCCAGTAAATGCTTGAGTAACATGGCAGAGTTCTGCGAGATAAAGAAACTACATCTTAACGCATCTAAAACTACTGCGATACTTTTCTCGTGCAATGAACAGCCATACAGTGTACTAGTAAGAGCAAAAGATCGTAGTATTTATCAATCGCAAACCGTCAATTTTCTTGGGATATATATAGACAGTAATTTAAGCTGGAATAGTCATGCAAGTCACATTGTGAAAAAGTTAGCATCTAGTTGCTTTGTTATCTGGAGACTAAGAAGTGTTGTAAGCCATCGGACATTGTTATGTTATTACTTCGCATACATCGAATCGTTACTTAATTACGGTATAGTTGTGTGGGGTGCTACTAAATGCACAGGTGACGTACTAAGAACACAAAAAAGAATTATACGAGCTATTTGTTTTAAAAACTTTAACTATTCTTGTAGACATCTGTTCAAGAAACTAAATGTTCTCACGGTCGTGTCAATCTTTATATTAAATAGTGTGATGTACATTCATGTGAATCGTGAGAAGTACACTAAACCTACCAGTAGCCACAATTTAAGATATAATAATTTAGTACTGCCGCAACATAGATTAGCGATAGTACATCTCAGTTCGTATGTGTTACCAGTGAAATTGTACAACCACCTTCCAAGTAATATAAAGTCTATAACTAGTACAACATTGTTTAAAAAAAGGTCAGAAGCCTGCTGTTAGAGACGACTCTGTATAATATTGAAGAGTATTTTAATTATAACTATGTATAACCAAATAGTTTCTATTGTCAGTATTTTTCTTTTATCTTACTGTGTATATAAGTATTGTTGTATTTGTTATTTGCTCCTTGACGTTTCCCATACTTGTACAAAGTCTTACGGAATAAAATTATTATTATTATTATTATTATTATTATTATGTGTATCTAAAATTCATGTCTGTGTTTAAGGGTTAAACATGTCCTTATTGAAAAAATTTGATTCGCCTTTTTAAAGAAGCAAACGCCAAAAATGATCACTAAATCTGATTTTATTAATAAACCGCTGACAACACTGAATCTGTCTTAATCTCCTGGTACCAGCGTTTTTGCCGTTCTGTACCTGTACCACACAAACTTATGCTTTTTTAGAATATTGTGCATAGTTTCCAAATATAGTCCGCTTTCTTGCATTAAATTGTTAATTGAATTATTAGGATGATCTTCAAAGTAAGCTAACGTCAATTTCAGTGGCTTTACTTATCATAAATTGTATCTTAGGTCTAGTTTTCTTAAACAAATTTTTATTTGATCTAAACTTACTATACAACAGCAAAAAGTGCCTTCGATCTGGCAAGTGGCGCTTAGGAAACAAAGCACTATAACGTTCACGAGCTTGGTGGCTATTTTTTTGACAAACTATAAAATCGTATCACATTTTTGTGAATGCGTCAAAGGATTTTTTTCTTCAATAAAATACAAACTGTAATCTGTTTACTTTAATTTAGCGTTTTAATCGTGATGACATTTATAAAACAAACCAATTTTGTTAATGTAGCAACAGCCACCTTAACAAATTTGAAGAATCATCAACAGCTTTATCATTTTCAAGTTTAGGATAAAAGCTTCAAGGAGATATTTCAGAATCAAATTTGGTATCGATTGAAACTATTGTATACTGAGTGTCCCATTTGCAAAATGAAACTTTTTGATTTAATTAGTAAACGCGGTGTTCGATTTTTGTTCCATTACAAACATAGACACTATTTTCATTAAAACTCATTTTATTTTCATAAGTGGAAATCGATTAAATCAACGATAGGTTTCGAGAATCTTTGGTTTAAAAAACTGCACAAAATGAATCTTTAATATTTAATTGGCTTTTAAGCGACGCCAGCGGTCAACATACTTAACTTGAAAATTACACTCTTTTTATTTAATTTAAGAAGTCTTGTATGTATTATTGTTATTATCCTAACTGTGACAAAAAAGAGTAACGTTGAATAATAAATTTCAAGTAAACTAAAAATAATAATCACACGTTTTGTAATTATTATTATTAAGTTATAATTTGCATATCGCAATTATTAGAAAATGAAAAACGCATTTAAAAAACTGCGTGTATTTATTACTCTATGTTCAATAACAAATAAACATTTATCATGCAGTGCACATCTACAACAGAAAACATACCCTCGACTCTCAGTAGTAGTGTTTGTGGTAGGTGCAGCCATCGCCAAAGCTTTATACCGAGCTTGTTCATCGGTAGGCAGTACAATATCAACAGATCTGGATCGTAAAGCAACATTAGGGCCGACAGGAACTTCTAAACTAACTCCCGAATGTTGTAATTCTTCAGTTTTGCCTTGAGAAACTTTTGTAAAACATGAATCGACAGAAGCAGCGCGATCTCGTTTTAAGTCAGGTACTTGTAAATAAATATCTCGCACAACTATACCGGGTATTGTTACGGCATCGCCTTCGGAAAGAGCACCTTCAGATGTACCATCCGATACCGGTTCCGACGGAATTTCAGACATGTTGTCCAAAGAATTACCCGTAGGTTCTCCAAAAAATGCCTCTTGACGTTGAATAGATTTTCTACGTACTGGTGTAGGTGGTGTTGGCTCTTGTTCATCGTCCGCGGGTAAACATTCAATTAACGGTGAAGTCGGAACAGGTGGAGGCGATTGTAACGTAGGAGGTAATAAAAGCGTTGGAGATAAAACTACTTTGATAGAGCATTCGGGCATAATCGGTTCATCCTCTGGTTCGCTGGATGAAGTATCACTAATACTAAAAGAACGAAAATCTACCGACTCTGATAATGGTTCTTCAATTGATTTATTTTTTGTATATTCCTCAAGGCAAACACAATGGACACAATTTGGACCCCGAGTGCTGGAAGATCTGCGACGCGCAAAGCGTCGCAGTGGTACTTCCAAATAATTTCCGGATTCTTCGCTCCCTCCGGAATCAACACTCTTAGAACGTGTTCCCGGAAATTGATTAGGAACGCGTAAAAAAGAATTTGGATCGGGCGCTTGACCTCCATCTTGAAGTCTTTTTGCTTGTATTTCATCAAACGAAGCTGAACGAATTTGTTTTGGAACTTCGAGGCTGCTTTGAGTTTTCATTTCATTACCAGTTGGGGTGCGCGACCGCTTGAATGTGGTCCGCAACCGCTGCATGTCTAGCGCGGTCGCTGGCCGCCTTTTATCCGTTTCTCACTCATTCTGCAAACTACAAGAATTCTATTTATAATATTTTACAGATAAATTTAAATGTGTACGAAATCAAAACGCTAAAGTATATCTATAATTTTAAAATAAAATAATTTTATGTAATAATCCCACTCTAATCATTTTAAGTTATAAATATTTCGAATAAAATGATATCAAAATTTGGTGTAAATAAATCTAAACGTTTCTAAACTAACAGAACAAATTGTAAAGCAGAGTAAGTCATCGGTCACATTAAAATATAAAAAACTGTAGCAAACTTTTATATTAACCGTGATTGATGGTATATGTATATAAAAAATAATGCTTGAAAATTGCTAAAAGGACGTGTAAATATTTGTAACAGTAGCTTTAATTATCTTTCATCTTAATTCATTATCGTTCATCAGAAACGTATTTATATAACACACAAAGAAATTTAATAATCGCTTCATAATGTGAAATACATTTTTTTGACACGACCTAAATTAAGGAAAAAAATTTTTTCCGACAAAATAAAAATTAAATGCTCAAATATAAAATAAATGATAATTTAAAATCTAAGTAGTTTGTGTATTACTACTGAAATATCACAATAACATTAGACGTGTGTCTATTGTGTAATTGATGTATTTGTTCTAAGAAAATATTTAAAACATAAAAGCAAAATTGAGTGTAAAGTACATACTTTTTAAAATAAAAACTAACATGAAGTAAATAAGTTTAACCACAAGAACCATGTAGGCGTGAAACATTAATACCGTAATTCACAACTAGCGAGTGCTTAAATAAAACTATCTACCACCTCCAAACGACTAAACTTTGCTTATCAGTGTTGCAGAAAACCTTACACGTTAGCAAAATGCATGTGGTTTACTGATATTATACCTTCCATGCATTTGAAATTACTAAGACAAAACTTTCAAACACAAAAAACGAGAAAAGAAGAGAAGAAACATTAAAACACTAAGAGACTACTTACAACCTTTAATTATTTACAGTAACAAATGACTAAAAACCTAAGAGTCACGACAAGACAGTACTATAGTAAGACGGCTAACAGAATGGCAGTAATCAACAAACGGTATGTTAACACTGTATGAGATCAAAATTTTTAAACAAGTTGTAGTAAATGGTGGGTAAAATACCTTTAGACAGCATACATTCTTGTCAGATGATAAAAAAGTCAAATCATAAAAGTCTTGGGTTTTTATGTAATGTAACGATGGAAAATTATAACGAAAGACAATATAAAAACTTTCTAAAGAAAAACTAGAATACAACTTCAAAAACAGCAAAGATTTCAATTAACAAATTACCTCTAAATAATTACACCCTACTTATAACACTTATTAGAAAAGTTTCTGTAAATTAAAAATTACCAATAGACACCATTATAGCGAACAGTAACCAAAAAAACAAAACCAACAATGTCAAGTTATTGAAACGTTCGCGAAGTTGTCGTCTGCGTCTAGAACGTTAACGAAAATATATAGAAAATTATCGAAAAATAACAGAAATGTATAAAAGCGATACAAACGAATCATAGGTCAGTTATTCGAAGTCGGCAGTGTAAAGAAGATTATAAAGTTTAAATAGATAAGTTACTAACTACTAAGTTGTGTGTTTGAGAAAAATCTAAACGTCCGTGCTTTTAATGTGAACAATTGGCAGTTTTTAGATAAACAGAAGTTATACGCGGACATTATTTTTCGAGTGATTTTAATACATAAATTAGCGTGTTTTTCTTAGATATCGTTAGATTTAATCAGTTCGTGTAGTTATAAACGTGTAAATATTTTTAGTATAAATAAATTAGTTTTAAAATTCGTGACACTATTAACAATCGTCAAATCACAATACTTACGGAATTGAAGTATATGATGAAGGGTTTATTTGAACAAATAGGTACCATGCTAAATCTTATAAATATCAAGTAGCAATAAAATATTGCATCATTATTGACTAAAGCTTGCTCAACATTAATATGATCATGAGTGTGCAACATTTTGCAATATTGTGCTTATAGTGAAATACAATATTGGGTCAATATTCACAAAAATGTAGGTAGAGTCAAAGATAATTTGGCTAACAATGCTTATAATAATAACTATATAACATATAGTATCATTAATACTAATACAATATTTACTTTATTGTACCTGTAACTTATTTTAATTGCGGCAAAATATCAAAGTGGTCTTCTATTTATTACTAATATACAGGCAACATAGTAAATTGTAATTAGACCTATGTTGAACCAATATTGGTTTAAACAATAATGAATACAAATAGAAAATATACAAAGGCACCATAATGGTTCAATGCAATATAGTTCTGCTACTACTCACTTTATAACACTAATCATTCAAACAGCACTGTAATAGATAGTACATAACTAATAATCAAAAACTTAATCAAACTCCACTAGTTAAACAGTTATAGCAAAAATTTTTTACAATCTACCAACGTTGTAATAAAAGATTTCATAAGTTTTATAACCAACTTGGCTGTTTACTTTTCTCCCGGTCATACAATAAAGCAAGAACAATATAAAAACTTTTTGAACACATTAGGTTGACGGTTTCTTGCGGATGGAAACCAATTGAGGTTTCAAATTAATTACGCCGAAAAGACTCTAAAAAAAAACGGTTTAAACAATTATTTATTAGCGAACCTACTTATTGACCAATGGATAGAAACAGAATACCTGACTTATGCGATCACAGAGGCTATTAAATACCTGAACTACACGCTATCCCTATCCTCCGACAAGACAATTTTTTTTTGAAAAGACGACAAAAATTTAGAAAACACGACGTAATCGACTTTATAATGCAGTAACTCAAAAGATAAATGAACTTCAACTGAGATTTGTAAACCCTTTATGTTAGGAGTGGCTATAAAAACTACTTGAAGAGTTTTCTTATGGCGACGTTTCGTGGAACGGTTGTGTCCACTTCTTCAGGCCAACTGAATTTATTAAAAAGAAAACAACATAAGTAAAAACGGCAGTTACAATCCGGTGAGAGCTACAAACTATTCTTCTATTTATTATAAATGCTATTTTTTTATAATTATAGATGATTACTTACGGAAAACAATTAAAAAGTAGACTGGTCCGCAAACAACGTCATAAATGTAAAATTAATAAATAACAAAAAACAAAAAACAATTAATATAAATTACACAAAACCTGTACAAACTAAATCACTAACAAACAATTTTGTGGTCGTGTGATATAAAATATGAGCAATGAAAAGATAACCCAAAACATACCCAAGGTCTAGGAAATTTTATAGATAAGGTTATTATAAACTGTACTAAGGTTGTTAGTATCAGTGTTGAAATTAACATTATTCTTATGTTTTGTGATAAATATCATTTCTGCAACTAATCTTTTATAAAATTTCGGTTCCACATCTATTATAGAAGGATTACTAAAATCAAAATTATGTTGTAAATTAATATGGTGGAGAGCAAGAGCTGATTCTGCTTTTTTATTTTTGCAATCATATTGGTGGTTCTTAATTCTGTTAATAGTTTTTTGTTCCGTTTGACCAATATAACATTTATTACAATCCATACAGTCGATTTTATATACAACATTGTGTTTGTCTAATAACTTGGTCTTATCTTTAATGTTGGAATAAATAATGTTGTAAATAGTATTGTTATTATAAGTTATTAGACAAACACAATGTTGTATATAAAATCGACTGTATGGATTGTAATAAATGTTATATTGGTCAAACGAAACAAAAAACTATTAACAGAATTATGAACCACCAATATGATTGCAAAAATAAAAAGGCAGAATCAGCTCTTGCTCTCCACCATATTAATTTACAACATAATTTTGATTTTAGTAATCCTTCTATAATAGATGTGGAACCGAAATTTTATAAAAGATTAGTTGCAGAAATGATATTTATCACAAAACATAAGAATAATGTTAATTTCAACACTGATACTAACAACCTTAGTACAGTTTATAATAACCTTATCTCTAAAATTTCCTAGACCTTGGGTATGTTTTGGGTTATCTTTTCATTGCTCATATTTTATATCACACGACCACAAAATTGTTTGTTAGTGATTTAGTTTGTAGTGGTTTCGTGTATTTTTACATTAATTGTTTTTTGTTTTTTGTTATTTATTAATTTTACATTTATGACGTTGTTTGCGGACCAGTCTACTTTTTAATTGTTTTCCGTAAGTTATCATCTATAATTATAAAAAAATAGCATTTATAATAAATAGAAGAATAGTTTGTAGCTCTCACCGGATTGTAACTGCCGTTTTTACTTATGTTGTTTTCTTTTTTAATAAATTCAGTTGGCTTGAAGAAGTGGACACAACCGTTCCACGAAACGTCGCCATAAGAAAACTCTTCAAGTAGTTTTTATAGCCACTCCTAACATAAAGGGTTTACAAATCTCAGTTGAACTACGCATTAGGAGGTATAAAACACTTTTCTTAATAAATGAACTTCTAATCAGTAACAAAAATACATGCATTCAAACCTTCTTGCGTGGATTTACATTCACTGAAGATACACATTATTCGTTGTGGAAAACAACCAAAAAGGTTAAACAAGTCGTAGAATTAGAACTACCAATCAAAACACTTTAGAGTAGAAGAAAAAAAAAAGCTCGTGCGCTTTTTGAACACCCTTCTAAGGTTTTTTAATCATATCCGAAAAACTGACTCGTGTATTAAAAACTGAAACCAATACTCCCTTGCATCAAAATCATCAAGATCCAAAATATTATTATCTACATCTAACAAAAGCTCCCTGGTCACTCGGAAAATTTTTGAGGATTTGGCCTATAGTCGAATTTATGTATCAACTTTTCAACGCCACATTATACATCGGATATTTCCCGAAGCAGTGGAAAATTGTTTTAATTCCCAAACCAAAAAAAACTCTGAATGGGATGCAGTCATACCAAACAATAAGTAGTAAGCGTAACTCAAAACTTACAGTCAAAAACAAGCATCCTGTTTATAAATCCATAATAAAATCAGTTTGGCATAGGGAATCTAAAGCGCCTTGCTATGTATCAAATGCAATTATCTGACACGATATTTAAATCACAACGGTTAAAGAACAAATCAGTAATTTCAGCACAAACCATAGAACTTGATTTAGCAAAAGTTTAAAACCATTAAGCAACAAATCTTAAGAACTAGCTAGCAAATAACAAAAAACTCTTAACACATATACCCAATAAACTACCTAACAGATTTTGATCATATTTAAACAAGTTCGTTTTTACTTTTAGTTATAAGATTGGTTTGTAAGTATATATTATCCTAGAGTAGATCACACAAGGTGTAAAAATTTGTTTCAGAAAAGTGTGTTGTAATATATTGTTATTACATTTTCATGTTCATTAACAGTTTGCAAATAAATTGGATAAATTAAAAAAAACAGATATGTTTTTTAGTAAATGTATCAAGTAACTAAAAACATAAAAAACCCATAAATTGAGTACAACACTTAAAAGCAACCAACGCTAACGGCCAAAATGGTTTCTTTTAAGTACCTACATTAGATTTTTATAACTAGAAGTTGAAACTAATCACTGTTCTTTTATCAGTCATCTGGCATTTAAGCCAGATTTGTTATTACTAACATAAAAATAACACTAACATTTTTTTAAAAACAAGTATAATAAACTTGCTTGTATCTTAGTATTGTTAAAAACAAAGTAACACTTTTAATGTATTACAAATTAAGTTTTCATGATACAAACGTTTCAAATTAGGACTCGAGCGCCTCTACCGGCAGCAAGCAAACTACCGTTGCAATGATAACAATTGTCACTTTTATAACCGTACTGTTTATACTTCTTGTTTCAGTATTTCTCAAAAACCAAAGCTTAATTTATGTATTTTATAATCTTTTTTTGATGATAGTCCAATATTTTTCCATTATATAAAATTTACTATTGTTATTTGCTATTCTAATTTAGTGTCTTTCTAGTTAGAGGTTGTATTTTGTTCTTTTATTGTGGCTTAATAGTTACACGAAAACTATTTAAAACTCGACTTAGGACCAACCTAGTTAAATTGGGCATTTAATATAATATAATATAAAATAATGTCAGTTTTATTGAACTTGCGTTTTGTATTAGACCAATTTTTAGCTCGTTTTATTTGATATGTTTGCTTGCTATTTTAGTTATGATTTTAGTACAATATTAAAACCTAATAAATACAACTTTATTGTTAACGTTAACTCAAAATTATGAAACTCAAATAGTAAATACATACTTGCTTTATAGTTTTATTTATTATTTAGTAACAGTTTTCTTAATTTTTAATTTCATCTCCCAGATCGCATGTGGTTTAGCAATCTCCTCAGTTCCCTATTTGCTAATTATGTACATTTTTTCAAAAATAAACTTAACAACATATAAAGTATCAAACAGAAATAAAATGGGAATGCACATTAAGCTATCATTGCGAATTTTTGCCGCATGTTGGGGTATCGCTTAGTTTGAATCGCCTAGTATACAAGGTTCGCCATAACCCCGGCTCCGGTTTCTAGTGCCTTTATATATATATATGTCACCATAAAATGTTTCGTATTTTACTGATTTATATTAAAAAACTGCATACATGTTTTAAAAATATTTTTGTTTATACAGGGTATTTAGTTTACACTTTTTTAAATAGCAACCCATCAATTTTATTATGGTGTTTAATGAAGGCGTAACTAAGATGCAAATTATTTATAAAATTTTTTAAATTGCGGCATTGTTATTTTAGAGCAATTTCTTTAAAAATGCAGCATTACAAAGAAATGGTCACAAACCTAGTGTTTCTTGAAATTTTAGATTTTTTTTGTAATGTCGTAGATGAAAGTCAGAAGTACTTAAATAGTCTAAAAGATTTTTTTCATTTGCTATAATTATTTTTTATAAGAGCGCTAATTTTTAATTTTATCAAAATTCTAAAACATTTTTTTTAATGGCATCCTAGATTTCTTTCAACTGTTTCTAATTTTCTATCGATTTACACTAGAACTTTTTTCTCCTAACAGTTATGGAGGTATTTATAAATTTTTAATTAAATCACAACAAGCATTATTTTAATCAAGCAGGTTTATTCTAGTAAGCTTTGCTTCTATGAAACAAAACATAAATATCTAGTAGAAGTTATTTATTGTGTTTAGTTACATTATTACCTATTACTACTTTCTACTTCATTAACTTTTGTTTAAAATGAATCTTCGACAAAACGAACTAGTGGACATAGTGCTTATTTTGAGTGAATGTGAAAAAACTTATCTTTTGGCTTCTCGTGTTTATAACAAAGATATCCAAATATCCTTGCATTACAAGAATTATTGGTTCGATTTGCACAAACAGAATCGATAAACTACAAAGCACCTGTTCAAAGAAAAACTGTCAAAACAAAAAAGGCAGAATTTATGGTATTGCAGGCTGTAGTTAAAAATCTAAATGCTAGCATCAAACAAATTAAGGAGAAATTTGGTACAATTAGTGCTACTTCAGTGAGAACTGCATCAAAAGTTACTATAGGGGATTTAACTCGAGAAGAGTTTCTATGTGGAGATGTTAAATAAATTTAATGAGGTGTCAGGCTTTATATCCACTGTTTTGTTTACCGACAAAGTTAGCTTACATAGTAATGGCCGAGTCAATCGTCGTATTTTTTATGATGATAATGTAAATCCTCCCTCGCTTTTGCTAGAAATATGCGTAATTATTTAAACAAACAATCGAGTGATCGGCCGTGGAAGTCTTGTACCATGGTCGCTAAGATCTCCGTATCTTTTTTTATGGATTTTTTTTATGAGGTTCGTGAAAGGCGTATTTAAAGAAGATCCTACTACACAAAAAGCAATGAAAAATAGAATAAGAACCGCATTTTCTAACTTCACACACGAGACGTGCTTATAACAAAATGGTCAAAATTTTGAAAACTTGTTAAATTATTTTCTTTTTTGTAATAGCGAAGGCTTCCACGACCGAAGTCTATACTAAGATAAGAACGTCTTCCGCGTTTGGACCGTGTCAATGTTATAACCGAAGTTGCCAACGTTTCGCCCACTTTCTTATACAAAATAAGTATGCCGAATTAAAAAAATCTTTTAGCTATTTAAGTACTTCTGACTTTTATTTAAAAACTTACAAAAACAAATTTCAAAATTTCAAAAAACTACTGTGTGTAATTCATGCGCATTAAAATACTTATTGTTGGTTTCAAAAGATTTTCTTTCTTAATCAGCAATAGCTCACATTCTGATCTTAATACATTAATCATTTTAAATTCTCATTATTTCTTATAATTACGATAAATACTATCTGATTGTTTATATTTTAAATAATACATTTGTTTTATTCTAATAATTTCTATTATAAGTAAGTTTTACATATGTGTCGATGGTGCCGGATATTGTTAAGATGGCTGCCCCAGTTGACGTTGCCAGTTCGCTGTTGCTTAATAGCGACGTTGCCTACTCACAAGCATACTAAATGAATAGGATTGCTCGATCGCTCGATTTATTCTGCCGATATCATGTGACGCGCTGACGTCACACGTAGACCTCGCTATCGATACTTCGGATACTTCTATTACAATCTGTACTAAGATGCACGTTAAAAAGCTTCTAAATATTTTATTTGAGTAAATTTGACAACTTTTGATTTAATAAACAATGGCAATAGTATTCATAATCGAAATATTTTTTTTATTAATTAGTTTTGTTGATTTTTTTATGATTTATAATTTTTTAAAGGTAAAAAACTACATTTAAACTTAATCAAGCTAAAATGAAGCTGCTGTTTAAATTATTTTCACTTGAACGGAAGGAAACTTTCACGAAAAATTAATCTCGTTCGCTGTTTGATGCATTCATTTTTAAATTGAACTATAGAAAAATTGCTATTAATTTTATAATTTACGGTCAAAATAAAATGTATTATTAACGGTTAAATAAATCTATTCAAATTTAAAGCTGACAAAATAAATAAAAAAGAACATAACACGCTACAAATTTATTTTGAAATTTTATATAATTTTCTTCGTTTTATTCTTTCCTCATCGGTTTCTTGAGCTAGAGTATTCGCTCTTTTCTTTTCACTTGTTTTTTTACTAAGCTTTATATTTTGATAGTTCATTCTGATAATGGTAATGTTTTCTCTTTTCGTAATTTTAATGCATAATTTTTTTACAACTTGTGGGTCTTTTTTTTATAGAATCGCCGTGGAAATGTTTGAAGTAGTGATTCCATTTTTTTACTTTTTTATGCCATTTTTTACTAAATTTATATTAATCAATTTTATTCAAAAAACCTAATAATTCATTTTGTAAATCTCGTTCATATAACTCTCCTCTGTAAAATAAGCAGAACAAATTACGCTAGTATTAGGGTTCATGTTATCAGCTCTTTTACAACGCCTAATCCATTCATTTTTAATCGTAATGGACACTAAATCGGTGCTTTTTGGGAACTTGTGGTATGTAATCTTAAGGTTTTTATTTTTGGTTGCATTGTTATTGCAACCAAATACAGCGCACCTTCTAATATAATGTAAATAAGTTTAAATTTTAAATTAAATCTAATAATAATTAAAAATTCTTACAAGCAACTTTTAGGCACGTATTTGAACGCGTAAAACACCAACAAATGTAATAATTATTATGAAAAAAATTGCAAAGTCGTTGTATTTAAAGTGTATTTAAGCATTATTTATAAGCAGCGAGCCGATATGTGGTATACGGCTGACGTCACACGTCAAGATTTACTAGAGTGGGGCGGCTTACATTGCGAGAATACGAATCGAGCAATCCTATTCATTTAGTATCCTTAGCCTACTCATACATAAATTTTTAACACATCCCCCCCCCTTTTGTTTTAATTCTAATACGTTAACTTAATACTACTACTACTAATTATTAGTTATACATAATCCTTAAACCTAATGGGTTTCTTAATTTCTCTTCCCGATCGACTCATCACAATGGTTGTGTCGTTACTAACATTTGTTTCAAGTTTCTCGTTATCATTACCCGATATGCAAGTCTGATTACCCTGATTGATTTTACTGTTAGGTTTACTCTGTAGTTCAATGTATTTATCCAATAATTCATCAAAGTTGTCGTCCTGCTTTAAGTTATTTGTTACTGGATGTAAATGTCTTCTGTTTCTACTGATTATATTGCCCTGTCCATGAGTTCTGATTACATATGATCTAGGTCTATTCAAGTCCTTTTTTATGACTGTTCCAGAGGTGTCCCATTTTTTATTATGAAAATTTTGTACCAACACTTTTGTATTATTTTGAATTTCTGGTAATTCCTTAGCAAACGTATTATAATATTGTTTAGTTTTCAATTGGTTTTGTTTATTGATTTCTCGATAATTGCTAGGTTTGTGGGTTGGTATTAGTAATTTTTGTTTTGTAGGTACTATTCCGTTTAAGCGACGGCCAAATAGTAATTGTGCTGGTGATGGCAATTTTTCAGAAAGATGGTTTGGATATGTCGTTTGACAAGACCGTTTGACTGTGCGTATCTTGGCGATGAAGTTTTATGCACAATTTCCCATTCACCTAAAAAATTTTCAAATTCCGCACTAACTAACTGAGGACCGTTATCTGTATAAATTATGTCAGGTTTGCCGTGTCTACTAAATATGGATTTCAAATTTTTAACTATCGTTTCACTGATTGTGTTGTTCAGTATACAAACTTCTGGAAACTTTGAATAGGTGTCAACCGTAATGATATAATCTTTGCCCTTACAATTAAATAGGTCAGTTGCAACAATTTCCCATGGGCGTGTAGGAATTTCCTTCGGTATCAAAGGTTCTTGTTGGTTAGAATTTTGAAATTTTAAACAAGTTTTTTTTTTGAATAACGTCCGTAATCTCTTTAGACATTCTGGACCAAAATACGAGCTCTTTAGCTTTTATAATAGTTTTGTTATTACCTGAATGGTTATAATGCAATCGATTAAGTATTTCCTTTCTAAGAGATTTTGGTATTACTATTTGTTGATTTTTGTAGATGATACCCTCGTAAACTGTTAATTCATGTTGGTTTTTCCAGTAAGGTTGAATGATACTTGGGATTAATTTTTTATCATTGGGCCAACCGTTTACTATCGTTTCTTTTAATTTTATTAATTCCTCATCTTCTCGGGCAATTTTTTTAATTAATTCTAATTTATGCATGCTTATGTGATCTAAGTTTATTAAATTTAATTGTGACTCTATAACATTTTCCTCTATAACAAATTCTGAGTCATTGTAACTTGCTCGAGACAGTGCGTCTGCGAAATATAATTATTTACCCGGTTTATAGACTACTTTAAAATTATAGGCTAAGACTGAAATCAAAAGTCTTTGTATTCTTAACGGAACTTTGTCTAATGTCTTTTTAAATATATATTCTAATGGTTTATGGTCCGTTTCGACCGTGAATTCCCTACCATATAAATATTGGTGGAATTTTTGAATCCCAAATACGATTGCTAATGTCTCTTTTTCAATTTGTGCATATGCAATTTGAGTATCGGTTAGTGATTTTGATGCATAGGCTACTGGTCTACCATTTTGTAGCAATACTGCGCCTAATCCGTTTTTAGAACTGTCTACTGATAAAACGATTGATTTATTTTCATCAAAAAATTGTAGTACTAGCTTTTCTGATAAAATATCTTTTAAACGCCTAAACTCTGATTCATGTATTGTAGTCCAGTTCCATATAACATCTTTTTTTAACAACTGTCTTAAATTTAAAGTTAGATTGGTTAAATTTGGTATAAATCGTGATACGAAAGTAACCATCCCTAAAAATCTAGTTAATTCCTTTCTATCTGTAGGAGTACTAATTTGTTTAATCGCATTTACTCGGTTTTGATCTAGTACCTTGATTATAAATTTTATGTCCTAAGTATTTGACTTCCTGTACCCCAAATACACATTTATCTTTATTAAATCTTACTCCCTTTTCCAAAGCTCTATTTAACACTGCTTCTAGAATGCAATTTTGTTTTTTTATTGTTTTAGCAAAAATGATAATATCGTCAATATATATTTTAAGGCCAACAATTCCATCAAAGATTTCTTTAAAAATTCTAAAAAATATTTCCGGAGCTATTGATATCCCGAATCGATAACTACCGAAAGGTTTCAAAGGTTGTTAGCAATGAAGCTTTATGATTTAATTGTAATTGCCAGAACCCTTTATTCGCGTCAAGAACTGTAAACTATTTGGCATTATGCAAATCGTGTATGATATAGTCAAAAGTTGGAAATACCTAATGCTCACGATTTAATGCAATATTTAAATTTTTTGGATCAAGACAAATTCTAATACTGCCTGATGGCTTTCTGACTACAACCATTGGATTAACAAATTCTGTAGGTTTGGTAACCTTGCAAATTATTTTATCTTTAATCATTCTATCCAGTTCTTGTTCAACTGGATTACACAACTGATAAGCTATCTTTCTACAAGGAGTAACTACTGGTAAGTAATCACTTTTTAAAGAAAATTCTATAGGTTCTACTTTAATACACCCTATTCCTTGAAAACATTCATCAAATTTCATAACTATATCATTGACATTATCCGTTATGGCCCCTAACTCATTTATCTCATTTCTAATTAGTAAATTAAGTTCTTGTATAGTTTCAATACCTAAGATTAGGGTTGCTGTTGGTTGAGTGTCTATTACCACAAATTTGATTTTATGTGACTCATTATGTAATACTATATCCAACCAACAACATCCTACAATTTTTAATTCTTCACCCCCATAATTTCTAACCCTTATATTAGCATGCTCTAATTTACCAGTAATTTTTGTTTTAAATATGTAATACGGCAATACATTCACATGTGCTCCCGTGTCTAATTTACATTTAATTGCTTCACTGCTACCAGCTATTTGACATATTTGGTACCAATCTCTTACAGTTACATCATGTATTACATTATCTATACATCCTAATTAATATTCTGGTGGATTACAAGTATTTTCGTCTGAAATATTAATATTATTATCTTCCACATTAATTTCATGCAAGCTTTTGAATTTACACATTATATTAAAGTGATTAAATTTCTTACAGTTTGAGCATTGTTTACCAAACGCTGGACATTTTTTCCACTGATGCGTGCTACCCCATTTCCCACATGGTTGATTGGAATGCCCGGTAGTTCTTGCATTTCTGCGTCTCCCATTGGATGCATTGGATGTTTCCTGTGAATTTTCATATCTTCTGTGTTGCGGCTTTCTGTAATCACTCCATTTAGCATTGTATTCCCTGTAGCTTTTTCAAATGTTCTTATGTGTCACTGCTCCCACATCTAAAGTTGATGTTTTCTCAACCAGTTGTCGAATGTGTACTTCCGTTTGTTCTGCTGCTTTACGTACCAATTGCCTTTTCTAAATCTAACTTGTCTTCTCTAAGTAGTCTATCTTTAGTTTTAGGATTTAATATTCCGCACACAATACGATCTTTTATTAGCCTCACTCACAGTAACTAGCTATCTTCCTCAAATCGTTAAGAAAAATATCAAATGTTTCATTTCTTTGTTGTACTCAAGTGTTAAATTTATGTCGTTCCACACTAACGTATGTTTGAGGAATGAAGTATTCATCTAATTTCTTGATTATTGCCTTTGAGTCATTCTTTTCTTCCTCTGTTAAACCAAGAGTTTTGATTATTTCTAAAGTTTCTTCACTAATACAATGTAATAGTACTGGAGTTTGCTACTTTTTACTATTTTCACTACAGCCTGTTGCTACGCTGAACAACTCCAAATGATTTTTAAATTTCTTCCAATTCATCTCTTAATTTCCTTCTAATTGCATGGGTTTAGGTTGTTTTAAATTTTCCATTCTGATGCACTTCCACGAGGCACTAATCTTCTTTTAATACCTTAGTAATCTTTATTTTTAAATTCTATATTTTCACTTTATTCTTTTCTTATATTTCGTTTTCCGACTGCGCCATGTTACGTTGTTTATATTTTAAATAATACATTTGTTTTATTCTAATAACTGTTATTATAAGTAAGTTTTACATATGTGTCGATGGTGCCGGATATTGTTAAGAAGGCTGCCCCAGTTGACGTTGCCAGTTCGCTGTGGCTTAATAACGACGTTGCTTACTCATACATAAATTGTTAACACAACACTATCTGCAAGTTTTTCTTTAGTTTTAATTAATTATTATTAATAATTAAGTTATCCAAAAAGCTTATGTTTAATACAAAAATAATTATAAATCATTTTATATTTATAATAATTCAAGAAAAATAATATATAATGTAAATTTGTGTTTTGGTTTAATACTTTTTCTCCTGAGTGTTTTTTATGTTCAATCAGTTCGAAACTTGAAACTTTATTACAACTCTAATTACTGTTTTATTGATTTCGAGAAGATGTAAAAATGTTTTAAGTATTTGGTTTTGCTTTAAGCTTACCACTACGTAAGTTTAGTAACATATATAAACGAAATTAATAATAATTCAGAAATGTAAATGTATGAAGTTTATAACATACTAACAAATGCGACTTATTATGCGTATGTGTTTGCTCATATGTCTAATTTGAAATGTGCTATGAAAATATTTGAAACTCCGTATCCGTATTAAACTCTAAAAAAATAAATATTTCTTTACCATATGAGAAAATCCAGCAAGAGTAAACAACGATATGTTTACGTTGATACTTAAAACAAGTAATAACTTTTATTTTTAGCTTCACTACGAAAAGTGTGAACAAATAACTTGAAACACTGCTTATTTTGGAGTATTTTTTATATTTGAGGATTTCAAATTAATTTAGAAAAAAATTAATTTTGATAAAACTACTAATGTGATTATAAAGTTTCTTTTTCTGGTTTATACAGTCTTTGTTTACAAAAACAAGTAAGTAAACATATATTAAAAAGCGTTGTGGCGTAGTGAGTAAAACTCTCGCTTACTACGTTTACATTACAACTTTCAAATCTTAAGTTATAAGTTTTGGTTTCTCTTTTCTTGCAAGTTTGGCGTACGGAACGGGTATTAAACTAATGCTTGCAAAAGAGATTATCATATCCCATCACAAAAGTTACGCTTACTATATCTATATGAAGATAAGTTTAGATCTAATTGCACTATTGAAAGTAATTTACAAAAAATTTAAAACAAAATACTACTACAGCATACAAATTGAGGCCCTCATATAAATTTTATAACGTAAACATAAAGATTAATAAACTAATTGATTCTTATTAATCATTGTAATTAAAGCAAAATTTGTCATTATAAGTGTATTGAAGCTGCCGCCGCATTTGATCAATTTCGCTATTAAATATTTAGCGAGTGAGCAACATTTGCAAACTCTATTAAATCATAACGTTTTAATGCTACTGATGGTATTTACACGAACTTTACGTTCTCTCGTAAACATCCGATTGTTAACGGTGATGTTTACACAAAAATAAAATTAAAACGACAATCATTAGTATAAATAGCAAAGGCACTTTAATTTTATTGTAATTTATACTGAAATAGATTTACTTCTAAAAATAAAGTTTCTAGGAAACTTAATGACGTCAGTGGGAAGAAAACGAATCGGTCAATAAAAACAAATTTTAATTTATTTTACAAAATTGTATATTGCAATTTGAAAGAAATTCTATTTTGATAATTAGATAGACTTAATAGATGAGAGCGGGTATTAGCACATCTGTGACGGTGTACACGCTCTGTCATTTCATAACGGTAGTTCTCAAATTAATGTTTAATTGTGTAAATATAGGAAATTGCAATTAGTAATACTAGCGTTAAAATACATAGTAGAAACATATACGTGTGCTTTTGATTTATAAACATTTTTTGATTATGTATAAGGTATGAACCCTTTCAAGACTAAGCATAGATAATTTACAACGAACTTTTAACAATGGCTTTAAATTATTTAACATTATTTTATCCAAATATTCTGACACTAAACTATAAATAGTCTATTATGTTACTAGGAGTAGAGCGCAGTGTTTTTGTGTTGAGCCTACGATTGCGACCGAAGTGTTAACTGTTAACGGACATGAGTTTCAAAGTTAACTTTTTTTCTGTTACTAATATAACAATATGAACATTATTGTACTGTAACATAATGACATTATTCTATAAAAGTTGATCAATAGTATAACTCGAATACTTTGAAAAGAAACATGACTATAATGTTTTTGTCATATGTAAAAAATTACTAAAAAAGACATAACAAACATAAATAAATTATTTAAAAAAACAATATAAATTTCAATATTTCCTAAGTAAAACATAAAACAAAATTTTCTTTATTATACTTTACTACATCCTGACCCTTCTCCGACAACCAGCATCTAGAGGTTGTATTTATTCTAACGAGCAGCTTGTAACGGCGTGTTATGTACTCTAACAACAGTTGTTAAGAGCATGGCATGTATAAATTAATTATTATTTAAAATAAATACAATTCACATTAAATATAGTTTATTAAACAAAAACACAACACTAATTACAATAGTTTCGATAGCAACCCAGTAAACACGGATTGAAACTGTTACAGTCACAAAATTAAAACAATTGTTTCAATACGTTGTTTCGTGTTAGTTCCATTTTTATATCATTTACATGTAACTGACAGTGAATAAATTAAAAGAGTTCCGATTTTTCATAATCACTTTTAAACCAATTCAGTACTTGCAATTCTTTTCCCATAATCAGAAACCGTCTAAAAACTGATTTATTAAAACCGAAAATTTTTTGAATAACTAGAATTGCTTGAAGATCGATTAAATAAGATTGAATTATTTTCAAAACAGTGGAATCGTTCTAGTAAAAACGAATACTTTGTCATTAGTCAGCATTAGTCGTTGCTATACCTTTGATTACTGTCGTCAACGCTTGCTCTGCAAATTGATAAGTGATGCTGTGTGTACAATTACGAAATGGAACAATAAACGGTAAGTCGAAATATTTTATTATAATCCATAAATCTAATCAATATTATTATCATTTCTGTTCTTTATGTATCATGTTTTAAATTGTATTAAAAAAATGTAAATTAACACACATGGTTGCGTTAAGGTAGATTATTGCGTAAATCTGATGATACTTTAGGATTTATAATTACAGTTCAATTCTTCAAGTTTTCTATACGATTATGTACAGCTAAAGGTATTCACAGTGTTTTTATAACTTTCCTATGATTGCTAAAGTGATATTTATATTAAGTTTGTGTTGTTTTTGATTAAAAAAATGTAATTAATTTTGTGTAACTCTATAATTATGTATGTATATAAATGAAATATTTATTTCTATGTTACAGATGCGGTTAAAAGTTGCTACCCAACAGTAACTGATGCAGTTTTCGAGACTTCCGTGAAAAGACCACATCAAAGAAAGTTGCAATATGTAAAAAACTCAATGTGATATTGTATTTAAAAATATTTATTGTGCAATAAAATTTGATACGTGCATTCGAAAATGTATTATTATATTATTGAAAGAATTGTTTTAGTTCATTATTGAAACAAAAAAATCATACATGTATCGATCATTTAGTACCAGTTCAAGAACGAAGCTTTTAAAACGTAAACCGATTGCAACATTTAGTTTGCAACAGATTTGAATTTAAAATACCGAAACTATACTGATTCAAATAAGTAAAACAGCGATGGACTTATAGCTATTTTATTGCAGTTAGGTTTCTTTTATGTTTGAAACAAGAGTGAATCATAAATTTTTTGTTTTGAAACTGTTACTAAACATTATCAATTTTGTGTTTACTAGGAATGTAATCATATTCAGAGACAAAAATTAACTAAAACCTGTTTTCGAAACTCGCGGGTGTAATTTGTGATTGCTTTTTGTTGTAGTGTCACAGTAATTTATAAATTGCTCACAACTCAAAACATTAGAATTACAATAAATTAATGTTTTTTAAATTATTGAAACGTTCTCAAATTCAAGAGCCTTCTCGAAGTTAGTATCCATCTTCTAGAAGGTATACCGAAAGATTTGGAACACTCGAGAAAGATTTCCAAAACGTGTATATATACGGAACAAACAAATCGTAGGTCAGTTATTGCCGTAATTCGAAGACAGCTGTGTTAAGAAGATTATTCAAGTCTAAATAAATAAGTCGTTAGCGCGTGTTATAAATAAATCTGCGATGTACGTGACTTTAGTGTAAACAAGTGTGTGAAGCTATCCGCGGACTTTATCTTATCTTCGTGTAAGTGATATAAATTAGTGTAAGTGTTTTTATTAAATATTATTAGATTTAATTAGTTCGGTTAATTTAAAAGTGTACATATTTCTAGTATAAGTAAAAATATTTTTAATAGTTTAAATAAATTTTAGTAATTAGTAATAAAATTTGTTACAGTATGTTTTTAGATAAATTATATTAATTGCGTGTCCTTCATACTTTCTAAAATTATGTGATTACTTTTTAAAAAATAAAATTATTATAAACAATCAATATTCTGCCTGGCTTAAGCCAGAATAAGAAAAAAAAAGAAGGGGAAATAATAACTTCGTAAAAATATCTGGGTTTATCTGGCACCGGATAATAGCACCCAGTAAGAGGTTCTGCCTAGGGTAACAGGTGAAAATCGACTAACGGTCTCATGAGCGACTACACAAGCGGAAGAGCTACATTAGGGGAGAATGGACCTTTATATACGGACCCAATGTTACGAGGTATAACCCAGTGAGCAAAACGCTACTTTATTGTGGAACTTTAGACTACTCAATGGCTGTTAGGAAGTGATATTGGCTTAAGTAGCCAATTGGCAACTTAAGAAACTTCTTTAGAGTTTAAGTACCAATATAAAATTGCTCATTTACTTAAGAACCACTTATAAAGTTTTTTACCACCCTTAAACAGCTACTTCACTGACAGCTTCTCAAGAGCCTTTAACAATGCCTCTTTATGGTATTATTGTTTCTTAAAGTCGACTTTGTTACTTTAAAGGAGCTGTTGTTTTTTTGTTAATAATTTATTGTCATTCATATTTACAAAATGGAAAGCTTACAAAAATTGGGGCAAACAAAACCAGCTGTTGCATTGTTTTTATTAGGTTTAACTTATTCCTTTTACTTTTTTCGTAGGATTTTGTGATTGTAGACGTGTTATTAGTGAGGTTTTTATTTGACAACACTAAATCGATGACCAATGTTGAATCCTTATTGACAAATTGTGCTGTGACTTCATTAAAAGAATTCATTAATAATAGATGGTCTACCGTTGCACAGTGAAGAAGATACTTGAAAATGTTTTTCAAAGAAAAGAAGCGGAAGGTCAAATATTTTATTAATTCAATTGTTCGTGTCTTGTCGATTTTCAGTATTATGTAAGAAATATAAGTACGATTAGTTTTCACATAATCAAACATTCAATGATTATTTATTTAATCACTTAGTATATAAGTACCTACATTGTTTGAAAACTAATTGTACTAGTTACTACTTCAATTTTTTGTTTATTTTTTTTTCGTATCTTTTCTTTCATGCAAAACATCTCCAATATGCTAGCGAATCACACCCCTTGTATATCCCATATTTTGAGATGGTATCCATTCTAGATAGGTAACATCTTCTAATACTGCTGGTTTATCTTCGATATTTCGATTTTGTGAAACTTTCTCTTTAAATTGCAGCGTAGTCTCTGTGCTGTTGTGAGAGTTCATTTTTATGCACAAATATAACTACCGTACCCCACAACAGTACAATTATGTAACATGCCTTCTCTGCTAAAATTTAAATGCAACGGATAAAAAAAACAACATACATTCATTGAAGCACATACCAATTAAACCACACTTAATCCTTGTTTTGTATTATTCCCTTATAAATATAAGCAAACAATCCACAGACACACAAAAATAAATACTTAAAAGATTTCAAAAACATCTGTGACACGGTTGTCAATATTGAAAATTTTTTGACAAGTCGTTGCAAGTCGTGTAATGCCCAATACAGAATCAACTTATTAAAATCATATCCAAAATTTATCAATTATGATCTAAAACGCCCATATTTTTTGTATTTTAAAATCAAAGATTATTAAAATATTAAGCAGTCCGTGAACGCAACCTGTTTGTTGTAGAATAGCTCAGTTGGAATATCAAATAATGACGAATCCATCAGGAAGGAGATCGTAGGTTCAAATCTGACCTGGGGAAAATTCAAGCAAATATTATTTAAGTGTGTAAATATGCGTTTCTAAAATATACATGTATAATAAATACCTGTAAACACGTAAGCATAGTTTTTACGCGTCAGGCAATAACGACACTTGCGCGCTTTTTTGGTTGGTAGTCGAAGTTCACTTCTGTCGTTATTTCTGTAGATTCTGTACCGATTTTGACGACGTCTTGTCACATAAAACACAAAATGAAAAATTTTGAGTTGCGACGTTGTTTTAAATGAGCGATGTGTCTTCATGCTTTACCTATCAGACTTCTACCGGCTTAAAATGCCTGAATAGCTTTGTTTATTGTTTTCTTTAAGTGAGCGTTAAAGGTTTATTTAGTGTTTAAAGCGATTCCCAAATATTTAACCTCTTTCCGTCAACACTTGAAGTTTCTTCAAATCCTAAAGTTTCCTTCTTCTTGTAAAGACTACTATTGTTATCTTGGCAGGGTTCATTGTTAGCCCCTCTGCCATAAATCAGTTTTTCACTAGTTTCAGTTTTGTTTTTCATAAGATTTAAAACAACTTTTCCGAACTTGCCACATATCAATATAGTGATATCATCTCCATATCCTCATTAAGCTACCAAGAGATTGCACTGAAAGTTTTCATAGATATAGAGAGAGCATTTCATAACACCTTTCTTGTCTTCATTAGGTAGGCTGTCAAAAGTCGAAGAGCTTCTCGGTCCGTAGAAGAATGGATCAGCTCTGCTATAGCTGGCAGGGAAATTGCAAGCTCACTAGACAATGTAATCAGAAAGGTAGTTTCTGTTAAATGATGCCCGCATGGAAAGGTGTTGTCGCTGCTATTGTGGAGATTAGTTGTAGACAATCTTTTGCGAAAACTTCACCAGAATGGAATACATTCACACAATTTACTCGTTTAGTCAGTATATTGGTGTCTCTGCAAAGGTGTCGTACCCAGTGCTTTGTCTTTAATATGCTTATATATTAATTTTTCAATAGTCTCGAGCATAAAAGATGTTAAGTTAGTTGAACCAAATATGATTCTCGGCCTGATTTAGCATTAATTCTAAAGTCTCCTCTCCAAATAAAGTATAACTCTTGGTTTTTGCAATGACCCCAGTTATGTTTCCGCAAGGCCTTCTGTGGTTGAGCACATTTTTATGATTTTTCAATCTGCCCACAGTGCTTTTTCCAGGATCTTTTTTTTTTTGCTTTTTTTAATGCGGTACTCATAATTTTGACGAGAAGCTTTGTATTCCTCCCATCTTCCAGTCATTTTGGTTAATAAGCTTATGAGTTTGTTTCATTAAAAAGGAAAGTTTTGTATTCCAGCTTTGATGATATTGTTCATCAGTTCTGTTTCTATGGAGGTTTAAAGTATTAACGGACATTCGTTCAGTCCCTGCTTAAGTTTTTTTCTAAAGAGATTTCAGTTGCGGGTTTTTGGATGTTTTCACTTTTCCTGTGGCAATTCCAATTTAAATTTTATTTACATATGGTCGGAGAGTGATAGTTGGATTGACACTACACACGTGTAGTGTGCCGATGGTAATGTCGATTAGTAGTAAAATAGTTACTATAAGTAAAATCAATTTTATTCTTTGGTTAATTTTTAAGCTACTTAAAGGTAGTAAAAATAAAGCTAAGCTGTACAGTTCTTTAAAGCTTTGCTAGTACCACAAAGAGCTATATAAGCGCGATTTTAATGCATTACGGGAGTTCCGTAACAGCTACATAACTGCGGAATTTTTAGCTAACGTTTCATGTAGGCTTCAGTTTTTTCACAAACCACTTAAAAGTGATCTAACAAGTAACTTTAAAACCTAAAATAGTTATAAAAATGCCGGTTTTAGCTACAATTTGCTCACTGGGAACGCTTCGCCTTTGCCCAGGGTTACGGTAGCAAACGCGGGGAAGAAGACTTCAGATGGGTAAACCAGTGTAAGGAGCAATTCTGCTTTTGGGATGGTTTCAGAAGCAAAAACTGAAGATCGGCGACATAAGCGTTCATGCGTAGTTACCAACAGCTTATATTATAGGGTGGATAAATGACCATAGACAAGGCACTTTCTTGTTCTTGTTTTGCGGACTTAAACTTCTGGTTCATCCACCAAAACGGTCAACAGCACAGAATGTTGAACGCAACGTAAAACGACAACATTAAAAATCTTCAAGAGATCTTTGGTATTATTCATAATGTAAGCCTTCGATAACATTAAGCACGAGAAACTAATACAAATACTCAAGAACAAGAACATCGCCAAACATAATATTTAAATTATACAAAAATTGTATTGGAAGCAGAAAGCGGTTGTAAGGGTAAAAAATGACAAAACCTAAAGGTACCCAGATACAAAGAGAGTAAGACGACGATGCGTTTTATCGCCCTTGTTATTTAACTTATACTCAGTTATAGTTATAGTTTATGGTGGTATCGAAAACATTAAATTTAGCAGCACGACTAACAATAGACAACATCAAGAGAAAATACAAATATCTAGAAACCATAATAAATAATTAAAATGACCAAACAATGGAAATAAAAACATGCATAGAATTAGCGTGGGCTGTCTTTAACAAAATGAAAAATTTGTTGTGCAATAAGAATTTAAATATAGAAACTCGAATTAAATTTAGAAGGTGCTACGTCTTATCAACGCTACTGTATGGAATAGAGGCTTGGACGCTCAAAAAACGAGACACTGCCAAGATTCAAACCTTCAGATACAGATATAACCTGCTAAAACTGATCACACAAAAAAATAGAAAGAAAAAAAAGCATAAAGCGTCAACGAATTTTTTGGCTTAAACCTACAAGAGTGGTATGGATGTACATGTGTAGAGTTGTTCAAAGCTGCAGTAATCATAGTCAAAATTACCATTATGATAAACAACCTCTGTTAGAAGATTCTACTTAAAAAAAGAACAACCTGTTTGTTAGTGTAGTTACGTAATGACAAAAACAGCTTTAGGGCCACAAAGTTATAAATCAAAATCTACGTAAAACAATGTTTTTAACCACAATTTTTCATTCTGCATGATTCCCCTGTTGTCGTTATCCCACAAACTGAGCTTCGTCACAAGGCACAGTAGATATATTTAGACCCCGTAACAAACAGTTTGTTTACTTGTGTGATAACGACCACACGTGAATTATCCAAAAATGCAACCCGTGGAAACCTGAATTCTACAATGTTTTCAAAGTCAATTATTATTTATGTAGTGTCTGGTGGAAAATACATTTCACAGGTTGAGTGCCATATGAGACTTGTGTGATTTTATACACAAAAATTTGTTATACATGCCGCGTGAGGTTCACATATATGTTGCTGCATAAATTTGAATCGGTCTCACACGATTTGACTAACACAGCATCGGTACGTAACCCACCTAGTAGTTGAGAAAATATATTTAGCCTGGGGACTTATAAGATCAATAAGAGACCGCGCAGCCAGAAATGCAAAAATTGACCTTTCATTATTTTCGATAGTGATCTTATATGAAATTAAATTCTAAAAAGACGTATATATACAGGCTGTATCAAATTACGTGTTAAGTACAAGGATCTCGTTTATTATCAGGACAAAAATGATCTTAAAGTTATGCCTAAATAAATTCAAAAAATAAAATTTACCCCCTCTATAAAGTTTCTGAAATATGTCAAAAATAGTAAAATTAGTGTTTTTGATTTTTAGCTTTAAAATTGTTATTTGGGGAGGTATTTAAAAATTGGAAAAACATTCTTTACAAAATTTTTTTTTTTTTTAGATGATGGCAATAAATATTTGTTATTGTTATTACTTTATTTTATATCGATACCAACTTTTGTTTTTCATATGGTAGCCATTTTAAAGTTTTATGCCATAAGATAGAGAAAAAAATCCTGATTTCAAAAATGTATAACATGTTCATAAAAAAAGCAAAAATAAGTTTAACATTTAAAGAAATTGTTCCGATTGAAAATTTATTAATAAGTGTCAATAGTAGCAATATCCGTGAACAACAAACATTTTTAAATTAATAAATAACCTAAATTTAACCACAAAAAATGTTCAAACTTTCTAGACACACTACAAATCTTCTCCAAACATGTTCTGAAGCACGTCTAATGTGAACCCTCTGACAAGTTCTACATGCACTAATAATTTGCTCTCTTAGCTGCTCAACAGTGTTCGAAGTTACAGAATACACTTGATGCTTAACGTAACCCCAAAAGTAAAAGTTTAGTGGTGGTAGATCCGGAGACCTCGCAGCCAAAGTATGGGTCCATTAGTTCCTAACCATCTGTCTGGAAATTTTTAGTTTAAATAATTTTGGACAACTTGCGCATTGTGTGTAGGGGCACCGTCTTGTTGAAAATGAATTAATTTAGGGGAATATTGTCTAGGAAATTGTCAAACTCGGTTTGTGAGAAAGTGAGATATATATCAGAATTTGAATTACCTTCATATATGATAGGTCCGATAATCATAGTATTAAATATTCCACACCAAACATTTAAACTAAACTGAATTTGAGGTCTAACTTCTATAATTTTGCTTCCATTTTCTGTGGACCAACTTAATAAATTTTCAATTAGAACGGTTTTCTTTAAATTTTAAATTTATTTTGGATTTTTTTATGAACATGTTATACATTTTTGATATCAGCATTTTTTTCTTTATTTCATAGCATAAAACTTTAAAATAGCTACCATATGAAAAACAAAAGTTGGTATCGATATAAACTAAAGCAATAACGATAAAAAAATTTATTGCCATCATCTAAAAGAGCAGAAAAAGTTTTGTTTTGAAATACTTCCCCAAATAACAATTTTAAAGCTAAAAATAAAAAACACCAACTTGATGATTTTACGCCATATTTCAGAAGCTTTATAGAAGGGGTGAATTTTGTTTGTTGTATTTATTTAGGCATAACTCAAGGATCATTTTTGTTCATTTAACCAACTCTCTATCTCTGATAATAAACGAGATCCCTGTACTTAACACGAATTTTGATACATCCTGTGTATATCAAAGCATAAAAATTGGTCAGAAGCACTGCATGTTGTAGTGGTTTGTAGGCGTTTTTATATTGCAAGATGTCGGGTAAATTCAGCTTTAGTTTTGGCATATTATCTTAGATATCGTCGTTTTAGGTTTGGATATTTTGAGCATATCAGCAACCAATTCTTCTTTGGATTTTGTTATTGACATTGATACATTGGCTATTTCTTAATGTGCAACGTAAGCGTTCACTAAAGCTGTTCCTGCTAGAAGTTCCACGGCTAATTTTCCATAACACTTTAAGTTGCTGTGTAACGATTAACTGTTTTTTTTTGGTCTGATATGTCAATAAAACTTTTAGATTTATTGTATTAAATTACTTTAGGATTATCACCATTTCTTCAGTATATTTCGTGGTTAGCATTAATACTTCGCGTTTGTATTTTCACAATTCTGGCGTTGTTTTGTTCAGATATTATTATATTTTCTATTCATCCGTAATGCTCCAAAAAAGTATGTTTGACGAAGCAAAAGTTACCGAAGTGTAATAGTTATTTGTGCAAAGTTTTTGCTCTTTATCTAACAATCGACGCATCAGCTTTATCACAAGTTTGGTATAAATAGCACTGCGTAACCATTCTGTACACAAAATTAAAAAAATTTTATTCCAAATTAATGTCTCTTATTAGCAATATATTGCTTAATTTGAATCGGTCTTGGAATGAACCTAAAGTTTCCGCGACTTAAAATGTCTCTTTCAGCAAGTATCAGTGAAGTAGTTTTTTGAAGTTAGTTTTTAGTTATATGAGTGTAAAATTCTTTCGAACTTTCGCAACATGACAATTAGTGTATAGTTAGTTTAAATTGGAATTTTAAACTTATACGACTAAAGCGACCAAAAACAACAATGCTCTATCCGTATAATCATACGTAAGTGTTTTTCTATTTTATGTACATTCATATCATGTCATGAAATTATTCGAGCATGTGAACATATATTACTTTGGCCATATTTTAGTGCATACTGGTTCGTGTTTTCCTCCTAAATAAAGTTTTCAAGTTGTTTCCATTTACCCCGTTTTGCGTTATTGTCCGTAGTATCGGACTCGGAATCGGTTTTATAGTACCCATCGAAAAAATATACGTCTTTTCATTGTCTGACTCTTTACAGAAAATCACATCTTGCCACAATTTTGGTATTCGCTCCTGCTCTCTGTTTTCCTTATATGCCGTAATCCTAGATCAGAACATGTTGCAATATCTGAAAAAGTTGTAGTGTATTTAATTTTAGCAACTTTTAGAACAAGTATCAGAAATAATTCTCGATAACTACTATATGTCTTTGAGATTGGCTGAGATGAAATCACAAAAAAAACACTTAACTGGTACTATTTGAACTAATTAGAAGTGTACCTAAGGAACTAACAAAAACATCTCTTAGCCCATTGAAACACGCTTTGTGCGAAAGGATAATCTTTTGATTATCTGATACAAAGAGAAAACATTACTATGTAAATATGGAAAGTAGTAAGGTTCTAAATGTTAAGGTATTGTACGCACACTCAAAAAAAAACATGTGTTTTAGCTTTTATTAAACTTTTGATAAAAGGTGTCTTAGCAAAACATTTTCCTTGATACAGAAAACTTAAAGAAAAGTACGAAGCAGAAAAGAAAGTAACAAGAAATACAGGGAAACATTTTTTGTAGTACGATGAAGAAAGATGGATATCTTTGTAGGCGAGGAACTTGTCGAGTATTTCAACATAAGTAGAAAAAAAATGGCCACCACACGACTTTCGTATAAGAGATGATGAAGAAATATTTTTTTAAGGTTATGTTGTCAAAAAACCATTTTGAAGTAATATGTACACGTTTGTATTGATTTTCTAGCATGCTATAATTTTTTTGAAATTTTTCTCCCCGATTTTATTAAGATCATATCGACTAACCCTTATATTTGTGCACCTTGTTATTACTTACCCTTTTAGTAAATTTGTAAAAAAAATCGTCGCAGGCAGGATTAGAAACTATATTATATTTGTAAATTCATTTTAAAGGACAAATTAAATATTTGATAATCAATTAATGTTAGAAATTTTTTTATTTGAATAAATTGTTAGGAAGAATTATCTCTATAAGAAACTGTAAAAATGATTCGAATAATTTATATACGTACAAAATTATATAAGAAAAACTGTTAAAAATGGCGGATACACCAATTTCCGGTTTCTTTATCAAACTCATTTTTTGATAAAACAGGGAGAATATAAAAAGCCAGCTCCATACCAGATTTCAAGTTACTAAGACTTTTGGTTCGAGAGTTATTTTATTTAAATAAGATGCAGCACTCTGTATATAAACAAGTCAAAAGAATATAGAAAAAAATTGTTATCTTTTAACGTATCTTGCTTTCCCTTTAGGATATGGAATTTTTTCCTAAAAAAAATCGTCGTAAGCAAGATTCGAACCTAGGATTATATATGGAATTCACTTTAAATTATAAATCAAATATCTAATAAACTGTTAATGTTAGAAAAAATGTTTATTTGAATAAATTGTTAACAATAATTAGCGATCGCTATACTTTCCTTATAGGAAAGTAAAAAACACTACTAGTTTATGTGCTCATTGTCAAAATGCGCCAATTTGTTTGTGTTCAAAGCCGCATTTTGACGAATATTGTGGTTATAAGCGACGTTGACCTAAGTACCTTCTTTTTTATCTACTTTATTGTTTTTAATTTTGTGTTAATTTTATAAAAAATATGCTGTCTACAATAAAGATCGTTTCAATTTTATTTAGGTTTTAGCATACAAATATCAATACCTACGTTGTATCTTTATCAACTACAGCACTGTTTCATTATGGTTTTTCAACAATCATGTTTATAATAATAATAATAATAATAATAATAATAATAATAATAATAATAATAATAATAATAATAATAATAATAATAATAATAATAATAATAATAAGTAAAAAAAAAACAATTTTAAACAAAATTTTTTTTACAAAATCTGGGATTCAAGTCATTAGAAAATCGGCCTGGGTTAATGTAATTTTGCAGCTAGTAGACAAATGATTTTCATAGTAAAATTATACATTTTTTCCAGTGCAATTATGAATAATGGTACAACAAAGAAATTGCGCGATACAAAAAAAACACCCTACAAAAATAAGCATAACACTTGAAAAAGATGTCTAAACAAAATTAGACTTAGCACCATAAAGCGCCACCGCAGACGGGAAAATGACAAGTAAAATTAACAAACTATAGTTGTAAAAAGTGTGAAAAAATAATGAATCACTACAAAAATTACCATAAAATCAAAATATTTAGCATCGCACTGATTATGTTATATTAAAATTAAAAATACTTTCTATATACGCTTGGAAACTTAAAAATCCATAATTTTAAAATACCCATAAACAATTTTAAATAAACATATAAAAATTAATTAATTATTAGAAACGTTAATTCATACATAACGTAACAAGCAAAGACAAAACATAAATTATATTTGTGTTACTCGTAATTACGGATGGCTTAAATCCAGAATATGTTTTAATATAATTGTATTCGTTATTAACTTAGACATTTCCTTTAAAACACGCAAACTAAAGTTTAATCTGTTTATACAATTATTTGTTCGTAAAAATGTCGTGAATATCATGTTAATTAAACGTTAGAATGCTAGATAATAATTTTAATTAAACACGACCGTTTTATCGTTCTTAAAATAACTAATAACTTGATTAAGTTTGTAATACAATTTTAGAAGACGTATTATGGTTGAAGATATAACTTACGTAAAATAAAGAGGCTTTCAATTCGGATTATGGTTACATAAATGCTTTCGTAAGAGAAAAGTGCACTAATATATTTAAGAGTTTTACAATGTACTTTAAATAGTTACTATTTAGACTCTGAGGAGAAAGAAAGTACATGTCTATTAAAATTATACATTTATAAACAATTTTAATTCTAAGTTTTTGTTTATTTTAATCATTTTTAATGTACAGAAAGAACATATTTTAACGTCTTAATAAAAAAACTTTTATATTAATGAAAATTATCAAAATACAAAGCTTAAATGTTTTACTGTTAAGTATTCTTTTTAAGAAAAAGTTTTTGGTAGAGATTAATAAGCATCAAGTTTTTCTTTTTAACTATTTTTTAAGTTTATATTTATTTTATAATTTGGTCAAAATAATAAGCATGTTTTCTTTTAATTCTTAATAACAAAAAATATATATTCCTGGCAAAAGTAATTAAAAAACATTAAAAATAATTTTCTTATGTGTGCAGTCATATGAAAAAAAAATCAGACAACGAGATTCCCTAATTCTCTTTTAAGCTCTTATGTTTTTATATCTTACTTTGTTTATTTTTTTCTTTTTTTCATAAAAAAAATATAACTAATAATCATTTAATAATGGGATATCTACCCTCACTTCTAATCGCTTCTTGCAAGCAATTAGGTATATGCATCCTCAAACAGTTTTTAAAATTCTAAATGTGATTTGCGATTAAACTTTGTTATACACTCGTGTACAATATTTAAATAGTCGTATGTAGCAACAAATACGGAATTAAGGTATTAAAAAAAATATTATGTAATTTCAAAAACTAAAGTAGTACGCACTTTCAATTAAGTGTTAACAAATGATTTTATAACATATAAATCAGGGCATAATAAGAATCGTTATAAATTCATTATGCACTGTCATTACGCTCTTAAAAATTACGATATTTTCGTTCATATTTTTGTTTAGATTTAAATAAAAACAAATCTTCTATTTTTTTAACTTTTTTCTAACATATTTAGGTATTATGCTTTTTACATTTATTACGATTGTAAAATTAATTCTCACAAATAAAATTTTAAAAATCAAATGATTTATTCACTACTAGATATACTTGTAGGTTTAATAAAATAGAAACTGAAATATTGAATTTTTAGTTTTTATATTATATAAAGTGAAAAATTCAATTTTTTATGCACCACTAACGTTATTGGGTCGACTAACATACAACTCTTGAGCCAGAGGCTTTAAGGCTGCACTACGTTGCTTTCCAGGCGTAATTCTCGTAATAACGCTCTTTGGATTAAGAACTTTTCTGGTTATAATTACAATATGTATATGCTTACCATACTATAAATTTATTACAAATGTCGAAGTATTAAACGCAAAAATATTTATAGTCTATTCGAATGAGTCATTATATAATTGGTCTATTTGTGCAATTGTATGTACTTACAATGCCTCATAATACCATCTCTATAGCCATTTACATACTATACTGCGTTATACATAAAATGCACCACATAGAAAGAGTACACGTGGAGGACAGGATAGACAAATAAATGATTACAATTTGGAGTTTGGAAGAAGCAACACAACGTTTTATTGAAAAAATGTCAATAATGTGTAACATCACCACGTGCTTGTATGCAAGACGTTACCCTTCTAAGCATGCTGGAGATAAAGTGATTTATTGCGTCCTGGGGTATCTCATTCCAGGCTATTTGAAGCTGTCGCAATTCTTCTACGGTATTTGGAGAGTGAGCTAGATGACGCAGTTTTTTGTTTATCATGTCCCAGACATGTTCTATTGGCGATAAATCTGGCGATATAGTAGGCCACGGTAGCAAATTTAAGTCATTATTTTCAAAAACTCTCTGCATCATTACTGCCACATGCGGTTGCGCATTATCTTGTTGGAAGATAGCTTCTGGACGTTCTTGAAGAAGAGGTAGAAGAACTGGCTCTAAGACGTTGTCGATGTAACGTCGAGCATTTAACGTGCATTGGATACATGTTAAAGGAAAACGGCCTCTCCTCATTTATCAATATAAATCTATAGGTCTGTCAATGCATTTGTGGAAGTGTAGTAGAGTGTTTTCTTACTGCTGAAGAGGCCCAATACGGCAAAACGGCTGTCCAGTGATTCACTTTAGTGCCATTTTTACAGTCGCATTGACATTGTTACCTTACAATCTAATACGTTGTGGTTTTAACCTCCGGCTTATTCAAAACTTTGAATTACGCTGGTATAACATTAGCTTTTAATGTTTTCTTCTATATAGCCATTTACATACTATTATTCATACATAGTAAATTTATACCATGAGATGGCTCTCGTATTTTACTCATGTTACTAACATCGTTTATTAATATAAAGCTATAGATTTGTCAATCCATTTATTAAAGTTATAGTAGAGCATTCGCCCACTACTAAAAAGTTCCGAAAGGTCGAAAAAGCCGTCCAGTGGTTCACTCTGGTGGCATTTTCACATTTACATTGGCATTGTTATTTTACAATGTTATACGTTGTAGTTGGGGCCCGCAGTTTAATCAAAACCTATTTAAAAATTTATTAATTAATGATTTAATTAAAACAAATGATAAGAGTTAATACTGACCTTTCTCTCTGACTGCTAAATAAAAAACACAAGATTTCACCGCTGTAAACAGTACGTTACAAACTGATAAAGTCGATTTTAAAAATTCCAAGAATGTTTAAAATGATAGGTTTTGTTCCAAAAAATTATTTCAGCGTACCCGGAAAAATAGAGAGATTTAACGTGATGCGTGGTTCATTTATTTAGAGACTAAAGAATCTGTATTTTTTGCTTCACATTTATTATTCGGCAAAATAGTGAAATCAATGCTTTCAGTGGTGAAGATTTTTGTCACTACAAAAACTCAAAAGTACGCGTTAAAAGTCATGAAATTGAAACAGGAATAGATAGATAGAATAGGACGTCTTGAACAATTCAATAAAAAAGTTTTCTATTAGAAAAAAAAATAGTGTTTGGTGATTGCAATTTTTAAATCACTGGCCATAAGAGAATTGTCATTCCGAGAACATTCAGAAAAGATTGGAAATATTTAGAACAGTAATGTTTTAAAAACTGTGACCTTGCTGAGTTTGATTCATTTTTATCTGAACATTTAAAATTTTACGTGAACTCTAGAAGTACGGTATAGTATTACAACAAATTCCTACTGAAATTCAAAAAAGTATTTTGGTATCCTTAAAGATTCTAGGCCTGTTATGGTACCTGTCGATTAGTTTAACGAAATAGTAGCACATTTTTTTAATAGTGGTCATAAAGCTAAAGATATCGGGAACACTGTTTTAATGCTTAAACAATAGCATAATGAACCGTCGTGATCAATCTTATGACAATGCTAGTATAATGTCAGGTGTACATGCAGAATTTCAGACACGAATTAAAACAATCAGTTCATGGACAGACAAATTACTGCTCTGCACATTCCTTAAATTTAGTAAAGACTTGTGTAGCTGAATTGGTATCTGAAGCAGCTAATTTTTTTGCTACCTTGCAAGAACTCTATAATTTTTTCACGATATCTACACATTGTTGAGAGATTTTGATGCAGTGTCCAAGTTCAAAGGTTTTTTTAAAACTGTTGGTTTGCTTGACATGATGCATGTTATGTTTTAGAAAAAAAGTGGTCTAGAATACTTTACACACGCACTTCTTTTCCAGAATATGCAAAAGAAAAACCAAATACGCGATCTAAAGCTGTTGAACTGCTAAAAGTTAAAGTATTTAATACACATTTAAAAATGAAATTCACAAGACAAGGGTGGTTACGAAATGGTTCGGTCAAAATAATATTTGTGTTTTACCATGGTCTCCAAAAAGTCCTTACTTAAACGTTATTAAACACATCTGGGATACAATGACAAAAACAATTTATAATGATGACTATTTTTAACCAACCAACGCCCAGGAACTGGCGACGATGGCTCAAAACTCTTAGGACAATGTCGACGTAATTGTAAAACTAACTCAATCAATACCTAATTGTTTGCAAGAAATAATTAAAAATAATGATGAATATACCTATTATTAAATTATTATTTATTATAGTTTCTTGCAATTTCTCAGTATTATTGTATAGATATTGGCCAATACTGCTATTGTTCAAAGTTAATAACTACCTGTTTTATAGCGTTTTTAAAAGATTTGTAGTAAAATATTATTGTTTTAATGTGTGTGTTTAACGATTTAAATAATTGCACTCATAAATCTTGTTTTCTTAATATACGGAACTCTAATTAAAAAAATGTATAATATTATTGCACAATAAAACGCGGTAATTCGAATTTTCTAAAATAAATTTAAAAATTAAACTTTGGGAATGCATATATTTTTGCAGTGAAAAAAGCAGGAAAAGCAATAATTAACTACTTAGCTAGAACAATAGACACCTCGGTAGGTATAAAATTAGAATACAACACCCCGCATGAATACTTAACTGCGATGTACTCAAACAGCGTAAATTTGTATTGGGGATCTTCTTGCATCATTTTTTTTTTCATATGCGTGTATTCCAGAACGTGAAATAGATTTTTACAGTTTTTGAATTAATAACGGTTGATCTTGTTTCTTTTTGGTTTGTCAAAAATTATTATGTACCAAACAGATTTTATTTTATGCTCAGTAGGTAATCCAAACAAATACTTAACTACACACCGTACTTTTGCTATTCAACCAATACTAAATCATTTTCTGTTAATTTAGGTTGTTGTATCTTTCAAATTACAGTGACCGCCGCTTATTGGAATCACGGATAATTTCGGTTGATATTATCAATTTTTTTTCTCAGGTTTCCTTCTATACATAAAAAATGATTGAATTTGCATTAATTTGTTTTTAAGTTGATTTTTCACAACACGCTTGTTTAGAGGGGAAAATTTTACCATTGTACCTTAAAAATAGTTATTTTGAATATTTAGCTTTATTTTTTGCATTGTTATTTATTTATCTATCTATTTTGAAAGCATGTAAATTATTAGAACTTTATTTAACGTCCCAACGTGATATTAAATTTCGTACACTGTATTAACTTTGAATTGTTTAGACTTTAGAATTTTTGTTTAAAAATAACGAGTATAAGACGTTGTAAGCTCTAAAAACAATTAATTTTAGAATAGTTGTTTTATAGAAAAACAGGAAACATAAAAAAGTATTCGAAAATTTGATTAGTTTTATACAAATTATCTAATTTGTAACAGGTACTACTGACATCTTGCAATATTAGTAGTACAATTTTCTAAACGAGATTGTCTCGTCTTACTTTTATACATGGTTTAATTCAACATCTTGTTAGTTCTGCATTTTATTTAAATTTAAAAATTCAACCTAATTTTAATAAATAGCAAAATAAAAAATTATTTAAGTAATTATCTTAATAAATAAATATTAACTGGCATTTAGTAATAAAAAATTAATTTTTTATTTATTGCTCATATTAAGCCAAGCAAATTATGATTTCAATATTTTCAACAGTTTCTTAAATTGAACAAAAACAAATAATTTAGAAACAAGTTACGTTGACAAGAATATTAAGATACACTTTAATCGATGGCTTCAATAAAAATATAAAATTTAAGTATATTTGGTTTTACTAATAAACTAGGCCAACCAGTAATTTTTTATGAGCTTTTTTGATACATTTTTATATAACTTTACTAATAAAAAGACAAGTCATTAATTATTAATTACAAACAACGATAGCAACCAGTTAAATTTTGCTTATTTGTCTACCGGATAAAAATTACATAACAACAATAATTTATTTTTAAATTAATGTTAAGTGTATTTTACAATGCTTACTTCTGAACAAAGAATGTTTTTATAACACAGTTTAAAAGTGGTACATTATATTCAATTTATAAACCAACCCCTTGCTCACGATACATTTTTTCATGTGTACTGTGAATTCAGTGTGAATGTAGGAGTATAATACAAATATTGGTAAAAAAATAATAACAGTTTATCGTAACTTTAATTTATTAAAAAAACGTAGACTAAAATGATTTCATTTATTCATCTACTTTAATTAATTAGTAATATCATTAAATATTAAACAATATTATATCTACACAAATAACCAAAAAAATTAAAAATGTTTATGGAAACAGTCTAAAAAAATTCTATCGCATTTACGTATTTTTGGATTAAAAAATTTTAATTTTCTATAAGTAAACAAAATTAACTTTTTATCACTCTCTAGGGTACTTTTATTTGTCTACTATAAAAGCGATATCATTTTTTATTAAATAAAATTATACATTTAAGGTTTAAACATTTCTCAAATAAAAATGATATCCTTTTATAATAAATTAAAAAAAAATTAATTTTATACATTCTATAAGTAGATTTTGTAATCCCTTGAGCAAAACCTTCATAATCAATTCAGGAACTCCCCACGTTCCTCGTATGTTTAATAAGCTTTTTGCTTATGCGGCGCCCATTTTGAATCAATATCCATATATTAATACCTGTCGACTGTATATGTTTTTGGCGCCAGCATGTGACATATGCTCACCTAGTGCATTTAAACAAAACAACCCAACAGAATGTAGCGTTATAGCCAATTATAATATAATGAAACCTACGCGAACAAATTTTAATAGTAAGTTTAGGATTTTTAAATCGTACTTAGTTACTTAGGTGTTACAAATTTGTTCTGGCAATGTGCACTATGTGTTATTAAGAAAATTACACGCCATAAAGTTCCGTAGCGATTAATTTAAAGTAAACTTCACTTTAACGCTACAACTAATGGATAGGTTACGGATAATAAAATAGCAGAAACTGCACAGTTCGGTGCTTACACTGCTTACCATCAAACTGTCAAAAACATTCCACGTATACCATCTAAATTGCAATATCAAAATTTGAATTGGCAAAGCAGTTTTTATTTCCTTTTTATTTAGTGTTTAGATTTAATTGAATTGTGAGCTTGCGGTAATTGGTAAAAGTAGAAAACAACAATAGACATTTTAACTCATATTAAAACTTAAAATAAAAATTTATTTAAATGTAATATGACATTTATTTTAATGTAATTATTCTTGTATTATCATTATTTTCAGTTTCAGTTGGTTTTTCATAACCAATAATAAATATATATATATAATTTAAATGCCACATTAAAAAAAACTTTAAGTACTTAGTTGTTTTTAAATTCTATCTTTAATTATACATACATAATAATTTTATAGATCTTAATTAATTAAACACATAAAAACTTATTAGTAAATACAACAAAAATTGAGAAGATTTATTGTTTTTTTGCTTGACTTTTATCTAGCTTTTATATAAAACAGTAGAAACATAATGTCATCTATAAAAGAGCAAATCTATTAAAGTTAAATTTTCAGAATGTATGGATGTAACGTAATACAACTCTATACGTTCACGTTAATGCTTATCGATTTTACTTTAATGCGTGTATTCACAATTTTCAACTGCAATAACAATACATCTCGAATCTGCACTTCAAATACGTACAATATTTAAGTACTGAAATTTAAAATTTTGCTTCGTATTTCAATACTCAGGAGTTTTCGACATGGACGATGTATCGATAATAATATTTATTTATTATCGGTATCGGGTCAGTGTGATAACTTTCAAATAAATTTTATATTTCGACACAACGTAATTGTTCTTTCATTCTATCTTATTTTAACACTAAAGCAATATAAAACAGTTATTTATTACAAGCCAATAGAATAAAATTGCTTTAAGACTTTATAGGCGATTAAAAGATAAAAGATTGTACGTTTAATCTCTTTAAGCTGATAACGTCTGTTCAAGTAATTACTAAACGTAGATTAATTACTGCTTTTTACAAGTATTTCGTTTCATTTATAAATTTTTAATTTAAAGTCTGCTTAAGAACCACATATCATTCGTGTAATTTCATTTTATTACAATTGATTACATTGAAAACTTAATTCTTAATAACATTAAATTAATAGTGATAATAATTAATTAAATAGTCTTCTATTAGGAATTTCCATTATTAAGCTTCTTAGACAATCAAAATTTTAACGCTTTTGTTTATTTTTTAAATTAGTCAATTACTTAAGAATTTAATTTTCTAATTGATTTAAAACCGTGTTTAATGCACAGTACTGCTAAATTTACATAAGCAGTAGCCTAATTGATTAACACTAGAAGTACCAATGCAGTCCAAGTAAATGAAATAGTTTCGAATAATGATGTTTTCAATAACTACACACTTCCTAGGAATTTAAAAAAATTAGTAAGTATACTTAAATATTTGTGCACATTGCATCAAAAACTTTAGATACTTCACGTTCAAGATTTCGAGATATCTTACTGAAGCCGAACTGCAATATAAAATTGATAATTTATACAATTCCGATAATGATAATCGTAGTGATAATAGTGTAGGGTCATCAGAGGAGGAACGTTTTGAAACTTGCATTGTCGAGCACCAGTAATAATGATGAAGAAGATGAGCATTTATTTAGTTTTCCAGGAACTTCAAGCTTTAGTGACGTTACTGAATGAATAATTCTGAATAATTTGAATAACAATTGTGGACGTTGTTGCGTTATTATTGATAATTTGGTGATTTTGTATTTGGTTGTGGTACGATCGATCACGAAGGACGACAAAAAGATAAGAAGTTAGTTAGCTCCCCAAACTTCTTCTGCTGTGTTCGATCAATGCCATTTTTAGAATAAATAAATTTATGTCGCGATTACTAAAACAAGCATTGCTAAAGCGTTTTATTTATTATTGGTTAGATAAAATACAACAGTTAATCAAAAGTAAGATTAATCCATTTTTTCTTCTCCTTAGTACATCATAGAGTACATGTGTTTTCTCTTTTTGAATTACCTGCGTGCTATAAATATTCGAGAGGAATATTATAGTTCTTGATGATTAAGAAAAACGAGTTTCAAATGTCAGGAGGTGAATTCCTACATGATAATAAAAGCATGGCGAAAGCGGCGGAGAGCTTTACGGAAAAGAAACGACGATCATTTCAAAAATGATGGTATGACGATTGAAGCGTAGTAAATGTGGAGAATTATACAATTTGGACAAAGTCGCAATAGTCATTTCCACGTGACGTCACGGTACAAAGTGGAAGAAGTAATATGTTGTTCTGGAGTAAAACATTGCAAAAATTTACGTATCATCTATACAGTATTCTAAAATGTTTGATACGTTGTGTGTATGTGTGTGTAATTATTTAGTGTGCAGCTACATATACAGTTAGTTTTAGTTATATTTACTTAAAACAGCAAGTAATTAGAAGTGTATATAGTAACCGACTAATGAAATTCGGTGGTGCCTCATGCTTGTGCAGTTGTTGGTTATACCAACAATAGCGAACGAGAAAGAAATATTCCTTAATTCTATCAGAAAAAAATAATAGAGACCGATTAACTGAAAAACAATTGGATTCTAAATGATTTAAATAATGTAAGATTTCGTACATACAGACGCTAGTAAAATAGAGTTAGGTGGTGTTTTGTACCAACAACAGAAGAATAGTGAATTGCATCCTATTAGATATTTTAGTAGAAAAACAACTGATGAAGAACCCCGTTATCACTCTTATAAATTAGAAGCATTAGCTGTTGTGTATTCAGTAGAAAGGTTTTGGATTTATTTTATAGAAATTTCTTTTGTTTTTAGAACAGGTTGTAATAACTTAAAACTGTTAAAGCATAAATGGGATCTGAATCCAAGAATATAAAAGTGGTTCATCCGAATATCTGAATTTAATTATCAAATTGATTATCGGTGAGGTGATAACACCGTCGCGGACTTACTGAGTAGGTACGATGTTGAGAAAGGGGTTGATATGGGGTTGGTAGGTTTCCGTAGGTGTCATCTTAATGTAAGAACCGATTGGATTGCTGATTTACAACGTGTGGATGCCAAAATAAATAGCATTGTCTATAAATTAGAAAGCCGAGGTTCCAAGACTCACGAAAAGTTTACTCTTTCTAACGGTAGAGTTTTTGAGACTTCGTTTTCGTTTATATGTCCCAAAAGATTTAAGCCATAATGTTATTAGTGCTATCCATAAGGATATTAATTATTTAGGTATAGATAAAGCTGTTAGTAATCTAAAGGATTGTTATTACTTTACAAATTTCGGAGCTATCACAAGCTGTATGTAACAAAAGGATTGGACGTTTCCATACGGTTCCTATAGATCATTTGAGTTTTTTTGTAAAAACATATTGTCACAATAAGTTTATTCTGAGCTTAATTGATGACTTCAATAAATATACTGTATTAAAAGCCGTAAAAGATACGAATGCTTTTGAAACCGTAACATTTAAGCCAGAGTTTGTCTTGCATTACGAGAAACCGTTTTGTGTAATAACCGCTCATTTATTTAAGGAATTCTGTAAAAAAAACTTTTGTATTATTTCCGTAATTCAGGTACTTCTTGAGGTAACGGTTAAATAGAAAGGTTAAATAAAACAATTCTAGCTTGTTGGTCTACAAGTTTAGATTGCAAATCTAACATCGTATTACAAAATGTATTTCTTTTGAATTAATATTAAAGAATCTTAGTGTAGGATTGTAGTATGATCCTTTAACTATAGAAATAAAGCGCTTGAATTGTAATTCTAAAATGAATAATTTAAGTCAGATGATATCCATAATTTCTAAATAGAGCAAAGAGAAACTTAAATTCAAAAATTTATTAAGCCAAGTACATCATCCGAAAACTCAAATATAGAAGAATTAGTCTTAGCTAAATCTCATACACTTCTGCTGGCGGAAGCGAAAATTGAGAACCTAAATATAAAACACGTTTCTGTATTACTAAGGATTGATAATTTAGTGATTTTGTATTTAATTGTGGTACGGCAAGTATTGCTAAAATGTCTTATTTATTAATGGCCAGAAAAAATACAACAACGTTTATATGTATTTATAATTGAAGAACTCAAACAAACAACCAAAATCAAACTAAAAACCTCTCAAGAGTTAGGTAATCAACTTGTGAACCAAACCTGATTCTAAACTGTAAAAAGGTAAGGAAAAAACGATAAACTTGAAAAAACAACTCTGATTGGGTTACGTTTGAAAAGGGACATGTCTTTAATGTAATGTAATGACCGGGTACCAAAGAAGGGATAGCTTGAAACCATAATCATGATTAAAGTTATTGGAGTGTTTGACGATTTCGATGCTTTCCTAGATTTTCCTATTAAGAATTCGCGTATTATCATCGAACAGAACCAAAACCTCTTCGTAAGATTGGTATTAAACCCATATTCAACTCGACACTCAAAATCTATCAGATTCTTCCTTCTCCCAAGGACAAATTTCTTACACCTTCATAGTGTATACCAAATTCCTTGTACATGTGATTTACTCTAAATTGGTGAAAGCGGTTTCGTGATTACACGCAATTCGGAACATGATCGTTGTATAAGGAAAAAGCATATTTCTAAGTCTGCGGTTGCCGAACATTATTTGGCTAGCGGTCACAAGATAGATTTTGATAATTTTTCTGTGATTGCAAAATATCCATCCTTCTTCAATAAAAAAATTCGAGAGAGCATAAAAATCATCAAACACCCCAATAACTTTAATCGTGATCATGGTTTCGAGCTATACGGGGACTAGTTCTCCTTAAGTCACTTTTATAGAGTTTAAAAACTGGCTTGGTTCACAAGTTGATTATCTAACTCTGTAGTGGTTCTCTGTTAGATTGTAGTTTGATTTTTCAAGTTTGTCGTTTTCTTTCTTAGTATTTTAGAGTTTAAAATCTGGGTTGGTTCACAAGTTGATTACCTAACTTTTAAAAGAGAAGAGGAGAATTGTGGCTATTTGTTTGAATTCTTCAATTTTTCTCACGTCTTTATAAAGCTTCTTGCAAAAGTGCGCAAAACGTTGGCAGCTTGGGATACAACAATGACACGGTCTAAACCCGGAAGACGTTTTCATCATAACGTATATCTTGTTATAACATACTTAACGTTGACCATGGACAACTGCTGTAGAAGAATCCGACACGGATTTGTATTTTACGAAAATTTATGTATGTGACAGTATTTCTCAAACAAGTTTGCAAGCAGAAATATGAAAAATTGTGTGTAGTCTGAGCAGTATCTATTTCCAACGATTGGCAAAATTTGGCAAATAGCAAAAATTGTATAACCAATTCGTCTTCCAGCAAATGACCTTTACAAGTATTTTTCAAAATACAGCATTAATTCATATGATAATTTATAATTTGAAAACATAAGTAATCAAAAATAGATTTTAAAAATTGCCGATAATGTGAGTACGTACGTACATAAAAATCTACTACATTGTTACAAGAATTTTCTCGCAGCTTAAAGTAAAGGGACTAATTCAGTTGTATTGGCAAGCAAAAGCAAGTCTCGGTGTGCTAATCGTACACTAAATTAAAAAGGCGCCAAAACAAATAAATATCAGCCAATACAGACCTTGTCTATCATTAAAAGAAACAAATTGGTAAACAACGTTTATCAACAATATACTTACTTTACACAAAAGAGAATAGCCGTTAAAACCAACATAGAAAATGGTACACTAGCACTAATTATAGATTCGTTGACTAATCTAGTAATATAACAACTATATTATTGATGTAGGCTCTTTTTTTAGGCAACCTATTATATTCAATTGCTTAATGTTATAAATGAATGATTTTAATTTAAATATAAATATTAGCCGTTTAAACTACTTCGTCTGCTGTGCAGTCGTGAAACATGTCGACAAAAAACAATGCTAAGAATAAATCGCAAAAAAGGAAAATATGTGCACAAAACTTGTCCAACCGACAGTTCTCAGCCAACAGTAGTGCCTTCCACTACTTCTTTTATCTGATTCAAAAACTAAAATATTTGTGGTATATAAGCTTATTTAACGTACAACGGTTAATGTTATTTTGCTTTTGGGTATGACTGCGTTCAAAGAATCTAAGAAACTTGACGGATGTCACGTCAACGTACTCAACGACAATACATAAGGTTACAGATGACATAAAAGTGGCGACTAAAAATAAAACTAAGTCAGTTTGATCTAACGTTATCATTACATAAAATAAGTTATAGGCTGAAGGCTGACTGTTAGTAAATACAATTAAAACAAATTACATAAAGCAAAATTATACGTTAGTAAGAAGTAGTACGTACAAGACTGATAATAATCATAAATATAAGTGCAAAAAGGTATACGCTATACATAATGTGCATAAAGTAATTTATCGAAGTAATACGATACTGATTTAGGTGTGAGTTTTCTTATGTCCCTTATAATTACAAAAAAACGAGCCAGGTACAAAGACAGCATGGCAATCCCCCGAAACTTGCTGGAACGTCGCGTAATTAAGCCAATCGCGGAATCCGACGTTTATTCCCTCACGTAAAGTAAAATGACAATCAGTAGCCGCGTTAATTTTAATGCGGAATAAATATTTTAAAGAATAAATAATTACGACATTTAACAACATATCAAGAAGATGGGTCACAAAAAGTGAAGGCAATGCCAAACTAAAACATGTGCAAATAAATTAAAAGTCTGTGGGGAATGCGTTGGAATTATAACTAAAGAAATTATATATTCAGGGTGTTTTTAAATACTTATTATGTCTTAGTATCTTCAAAATAAATTAATTTGAGGGAATGAGTTTTTTTATTTTACCTTTACAATGTAATTCTAAGATTCAGTATCGTATTTATAGGTACATAATTATGTCGTATTTCTAGTGTTAAATGCAAAACCATTAACTTAAAGAACATAATTTGTTAATCTTAAAATTAATCGTAAAAAACAAACATGCCTTTGGGTTTAATACGACATTGGCAAGTCTATAAACATTTTGTTCGTTATATTACGCTTCACTTTTATTGAACGGTTTTAGAAAAACATCACAATTAGAGAATAATAAAAATAATCTACCAACATTTCAATATTAAACAAAAATATATATAATCCAGTTTATTAAAAATGATGAAACGCATCTCTATTTTTTAAATCAATAAAGAATACAATCCACAAAAGTGGCATTTATTTCCTTACTTTAATTTAAAAAGTTTTTTCAAAGGTTTTTCTTTCGTAAATAAAAAAAATCGATTTCGTGATTACATGCAGAAAACTTTTCTTATAAGGTATATTTACCCCACACCTTAAAGTAAATATTTAACGATTTAGTTAGTTTACGATAACTTGTTGAATCAATATAAAATTGTTCAACGTTTCGTCGGAAACAATACATAATAAAATAAAACCTCAACGTGACATTATTACCGGTTCATTTGATGCAATCAAAATGTAGATCTCCCACAAGGGTTGGCATCTAAAAGAATTGGTACTCAAAATAACTCAATATATTCTCTTTAATGTAAAGCGGACAATTGTAAACTCAGTAGTAGTATTAAATAAGATTTTTTTTTTAAATAAAACTTCTTTTTCTAAAAAGCTTTTTTAATGATTTAGCTTTATACATAAAAATTGAATTATTTTTCCGATTTATATTTAATATGTTCATAGCCGACTTTACGAATTTTATTTAATATGGTACATTAAATCATTACAATGAGAAATTAATGCTATCTACGTACATCCTCACTATATAATTATTGTTTTTAAACTAAAAGCTTTCTTAAGTATAATTTTTCATTTCAATTAATCTTTAAACAAAGTTGTCTAAATTTAATTGTCAAAGTAAACAATTTTAAGTTTAGGAAAATATAAGAACATATTCAAAACCAGTAAAATGTCATCATATAAATGTTTTTTTTTGCAAATTAGAAATATCTATAAAAAGTGAGAAAAAACATCACTAATAGTTAGTTTCTAAATTTAATAATTCGTATATATGATTATACATAAAAAACACTTAATAATAAACTTGCTGCAGTCGTTGCTATAAAATTCTGCTCATAAATTAGAAGCGACAATTTAATTGTTTAAGTGCCCAGAAGGTTTAATGTGGAAACGCGCCACAGTATCAGACTGCGTTGTATAATTAACATTTTACTTTTAAGTGTAAATAAGAATAACTAAACAATCAAATTTATTAACTATTTGAGTTTTATATCAAACATTATTATCCGCAAAAGCAAAAGCTGATAACTTTGCCGTATAAAAATCAATTAGAAATCGTATGAAAATGCTTAACCTGCATTAAATTACAATTTTTCTTCTAATGCCCTTTATAGCGCAAACTAGCAACTTAGATATGCTATTACGGTGTTTATTATTGTCGTTAAAGATGATAGCCTAGCTATCAAAGCGTGTACGAGATTATTATACAGTGTGGTAATTAGTGCTGTTTTAATTAAATCTGTTATTTTCGTTCAGGTATTTTGTAACTATTTTTTTTATTATGCTTTGTGCCACTGTTCAAATTTTATAGGTTTTTAGCGTTAGATTTGACTGTACATTTTTTTATTGCATTTATAACAAATACAAAGTATTTACTATTTGTAATTTTTATATATAAAATTAATTTATATAGTTCTTAATGTAACTAAAAATGTTGCTTTACAATAAATCAAAATATATAATATAAAAATATAGAAGGAAACGTTTATTTTCTACTAAAAGTATTTATTTTGATTTATATTATATAGCGTAAAAACCACATTTACGAGCATAACTCATTTGAAATATTTTATTTATTGTAGCAATGCACTGTTATTGTAATATAGTGTAAAAATAAGATATAATTTAAATTTGAAAATGCAATGAAGACTTCCTACAATACAACGAATATTGTTTTGATAATAGTAACTTTCAAAAGCAATAAATCATATAATTTGTAAACTTAAACAAATATTAAATCCCAAAAGCAAAAATGTAAATTAAAATCCCACACGATAAAAGTGTAAAGTTTTAGTAATCAGATTTTTTTTATAAATTGTTTCCAAGTTGCTTTAAGACAAGACGTATATTAAAATCGTAGATACTCTCAAGATCAATTTATGTTAAACTTGTTTATTGTAAACTAAAGTTTTTGCTAGAAATTTTTAAATTAATCTGATACGTATTTTTAAAGTTTTACAAAATATTTTAATAAACAAACTTTATAAAATACAGTTAACTTTTGTTTGCGTATATTGTAAACAGCTATTAATATTTAACGCTTAAGTACGTTTTAAACTAAAGTACTGTAACGTAACAAAAACAAACAAACAGACAATAGAACAAAGAGAAATTACCAAGAATTTACAGTGTATGTGTTTCACATACCTGTCATAATGTACAAAAAAAAGTATCGTTACCACAAATATTTTTATATATTTAATTTGTATCGATAACTTTGCAATTTAATATATTTAACAAAATTAAAACCAAAATTAAATATTCATTTAAAGCAAAATTTTATTTTAGTTTAAACCACCCCGTTTTAAACATAAATATTAAGTGTTAAGAAACGTTGTAGACAAATGTATTGATTGATTAATATTGTTCTGGCATTTATTTACAAAGCAATTTACTTGGTAATTTTCATGTTGATTGATTTATTTCTTTAAATTTTGTTTTAAATTGATACGTAAATGTAAACAATAGGTAAAAACAATTAAATTGTTTTAACTAAAATACCAATTAAAATTTCCAGGACTAACAAAGTACAATCTGTGATAAAGCACAATGTCAGTTCGTTTAAAATCAATACTTTCGTGAAATTTTTACGTTAATCATTTTTGTATAAGAAATATGTATAAAAACTTAAATTTTTTATTTACACAAAAAATTTGGTGTTGAGCAAGCGATAATGATGAAAGTTTTTATCTAACATCAGTTTTTGTTCCTTTACTTTTGCTGCATATTTTTTGTTAACAAATCAGAAAACTTTATATACTACCGTTATATACGAATACTTTAGAAATAGAATCAAGAAAAATTTAATCCTACACAAATGCTTTTAAATTTTAGACAATTAATTTCTTACACATCAAGGTATGTTTCAAATCGTATTTTCTATATACTAGCTCTACAGCATCAATTACAAACTACTATAATGTATTGTTGTTGTTTTATTATTTTTTATTTATACTGAAACAAGACCATACATTTTGTGTAAATAATTAATATATTACCCGACCTGTTACTAAAAACTATTTGAAATTATAAAAGGATGCCTTTAAAAGGTAAAAAAAATATTTGCAACATCAAAAGTCATAAAATTTAGAAAGTTAACTGTGCACAAAAACAGTAAACAATATTAATACGTTTAATTGTATCAACAATAAAGAAAAAAAAAGCTGTCATCCACATTCTAGATTCAATCATTTTGAATTGTCGACTTCTATAAAATTTAAAATGTCCTTGAATCAGTTCAATAAACAGTAAATCATTTTTAATTACAAAATACATATGTATCTATTTTTACTTTAAAAAAAAATTAAACCTTGTGAGCAACTATGTTTTAAAATATTTATCACAAAAGAAATAGTGACCAATTACTGTTTTAGTTTTAATAATACGATTTAACATCTGTAATAACTTTGATGTAGAAAATGGCACAAATTACGCACACACTGTGTCCAAGATAAGGACGAGCAGCATGAAAATTTTTGAACCGGCAAGAAATGCACATACGTTTAAATTTAAAAAGAGTGGTATAAATTAAGGTATGTTTTAATAGTGTTTTTGTATTGTTTATAGTTTTTGATATTTTTTCAAAAACTTTAAAATCCTTGTTTTTTCTAATTATGTATTTGAAAATTTTTTTTAACTAAAAGCGCATTTTTTTGACACTTTTTGAGTTCTATTAGACTTTTGATACGACGTTTCGTTTTTGAAAAATTAACTTTACTTTTTATATGGTCGTCACAAAAATTACACCCTGTGTCCGATACTATTTATTGTTAAAACCTTAACAATGTATAACATATTGCTTTCGTTAATTCAATCGTTAATTTTTTGTATTAGTTTATGTATTCTTAATTTTAAAATTAATTTTTTTATTGTGCTATAAATAATTTTGCAAATTTTGCAAAACACTCACAATCTAAGATAAGATAATACGTTTTGGAGACTGCAAATGCTATAAAATTTTCATAAAAAATAGAACTTTTTATTTTAATTGTAAAATCAAAAACTCTTTTCAGTATGAAAAACTTTTTAGATATAATCAATGCTAAAATAATAATGATTGAAAACAATTTTAAAAACTGTAGCAAAGAAAACTTACGTTATAAATTTATTTTTGTGTTATTAATCACAATTAGGAATTACGTCAAAGTTATTTCTGTAAAACTAATGAGAACTGTTACAATCACTGACTTGATTTTTATTTTAAATGAATATCCTAAATTTTAAATTTCATTTAGTAATAGGTAGAAAGAAAGGTTTAAATAATTCTAGTGGTGGAAAAAAAAATTTATATATACCACAGTTGAGAAGTTTATTATATCCCTCGATGCTTCGCAATATAGTCTATCGCTTAGGTTATAATTATACACTTCTCAACCTTGGCATATAACACACTATTTAAAACTTTGAGACCAAAAATGTTTCTTTTTATATACTAACGTACTTCGGGTTGCTTTTACAAACATGGTATAAACGTCAGATTAGTTATGCTTAGTATAATTTTACAATACTGTCATATTATTGTTGATAAGGAATTAACAACCAATGCTATAGTATATTTTTTAAATTATACTAAGTATAACTTACTGACGTTTATACCATGTTTGTGAAAGCGGCACTAAGTAGAATAAAATATGATGTGAGCCAAAATAATTGGCTTGATGTTAAATTTCGCGCTACAAAATTTATTGAAATTTGAGTCTTGAGTTGGTAACAGCTTGCATTTTTTTTAAAACATTTAATTTGACATTATTTAATTTCAAATTTTAATTAAATACAAACTAAACAAAATGTTTGAATAGTGGAAAATTCGAGTCTACACGCTTCTTTTTGGCTCACTCAGTAGTCATCTAGTAGGCATTCAAATCTTTACAAACTAAAAAAAAATGTTTTGCACAAAATGAACAATGCTAAAATATTTATATGTGTTGCTAAACAAAGTTTTACACACCAATGCTTCACAGTTTTAATCAAAAATACTGAAAAAGACTCAGTCAGTGCACACTGCTATTAATTGTTTGAAATAACTTTCGATTTAGTCGTAGTTTTTAAATCGTAAAAAATCATATTTTTTTTTAAACGTATTGTTGGCAATATGTCGTGCAAAAATAATTAATTATGCACAGTTACTGGCATCAATTAACTTATAACAATTAAAATTGAAAAACACGAAGAAACTAATTATTTAAGTGAATTATGAGTTTCCTACGACTACTTGTCTGAATTGATGATGGTAGACCAAAATTTCGCAAGTTTTTATTCGGTCACTATTCGTTTGTTTACGTGACCGATTAAAACTTATTTTTCAACTCACGTAACTAAATGGAATCTATGTTGACTATTTACAATTATTGTAATTGTTTTTTTTTATTTATTAGTAAAAGAGAAGTTATATATAATATTTACAAGTTATTTAGAGTAAGCGGCAGCTCAGGGCTTCGGAGAGTGAGTCGTAGGTGATCTTCGATGTGCTAGTTATAAAATAATTAAAAGAACCGCTAATACGGGATAAATATGCATTACAGATCCTGTTTACATCTGTCATATACTTCTTTATTACAATGGCAACATAAAATAGAGTGAAATTAACAATCAGTACTTACGAAAACAAATAGATTTAGTATCAGCAGATCCTTAAAATACCACTTCATAAACGTAGGTACATGAGTTAATAGTACCATGTGAATTTTAAACACTGACATCCACCTGATCCTGTAGCATAGGTACCATACCATGCGATGTTAGTATTTTATTTTAATAACTTTAAAAAAACTATACCAAATGTCAGTCATTGGCGGAACATAATGTTTTCATCAAAAGAAAGAATCAAACAAAAATGAGTGACAATGTAAATAAGTTTTAATTAACGTATTAGATAAAGTAGAAAAAAAATATATAAAAAGGTTACTATAAAAATTGTTCAAGTTGTTTACCATTATTCGCCAAACACAACTGCACACGTTTTTTTCAGATTATTGGAAACTTCCCCTAGAACTTCATGAGTTACACTATTAATTTAATTTTGTATAATTTTTTTTTTCAAATAACTAAACATAAAATACTCCAAAAGGGTTAAATCAGGTGACCTCGGTAGCCATCCCCCACGACTAGTTAAACGGTTATTATAAAAACTGCTGTAAATAAGCAATAGTTGCATGAGCAGTGTACGTCGTTGCCCCATCGTGTTTACAAACACATTGCAAAGCATATTTGCATTTGGAAAAAATTGCAAATTGTAAGTCAAAAAAACATCAAGATTTTCTGGACCACTACGAAAATGAGCCATCAAAAAACATGCATCTTGATTTGGTGAAAAAATGATTTAACATTTGTAACCCTGAGAATTTAATACATGTTAAGTTGTTGTAATAAATGATCATAAACTTACATTTGCTAGATATTTATATCTTTAAATTTGGTTCTGAAAAGAATTTTTCATTATATTATAGCAAATAAAATAAAGAATACGGTGAAAACAAACAATAACAATCACTACAAACGGTGCTAATAACTAAGACAATTTTAAGTGGGTTATTTTGATGTTGCCAAACAAAAATAAAAGTTTTTAAAGAAATAAAAGTTACTGATCACGTAGCTTTTGGTATTTAAAATTTTCATGGTAGTAAAATATAAAAATATAATTTATTAAGCAAACGAAGAATAAAAATTGAATCAATGCAAATCTAGTGATTACGCAATCACAAGCACAGTGATGATTTTAGCAGGTAATAACACAAGCAAATTTGCATGAATTAATCGTGACAACATATATATCTAGGTTGTCAACAACAGTAATAAAAAAAATACTCTCAAGGAGCAATTAAATATTGAGTCATTATTATCTAAAACTGGTTTGGTACGATCATGAGTATGCAATATTTTGCAACATTATGCTTATATTGAAATACAATATTGAATCAATATTTATAAAAATCTAGGTACTACCAAAGTAAAAGATAATTTGGCCAAGAATGTTTAAAATAATAAATATATATAGATATAGAATCATTAGTAATACAGTACTTACTTTAGTATATCTGTAACTTATTTTAATTGCGACAAAATATCAAAGTGCTATATTGGTCGTCTATTTCTTACTAATAGACAGCCAAGATAGTAAATTCAACATCAAAATCAAACATATGTTGAACCAATATTGGTTTAAACAATATTGGATACAGATAAAAATTTACATAGGTCCCATAATAGCTCAATGTCCCAGTTTCAATATTAGCTTAATGTCTAGCCGATCAATAGTTAATGTCCATTGCTACTTGGGCTTACGGTTTGTTCTAACATGCAATTAGCCAATGGCATATCCAAACCAATACTCTAAAGTTGTTGAAACTGTAATAAACAGATATCACAAGTAATGTTGCGTATAGTTTATATAATAATTATTCTAAACTGAATGCGCCAAGCTTCCAACTGACTTTTTGATGTGCTTAAGAACATTTCCAAACACGTGGCGGAGACACAGCTCACAATGATAATACAAGGAAATTAAATCGCGTCGTAAAAATAGAAGTGAATTCTTACCCCAGAAAAACTTACATGAGTAACACATACAAATCAAAGTTAATTTACCCATTTACAACAAAAATAATATACTTACAATATCTAAAAATAGAGATCTCACTACGCACAACGATAGTTTTACGAGCTGTCTCCCTCAACGTCAAACACGGAAGTAACAGTTAATATTTTTCGTAAAAATTACAGTTATGTTCCGGGACAAAATTCATACGCAAACTATACCAAAATGCTTTTAACATAGCAACGTTTTTAAAATATTAACTTCTTTTTGTATAAAAACGTATAATGAAGTACTTTTTTTGTTATTTATTTTATTTATGTATTTCAATTTTTATCATTTTGTAGACTTAAAAAAATAACTTTTTTTGTTATGAAACCGTAGCCGATTTTAAAAACGCATAGTATTTGTAAAATATTTTTTCAGTAAAAATATTAAATTCATTGTTACTAATTTTGTAAAATTTAAATGAAAATGTTAATATAGTAATGTAATGTAGTAAAATGTTAATAATATAGAGACTTTTTACAGTTTTATTGTGTGTAAAAATATTACTTTATTTTTAGTTTCAAAGGAATGGCCAAATAAACATTTTTAGAGGTATCGACTACTGAAATAGCAAAAAATTAATAATTTAAACTGTATTTTCATTTTTTTCTCATTGTAGACATAACCCTTAAACTTAAACAAAAAGAACCTTATATCGATGTCAAAAAGAAAAAAACAGAACAAAAATTTAATTGAGTTACTATTATTTTTTTAAAATATTATTGTATAGAATCATCACCTATCAAAACAAATTCATAGCAACATAATAAATTAAAATCAAATTGTAAAATATCTTGGGCGCTATCGGTAGAAACTAAATTAAATAAAAAAATCTCTGAAACTGCACCAAATTTCATTTGTTACTTATTTACTTAATCGTAGTTCTTAATAACTTTAAATCTCAATTATTTACCGTAACTCTTTTTAAAGTGAATAGTTTAAAAAAAAATTATTTTATAAAAACAGTTAGGAAATAGCATAATTTTCAAATTTCTGATTTATTAGTGTCATCTCAAATATGACGTGATGTCATAAATATAAACAAATTTTACTTTTTGCAGCAAGTTAATGCCGACGTTGACTTGACAATCTTTTTGATAAGAAGTAAATTGGAAAAATAAATTGCAAACTCAAAAAAAAAAAAGAATTTTAGAAAAATTAAAAACCCGATGCACGTGAGTTTGGTTTACACAAATCAATAACATCATTTCTTTATTTTAACTATAAAGCAAATGTTCAAATTTAACTAAAATTTATTTAAAAAAAATTAAACATTGTTTAATAAGTTGATGCTTGTAGTGTTGTTGAGTTATGTTATATAAAGATTTCCTTTGGGTAAAGATAAAACGCGTCATAACAAAGTTGTATATTACAAAAACAAAATTCTTATACATTCAAAAGCTCGTGTTTGTTATATTACTGACGTATAATATAAAAAAAACATTGAAACTTAATCCATATTAAAATACTTTCCTTTTAAGTAAAACGCTTTAAAACTTCAAAGCGACGGTATATTGTTGATACAAAAAATTTCACAACTAAAGATTATTGTCTTCATAAGATTTAAATTGTTTAGACACTTTCATGATCGCATAGTGAAAATGTTAAATAAAAATATGTATTTTAAGTAAAACACTTATATACGTACATACCATAACAAAAATTATCTATATAAATATATATATTGCCTACATATATTAATATAGGCAATTTTCTAATAATATTATAGTACGGTATTACAAAAATTTTATTAACCGTAGCTGTGTGGAGACAAACCGACGAGCACATATTAAGCAGAAATTAAACGCACTGCAAAAGTTATTCATAAAACTAAACTGTCCTCACTCGCATTTTATCTGAAGTTGACAATTTCAAATTTTTTTTCGAATTTATATTGTAATAAATGTACAATAGTTATTTTAGCTTTGAATAAAATACATTACTTTCATAATAAACCATGATCCCAAAAATTTTAACAAAAGATTATTTTGTAAAGAGTTTAAAAGTCCACTTTTGTTATACTTTGAAATTTATATAAATGAAAAAATGCTTATTCAATTTATATTAAGTTTAAAAAGTATTGTTTTATTTACATAAAAGATCTTTAAATGTAATAATGTTTATTAAAAGAGTATATTTAAACTCATATGTGATTTTTAAATATGTTTTACGTTTACATGTTGTTATTATTTAAAGGAAATTTTTATTTGTTTTCTTTATCTTTGCAAGTTTAACAATTATTGTTAAAACTGCATAAACGTAAGCAGAAACTATCTTGTTTAAATTTTGTAAAATTTAAATTATTATATTTAATAGTTTCTTCGTTTTGAATTATTTTGTTTTCATTTGATAAGTGTTAAAGAAATTTAGATAGTTAGAGTTTATTCTCATACAGGGTGGCTCAACGAAAAGTTTGCAGACGGGTGTGTCCTAGTAGTCAGGTTTAAATCGACCAAATAGGTAACACGCAGGTAAGTTACAAGGATGTATTTGAAAAATTATATTTTGAAATTAATAATTAACAATGAAATTAATATTTGACAATGACAAATCTTTAAGAGTAGAATCAAGAAATGTTAACACTTGGAAACCAAAACTGTGTCTGTCATTTCAAATAATTTAAAAATATTAAGTTTACCTACGTTAGAGGTTCACTTATTTTTGCCAAATTTTTGATTTTTTAATTAACAATGATGTCTCGTTGACAAACATTAGAAAATTTCATTATTTATTATCTTCACTACAAGGTAAAGCATTGGAACTTGTTTAGTCATTGAAGATTAGTGTTGCAAATTATGGCCAAGCACGAGAATTATTAAAAAAGAAGTATGATAGACAGGATTTATTAATTAATAAGCATTTAGAATCAATTTTGTACTGCCTAATTTGTTAAAAAACAATCCAACGTCTTAAGACCTTTTGGAAATACTTATAACAAGTCAATTGGTGCATTAAGGCCTCTAAGTCAGCCAGTCAAACATTGAGACATTATTTTAATTTATTGATTAAAATCAAAGTTGGATTTTGTTTCAAAAAAGGAGTGGGAAAATATAAATTTGTTTAAAGGTCTTTCCAAACTCAGTAAGTTTACAAATATTTTAAACACGAGTTGTATGCGTGAATCGTTATACCCGCGTACTTCAAATTTCGATAATTCAAAAAAGGTCGCAAAAGATCACAAAATTGAAAGTAAACGTTCGTTCATGTTTCAGCAATCGAATGGACAAAGGAATCCTCAATTAAATGTTTTTATTGTAAACAGACTCATTATCTATTTTATTGCAAAGATTTCATAAAATTATCAGCACGGGATAGATACAATGAGGTAAAAAGATTAAAGTTGTGAATAAGTTGTTTAAAACCTTTTTCTCAAACTCATAAATGTCGGAGTGTTTATAAAAATTTTAATAGTGAAAAAGATAATACATTGTTGCATTTTTATGACAGTAAGGACTCCGATAGTAACAAAAAGATTACACAAACCAATCAAATGAGAATTGTCGCTGACACAAAATTAGACGACATCTCAATGATGTAACTGTTGCTTTGCGTTGTAGTGAAGTTCAGTTTTCCATTATTCTTTTAGCCACAGCAAACATTTCTATTTGTTCCAGTAAGAACATATATATTGCAGATGTTTATTCGACGAAGGTTAACAGAGCAACTTCCTTGGAATACCTCAGTAATATCAAAAATTTGGTTAAATTTACCACGCAAGAACAACATTACGAAAATCATTATGTACAAAATTATTGAAGAGACAGCACAGGTCGTTTTACGGTTGCATTACCAATCAAAGCAATTGTTGATGAGCTTAGCGATAATTTCTACACAACAGAAAAACGGTTTATAAACTTAGAAAGGAAATTAATCAAACTGTTAACAGCATGTGCAAAAATTTTATTCACGAATATGAACCACTAGGTTACATCACACAACTGAATAAAGAGCAAATCAAAAGCTCTGACACAACGTATTATTTACCACATCATGGCGTATTCAAATTTGACTGCTACTACAAAGCTTTGTGCAGGTTTTAACGCTAGTTCAGAAGATTCAATAGATTTTTTGTTTAACATTTTGCGTGTGAGTTTAACAATTCAGGAACCTGGATTTGCTATACTAAGAAATCAGCGAAAATTGCAACTAATTTTATAGCGTGATAAACCCGAAGATAAATTATGTCATTAGAAATTGAACACAGTAACATACAAAGTATCTTTTGCTTCATTTTTAGCAATACGATCTTTACATCAACTCGCTATAGAATATAGAAATTTATCTCCAAAAACATTAAAACAATTTTACAATATTTTTACGTTGACGGTTTAATTAAAGGTTCGAACAATAAAGAGTCGTTAATCAACTTGAAATCACAAGTAGCGGAAATTTTTAATTTCGGTGACTTTCCGTTCACTCAGTTTATGAGAAACAGAAAAGAAAACTCAAATAATGATATCAAATCCAAATTTGCTTTTTAACATCTGTTTTTCCGACGAGTAGAACATTCAATTGTCATAACTGTCGATATTGGTCTGAGTTGAATCTAGCATTAATGCAAGTAGTGAACAGTCAACAACCACAAAAGTTAAACGAGCTGCTGCGTCTGAATCTGGTTTATCAAAGAATTTATCGAGTATTTACAAAAATTTAAAACACTATAAATTTCGAGTATAGCCTGGTATAAGAACTTAACAAAGTTAACTTTAATCGACCATTACAATTTTGTAAAACCATGACTGAACAGATTACCTGAAATCCAAATTTGTTTTTAACATCTGGTTTTCCAACAAGCGTTCAATTTTTTTGTTAAATGGGGCAGTCAACTGCCATAACTGTCATTATTAGTATAATTTGAATCAATGCAATAAGTGCACTTTTTTCTACCAGAAAATTTAAACGGCAAAACGTATTTGGAATTGTTGGAAAACCACATTAACCTAATGTAATAACAGTGAAAATTGTATTGTAAATAAGGCAACACTTAGTTCCAAAAAAAAGTTATTTAAAAAGTTAACAATAGCTGCACATATCAAAACACATATGACTAAGAAACCGCTCGTAGAATTCTAAATAAATACAAATATAACTGCAAGATTGCGCAAAGTAAACCATTCGTAAATAAGAAAAACAGGAAAAAAATAGAATTTGCAAATACTTATATGTATAAACAAAACTTTTGGAAAGTCGCCGTCTTTATAGACAAGTCCAAATATAGTATATTTGGTTATGATGGTAAAGTTAGAATTTGGCAAAATGCTAATAAAGAGATGAAATTTAAATATTTGAGTGCGACTGTAAAACGTAGAGGGGAATCACAGTTGATGTGGTGATGTGTTTCTGCAGGCGGAATTCGAAGTCTGTTATTTATAGATGGCACTATAAATAAAAGGAATTAATTAAACATTTTAAAAAACAATCTGAAAAGCAGCGCAGAAAAAATGGGTGTTTTAGATAGTTTTCAATTCTACGCTGACAATGATCCCAAACATTCTTTAAGAATTGCAAACGAATGGACATTGTATAACTGTCCAAAAGTTTTTCGAACACCGCCACAATCAGCAGATTTGAATGTGATAAAGAATGTATCAGAAAACACGACTATACCAAAAAAGAACAGTTGAAACTATCCTTCGGGAAACTATCGAAAAAGAGTATATTGAAAATGTAGTTCATATGTGGTTGTTTTATTGTTATGATTCTATTAAATACGTTTGCTATTCATTTTTTGTTACAATAATTTCTAATAGAAGAGGCTAAGATTAAATATATTCTAAAGAAAAGATGTACAATTTCCACTGTGAACAATTGTATGTATAATTTTTCTTAATATTAATTTTTCTACTTTAAAATAAATAGAAAATTAACACTAATCAACACAAAAGAATATGATTGTAATGAAAGGGTTTTTAACGCAGGTTTCAAAGACAAGTTAAAATATGTAAGTACACCAAATAAAACTAAAAGTTTTCTGTTAACATTAAGTTAAATTTAACAATTACATACAATAAAATTTGCACTATCATAAACCTAAAGAATCACTTAAAAACAACATAAAAACAAACATTCATGCACATCTCAATTAGAAAATAGAATAAAAAAAAACGTGAATAATTTAAAACCATATAAGTTATAAAAAAAAGGTACAATAACCAATAGAAAAACGAAAAAAGACAAAAGTAAGATAAACAAACAAAATAATAAACTTAGAATGAAAAATTAAAAGATAGTAACTATTAATAAAATAACAACAAGTATACAAAACACTTCTAAGTTGTAGTTAGTTGAAAAGCAAAAAAACACAGTACTTTGAATTAAAGCTGCAAAAACGTTTAAAATGCAAAACCAAGATTTGAAACACAATATCAAAAGAATCTAAAATAAAAGATTTAACAAATAATAAATTTTAAGAAATCCGGAAAAAGTTTGCAAACAAGTAGCTCACTTTCTACATGTTCATAATTGAAACTTTCAGCTCGGTCGTTACTCGTAAGTAAATGTTTTATTTTAAGGTAAAATGTTAGCAAATTAGTTAAACCAATTATGCTTTAGTTATAAATAACATTGTTTATTGTTTTCTCTGTTTGTATTGTTTTGTACTAATTTGTCGATTTATTATAAAAAAAATTATAACGTAAATTTCTTTGTTGCAAAAAAACACATAAGCAGGTAGCCTTAAAATTGTTAATAAAAAACCTTATTTCAAACGCATTTAATTAATTTTTAAAAAAATATGTAAATATTAAAATATTACTTTAAAACTACAGTAAAAAGCTTATATTTTTTGTTCCTGAAAGTTTTACATTTTCAGTATTTTATGAGTGTCTTTAAAAGTTGTCCTACGTTAAACCTACGTAAAGTTTTTAAAGTACAATTTGTTGTGAATACAAAAGTAAGAGTTTATTTTCAAATGCTCGTGTCAGCTTTTTTACTAAACTTTATAAACTGTAAACAAATTACTGGAGTAACACTGTCAATTACAGTTTTAACAAATTGATTTGTTGAATTAAACTTTTATTGTCTATGATTTTTTTCTGAACGTTGTTCAAAAACGGTCTTAATCTATATTTTATAAAAATACTAAAAAACTTCGAAATGATTATAATATAACAAACATTGCATACGAGTAATCAACATTATTACAAATAAATTTGCATACGCTTTGTAAATAATTACTTAGACATCGCATTTAGTTTTTTTTTCAAAAATAATAACAATAAAACACATAGAATTAGACAATTGTACATTCGATATTTAAGCGTTAATCAAAATCAAACCATTTTTTAGATATTGACTAATGCCGTCAACAAAACTCGTTAGTAATCGAAGATTAACTCATATTAGAATTAAAGTAACAAATTAAACAATTTTTTAATAAAAGTTTAATTGCAGACACTAAATTCAAAATGTTTCTTATTTTATGTATAAAATCCTTCGTAGTAAAAAAACGGCAACAATAAAAGCAATCCTTATCTGTTTTTAAGGCAACGCTTTGTTGGCTTTAGTACGAAACTTATTCAAGCCAGTCAACAATCATTGGTTGGTCTTATCCCGATTATAAAAAACACAATTTTTAACATAAAATTATTATAGACATTACAAAGTTGAAACGTAACCAACCAATAATTGTTGACTAGCCTGAAGAAATTGTGCACGAAGGCCAACGAAACGTTGCCTTAACGACAAATAAAGTTTGTTTTTATTGTTGCCGTTCCTCCACTCTGAAGAATCCTATCCATAAAATAGGAAAATTTTTGACTAATTAGAAACTTTTGTTGAAGATTATTATAATTATTTTAATTCATATAAAGTAACTAGATTTAAAGTAATTATGTTAGTAATTCAGTAAGTTAAATTAGAATTTAAGCTACAAAATAAGTAAGGTAGTGTGTACATATTACTTAAGTTGAGTTCATAGTCTAAGATCGTAGGGTTGTCAAAATTAAAACTGTGTTTTTTTGGTCTTGGTATTGTTGATTCAATTACAGTCGTACTTACGATTTTGGATTCGGTTTTTTAGTTTTTGCATGATCTGGTCGATATAATATTTAGCACAACTGCTACAATCAATTCTATAGATGAGCCACGATTTTTCTAAATCATTAGTTTTGTCTTTAAGTTTTGTATAGAATTTGTTATTATATAGTGCTATATTGATAGTGTCGTTTTTTAGTACCTTAGTGATTTGGTGACTAAGAACCGGTACGTTAATTAATCTCGCATTCCCCTTTACATCAATGCGGGTACTACTTAACTTAGTAGCCGCAGGATAAAGATAGAGATTGGGAGTTGGACTGTTTGTATTGAGTAGAGGTCTGATTAGATACGACGGGTAATTGTTGTTATAAAGGTTTTTTGTAGGATCTTTAAACTTTTCTTGTGGAATTGAGGGCTAATTGGTACAAAGAGTTTGTTTTTGATAGATTTAATTATGTTTTTTATTCTAAGAAGTTAATGATTCTATTTGACGCCATAGTTTTAGAGTACCAATCAAACAAGATATTATTGAAGTATTTTATAAGGAGGATGTCTAAGAAAGGAATTTTTTTAATTTCTATTGAGAATTGTAAGGAGGCCGGAATGTAATTGCTAAAAATTGAAAGAGTATCATCCATTTGGTTTTTTTGAATGCATGCAATCACATCAGCGTATAAAAAAATGGTAGTAAAGTTTAATAAAACCCCTCGAATAATAGTCAATACCTTAATTTTATATAATATAACGTTTTTAAATTACAAGTTGTAGAATGTTATAATTCTTTCGATCTTTAAATTTTTAAGATCATCTTCAAACTAAAACTTAAATTACAATAGTAACAAAGTTATTTGAATTAATTAAAAAAACTTACCAAAACACACGTGCGCACTAATTGATAAAATTTATGAAAATAATGGGTTCGAGTGTTCAAAAAATTTGACGATCTCACATGGTCAGGCTACGAAAGGTAGTGAAGTAATGTGGCGCGGTAGAATAAAGCACAGAAAGACAAACTTAATCGCCAGAGCTCATGCTTTAATTGTAAATTACAATTAATTTGGTCAATCATTAATAAACTTTCATCAAACTAGCTGATATAACACACTTCCAAAAACTCTAAAAATTTTAAAGAATGAATCGAAATGAGTTTGATTTGATTGATTGATGTTCTGCAAAAGTGTGGATGTAATGTTATGTAATTTCGATCAATCTTAGATTTTTAAGTAAAAAAGATGTTTTTTAAGTCGCGTGTTTAACGACCTTTTAGTTTGGCCAATATAAAATTTGTTACAAGAGCAAATAAGTTGATAAACCCCATTCCTCGAAAGATAACTAAGTGGACCAATTTTAAGAAAAAAGATTCTATTTAAGTTAAGTAGGCTGGTGAACAATAACTTAACATCCCGGATTTTTTAAATAAAATTGAAAATATTTTGAAATTGAGGTAATTATGGCAATGTGTAAAACTTTAATGTGTTATTTGTTTGTTGTATAAGTGAGTGATGAGTTGATAACGGAAATTGTTCTTGAAAACGATATTGAAAATGTTGTGTAATTTGTTATTAAAATCTCTGTTATTCAAAAGAGTGTTAAAAAGTTTGTTGGAAAAAAATTTGAAAAAAGCTAGTTTGTGTGAAAGAGGGTGGCAAGAATAAAAATTAATAGTATTAACAGTGGTTGTTAGTTTACGATAAATTTAAAAAGTTAATTTGTTGTTAAATAAAGTGATTATTAAATCTAAGAAAAAGATTGAATTGTTGACTTTTCAACAGTGAATAAAATTCTGTTATGAACGTTGTTGAGAAAAAGGAAGAGACTATTGATCCCATTAAAAATACAAAAAATATCGACATAACGTCTTCAAAAAATAATGTAGTTAATGAAAATTGTGTCAAGTTTGATGTGGTGTTTTTCTAAGTTGTTCATGAATAATTCTGCTAAAAAGAGGTTTTCTGTAACACTATCCGGAAGATTTTTGGTAGTAAATATAACAAACGAATTTGTGAGTTGCCATTTTTTAAGGTGATGATAGATTTATAGAAAAATTTAAGATTTTAACAAATTGTATAAAGAGTTTATAGATTTGTTTAATGGGAATCGATCAATTGGAATTTTTGTAAATTAAGAAAATCTTTAGTCTTTTTAGTGATTGTGTGAAATTAGAAAAATTTTCCGTTACACAGGAACAAGCTCGAATGAAATAGGAAACTTATGATATCAATAAATTCTTTTTGACTAAGTGTTATAAAATTAGTTATTTAAATCAATATTTATCAATTAATTTTATGATTAGATCTTTTGAAATATTAGCAAATGATGAGGTTACATCAAACGAAATCATAATAAAATTATTTGGTACAATATTGTTAGTGATTTTTTCCTTAAGATCTAAAGAGCTTTCTATATTAAAATTATAAATATATGAAATGTTAGAAACAATATGTGAATTTATATAAAAAATAAGTAGGTGACCCTCTACATGACACAATTGGCTAAGCGGGTAATTTTCTAAGTAGACATTTTCTTAAAATAGCTTGACACTTACAAAAAAGTAGATGTTGATCCTACCAGTATTGTACAAAGGAAGAACATGTGTGTTGTTAAATCTCTTATAGAGAGTAGCCATTTCAGACAAACACTCAAAATCTTAGTTCCGTTTACAATAATCTAATTAAAAAAATAAACATAAAGATCCTGAACTAATATGCACAATTACCCAACAATTAATCAGCTACACTCAAAACCCACAAAGTGAACTATCTCCTTAGACCAATTCTGTCATGTATAAGGTTACCTACTTATTTTGTATCTAAATTTATCTCACATATTGTCTCCAGTATTTCATATATTTTTAACTTTAACATAAAAAACTGTTTAGATCTTAAGAAAAAAATTACTAACATTATACCAGATAATTTTATATTGATTTTGTTTGATGTAACCTCATTATTCACTAACAATTCAAAAGATCTAATCATCAAACTAAATAGTAAACATTGGCTTAAATAACTGATTTTACAGCACTTGGTCAGAAAAATTTTATTGGTATCATTTATTTGATTTGAGTTACTTCCTGTGTAATGGACCATTTTATAAACAGATTTTTGATACTGTTATGGGCAATCCCTTTTCTCCTATCTTTGCTGACCTAACTATGCATAATTTTTTAACTTCGGTTACTTATCTCCCATTTTTTTTCATACGTTGATGATGTGATTGCATGTATTCCTAAAAACCAAATAGACTATACGTTTCAATTTTAAACATCTGGCCTTACAATTCTCTATAAAAATTGAAAACAACCAAATTCTTTTCGTAGATATTCTCCCTATAAAAAACTTCAATAATATTGTGTTTGATTAGAGTATGACATCAAACAGAATCATTAACTTCTCCATTAAAAGTCGTCTACTAAATTTACTAAAAAGTAATAAAGTTTATTAAGATCGTGAACAAAACAAAAAAGATGTTTAACAAAACATGTATTATTGGAACTACGCAACTTTAACATAAAATGTTTAAATCTCTCAAACATTTACTATCTAAATAAAATTAAAAACAACTATTTAAATAGTGTTGTTACAGAAAAAAGATAAAAATTTTCATTTAACCCGTTAATTAAATAAATAACACAAAATGACAAAAACATGTTGATGTGTACGATTATGTTTAATAATACTTTCATTATATAACTAGTTTTAAAATCTTTGTAGAAATAATGAAAATCCACAAAATACACCATGTCCTTAAACGAAATTATAACCCACGTTTAATTTCCAATTATCCACCGCTATATAGCATCGAGCGTTGCAAATTCTTACAGTTCTTAGATGAAACATTTTATGTATTATTTCTATTTGATAAACTTATACAACTAGTAGTTGTTTAGTAGATTTTTAATACATTCTTTAAAAAATACTTGTCAACTGCTGTATTTGCGGTCTAATGTTGACTATAAAAAAAGTTAAACATTCAAATAAAAATAAAAACAAAATTTTGTAAAAAGAAATAAATAAATAAAATGCTATTGGACTTAAAATTACTGGTTGATTTTGAGACCACTTGTATAATGACACTACTCATATTACAATTTCTTTTAGAATTTTTAATTGTTTAGATATAATCGTATAAAAATTCTTAACAAATTCATTAGTTAAAACTCAATTTTTTTACGTTTGTATAATGTGAAAGAGGTCTCATCATTAATAACTAAATAAAATTTTCTATTTATGAAAAGCAAGATTTAAGATACATATTTAACAAAAATACGGTGGTTATTTGAAACGGATCAAGTATAACGAGAATATAAAACTTTTCGTTATGTAAGCGTTATTTCAAAGGAATGCTGTAACTTTTAATCTAGTTAATAGCGTCAATATTGGAAATAGATCAACAAAATTACGTAAGTTTATCGTAGTAATGAAAAGCGAAGAACAAATTAAAATAGAATGTCATTGAAAACTCTTAAAACGAAATGCCGTCTAGAGATGTTAGGTTAGGTCTGATTGTACACAAAGAAAAGCAAAGTAAAAATCGTTTATTGGTTTTTTTAGTATCTTTGATTGCTTTTACTGTTGTTTCCGTACGTTTTAGATCCTTTCCGGTGTAAAATTTCCAATATACTTCGCGAAAAGTGTTTGCACAATCAGTGGTCAATCTGAATTATAATCAAACGATTTATTAATAACAGATTAAAAAAACAAAGCACACACTTAGTACGAGTGTAGTTTGCATTTGAACATTACACTTGAAAACTGTTTGCCCTTGTCTTTCTGTCTAGTTTCAACATTTATGGTTATCGTAAAGTTGAATATATATATACATCTTGATAAAAACTTGATTATATTAGCTATTAAAAAACAATTTTAAATTAATTAAGCTTCACTGGCGGATTGGTTTCTCCAAAATACAATCCTTGATTATCTTTTCAATTAAAAGTTTAAATATTCAATCTCTATTTTAAAAGTTTGAAGGCCCGTTTAATTTTCGTTATCTTTTTGTTGAATAATAAAGAAAGAGGTGAGTTTTTAATTACATTTTAATGATAGACGCTTATTTGTAAAAAAAATTGAATTATTTGACTCAAAGTCTTTTCCACAAAATATTATATTTTAATTTATTTTATTTTAAACATGTTTCGACATTATAAAATGTCATCGTCAGTAATTCTACAAATAGTAAAAACATTAAAAATTAAGCTAACAAATTTTAAAAGAGCATACCTATTAATATTATTAAATTGACAAATGTCAAAAATAACAAAATTGAAACTATTAATAAACAAACAGCCAGAAATGATAAAAATAAATTTAAATATAAAAAATAGAAAAGTAAAGTTAGAATTTAGGATTAAGAAGAGGAGAAGTGCTTATATCGAGAATTTCATTGAGACACGTAGAAGAATTATCATTTGAAAGACGATGAATTTCTAGAATTTCAAGATTGTTGAGATAATGGCCTTTATTACAAAAATGAAGAAATTTAATATTAAGATCAGGAGAAAAAGAATGACTAGTAGACAAAATGTGATTAGCAAAGGCAGAACAGGTATTAGAGATATCAGTATTTAAATTTCTATTGATAAAATAAATATGGTCTTTTATTCTAATTTTGAACTTTCTTCCAGTTTGGCCGACATAAGAACAATTACAAGAAGAACACGAAATTTTGTAAACACCAGATTTATCTAAAGAAGAAATAGGATCTTTATTATTAGCAATATAAGATTTTAAATTATTATTTGTAGAAAATGAAATAGAAACGTTAAATTGTTTAAACAAATTTTTAAGGAAAAGACAAGAAGGACTAAAATAAGGAATAGAACGGTAAATATCATTACTACTGGATTGATTATATACCAAATTTTTAAATAAATGGCGAAAACGAGTTCTATAAATAACAGTGTTATTTATTTTATTTGTGTTTGACTTTTAAACAAATAAACATTATTAACAATACAAAAAAAATATTGTTATTATCTTTTATAGATATTAACACTAAGCCACGTGATTGTTAAAGTTTCAAATTAAAGAAGTGGAATGATTATTTTAATACTTTACTGTTTCTTATTATTTAAAAAAATACACAAATAACTTAGACCAAATTCTAATAGCTAAAAAATCTTTATTGTGTAAATTAGAAAATAGAATGGGTTTGTCAACGTCGTGTATTATAATAATAATCAATTCAAAAAATTTTAACAGAAGATATACAAGAATATAAAACAATTACACAATCTGTTAGATAACACTACGCAACAATAAATTTAGCACAGGATGAAATTAATCTGAGTTTTGCAATTAGAAATTTGGTATCACAGGTGAATTTAAAGTTATAGCTGAAAGTCATATGATATTAAAAGCCTGTATGTGTGTGTTCGTCAGGTTTATTTGGAAGAAATTAGAGAATAGTTCGTGCTAGTGTGGTTCTGTGTTTTATTAATAAACAGTCGAAGTAATACGCATTTAAACGATATTGTATAACAGGATTTGGTGATTCGACTTATGGTAATACAGTAAACAAATAGCTTACAAACATTACTGCGGATGTACAATCGGAGATCAAATAAAAACCTGTGCTTCTCATCTCTGTTGCAGTGTCTGTTACTCCGGCCTAACCCAGTGGTTAAACGGTAAGCGAAATCAAATGATTTTTGCTGTTCTTATTATTTGGCGAAAGCAGAAAGATCACCACTCAGATTGCTACTTCTGCACTACAAACATATCCGGGCATTGCAAGGAGAACAAGTCAAAAATCATCTATCCGGATCGTCAGCCTGCTCTAAAACCTGTGGTGCAGGGTACAAATTACCCAGTACTAATTCCTGTTTTATCGGATGCAATGAACAACAAAGAAAGTGATAAAGAAGATAATGACAATGATGCTGAAACTTTAGAATACACGTATAATCTAAACAGTGGTGTCATTAAAAAGTGACATTTGATCAACTCGAATTGGACAATATGGTTCCTGATTTGTTGCTATCGAAAAAAAAGTCTGAATAGACTGAATGAATGGTGTTTGCTTCTGTCATGACGTGACAAGACAAGAAACTAAATAATAAATACGTAGCAGAATAGTAGAGACTTTTATTGACTCTAGCTCAAGCAGTCTCAATGCGGCACTACTAAATAATAGCAACTAAAAACTACCAATTCCTATTGCTCATGCCGGGGCAATGAAGGAAACTTACAAACAAAACACTTTGTTGACGCTTATTAAGTACTCGGAGCATTATTCAAATATTTGCGATGATTTTAGGTTTTAGTCCTTCTGCTGGGGATGCAGACTGGGCACATAAAACACATGTACTTTGCTTGTAGAATAGTCGCGATGATAAGAGTCACTACACAGTAAAAAATTGGCAACCCAAAAATGTTTCTGTAGTTGGCCAAAACAACATTCAACATATACTTCTTGTAGATCATAATAAAATTTACCTACCTCCAGTTTTTTGCAACAATAAATTAAACAAATCGTGATTCTCAGTACTTAAAAGGTAAGTTTGGAAAGGTGAAAACTGACGCAGAATTAAAAAGAGGAGTCTTCGTTAGATCAGAAGCACGAAAATTAATTCAAGATCCATTGTTCAGATTGGAACTCACGGAACGAGAACAAGCAGTTTGGAACGCATTTGTTCTTGTTGTGCACAACTTTCTTGGGAACCATAAAGTAGGTAACTACGCAAAGCTTGTGAACAACTTGCTAACAGCCTACCAACACGTTGGTTGCCGAATGTCATTACCTGCATTTGCATTTTATCTTTTTTTCCGTTAAATATAATAACCGTGAGTGACAAACACGGTGAAAGATTCCACCAAAAGATGTCTACCATGAAAGCAAGATATCAAAGCTTTTTTAATTCTAACATGATAAAGGGTTGCTGTTGGTTTTTTGCAAAGAGCAACAAAAGATGTGCACAAGCGCAAAACAAGAAACTTTACACACTTTTAAACTAAGCCATTGTCAATCCTAGTGTAACTAAAGGTTACTGGCTCATTTCAGATGCAAATAAACGTTTTTAATTTACTTTTTAACTATAATATTTAGTGTTTTTGTCCCAAACAACGCACATTAGTTTCCCAAAAATTTATCACAATGTTTTTCTACGTAATTAATAGTCTTTGATAACCTTTAGCCGTACATAATTTTTTCTTTTTCTTGACGTGTCAAAGCAAATGTGATTGCTGTTCTGTATTCAGCGCATATAAATTACTATAAGGAACGTATTTTCAATAGTCACAAAAACATTTTTATTTTGTTACGTAGTGTAATAGTTATTTGACTTTACATAAAATGCTTTAAAATGAAAAAAAATCTAATTTGAAACGTGGGCTCTGTTGGTAACAACTACGTCACCACAGCTAACTACGATGTCGATGAGTGGTTGTGGTTGAGAAACTATAATAAAAATAGAGAACAATAAGCGCCACTTTTTGTACTAATAATGATCCTTGACTTGAGGATACCGAAAATACGTGTTAACTCACTTCGAAACAAACAAGATAGAGTAAAATAAAAGCAATAAAGAACATTGTAACAAAAGTATATATATTTCTATACAGCGATAACAAGTACTATTACTAAATTTGTTTTAACATAAACCACTTTTTTGTTATAGAAATATAATAGTTTAAAGATTTTAATAGCAATAAGAATTATGTGCAATCACCGCAAACTTCGAACTTACTCTATTTAACTTACATGCAGTCGTGACACATTAAGAATCGACAAGCATAATTAATAACACCGCTTAAAGAAAGTATTAAAAACTTACTCCACTAAAGTTTCATTGTAGCGAGTAGTAAACGTTCAGTACTTCTGACGTCTTCATAGACGAAAATTAGCGTAGTAGGTAAGTTTACGTACGACGCTATGTGCCTAAATTTGACTTTAATCAATTCAAAACGATCAAAAACATTTGACGGCTGTTAGGTCACCGGACCCACTACAGCTGTATTACATAACATTACCGATGTAAAATGATTTAGTACAATCTACGATTTAATTCTAAATAGTTATCAATTGGAATAAATGATACATTAAATTCAAATTAAAATGCTGAAAGGTCAATATAGAATTATAAAAAAAAAATAAGAAATTTACACAATACAATACTTTAAGATTTGTGTCCGGTAATCGCCATACTAAGATTCTACAAGATACGATGGGATCCACAAGTGTGAACGACTTGTGGAGTTTATTGGATATTTACCTACAAACGTTGATAAAATTTACTAAATTGCTTAATCCTGTCAAAATATTGTACAACTCTTACAATTTAGCGGGAAGCGCTTTGATAAATCAAATAATCACAGCAAAATTGAATGTACGAATGACTGCAATAGAATTTTTTGCGTTGCCACCCCATTCCCTAGTGTCCATTGCGATACGCATTTTACAAAACAGTGAAAGCGGCAAACCAGTGACGGTGTGAGTTTTAATTAAATAATAATGCATAAATAACGATAATGTAACACGTATAGGTGCGTAAAGAAATAAATTTAACAAAATTATCGTTAAGTAAAAAAAATGTATGGCAGATGCTTAAAGGACGACAAGATCTACTCAGTGCATACCAAACGCAACGCACAACGATTCTTGGCAAACCGATGATGAGTTGACAAATGCCTCTTCTAGACTGCATAGATTTAGGGGAAGGGGCGTAAAAATTAAAGGCGTACAAAAATACCAAAGAGACCGCTAATCAAACTTTTATTCAAAAAACAAGTTTATCTATAGCCAACAATGTTTCTTCTATACTTGATAAAATTTTTATTCCTAATCTAGAAGTGAATAAATTTTTCTTGAATAGGTAACTAATATTTTAATGACATATTAATTCTAAGAATTATGACTTAGAGATTATCGGCAAAGTGAAAGTGCCAATGTAGAAATAAAGGATGTGTCAATAGCAAGTTCAATTCAAAATATACAAAATTCACAACGGTTTCCAATTTAATTCTTTAACGAATTAATTAAAAAACAATACTCAAACATTACTTGTCTATGCCGTTTTTTAACTCTAAATGAGTGTTGGTTAAAAATTATTAGCCATTCCTGCAGATCCACGGCAGTTTTGCAGTTAGCTAAAACTGGAGTACCTAAACAACAACTCATTCAAATTACAGGGCATGCTACTTCGTCTTCAAAATAGATGAATAACACCATGAAGTGTAGTAAATAAGTTTAAGAGGGCAGAAAATGAAGTTTTACTAAATTGGATGCGATTTGAACAAGTAGCTGTACTTGCTCCAATCCCACCCCAAATGTCTCAAGTGATTCATACAGTACATGTTACATATGATAAATGTGTTTTTAATTTCAAATAGATAATATAACATTGATTATTGCTTTTTGTTTTTGTTTGATGAATAAATATTTTCTTATACGTCTAGGAATACTTTTAGCTTAGGAAATAATCATATTAAATATAACACAACTTTGATATTTTTATTGCTACTAAACTTCTCGTATATTTTACAATTTGTCTCGGCGTAATTTTGGCATTAATAATTAGAGATTTAATTAGATTGTTAATGCCAAAATTACATCTCGACCTATTGATTATAAAATACACTTATTTATATTATTATTATTATCGTTAATTGTTAAAACGATAAAACTCTTAAGCTTTTGAATTGTTTGAAAGCAAATTTTTATGACAAATTAATTACCACTAAATTATTTTGTAAATAGACGATCTATTCTCCCCATTTATAACTTTTAAATATTTTTTATTTAGGCATATGCAGATTTAGTTACCACTAACACAAAAAAACAGATATTCTCTATTGTATTGATTTTTAAATAAAAAATTCAAATTCTAAAAAATATTATATAATATCTGCACAAACTTGTTACTCGGTCTTGGCTTGTTCTTTTCCTGTTTCATTCAGAACAGTTTTAATTATTTCGTCTATAAAATTCTTAATTAAAAGATACTACTTATAGTCCCATAATTTATTTACAGACGACAATAGAGTTTTCTAATAAAAGATAGAATTTTTAAACAAAGCACAAAGTATAATTTTTTAATTATTTATTAAAATTCAAATTCGTTAGGTTTAAAAATGTTTTTTTCAACTAAAAACAAAATTAATTAAACTTTGTTTTTGTGGTTGTTAAAATGTATATTTAATTAATACTTTAACATGTAACGAAAAAAACAAACATGTTTATTATAATAATACTTTAATTACGTTTAGGAAAAAAACGTACTTGCTATTATTCACGTTTTAAGGTTTTTACTTATAACATTGTATAAAAATTACGTTTAAATAATAATTAGGTTACGTCAAATATGAAAACTCTTTGTTATAATTGGATTAAACGTAAATGTATTTTGAGTATAAAAGGTAGGTATATAAAAACGCAGTGAAATTATGACAACCAAAAATTATAATTTTAATTACGCCGTATCTTATTAGCAGCCCTGTAAAATTTCAAAGGGATGTTAATAAACGACAGTCTTTGAAGATAGTTACTACATTCTCAATTTTAATGGGTTAATTTGCTTTATAAAGATAGATCAATACTATTATGACAGAAAATCATAACTCTAACTTTGCAAGCAATCAGTAACATTAGAAAACAATATCAAAATTTCAAATTAAATAAGTACCGTTAACTTATGGCAAAATATACAGAATGGAAACTTTATCCTAAAATATTTCTTAGTAATTTAACTTCCAGAGTAGTTTTCATTTTGCCTAGAGCTACAAAACTTGTAGGTACGAAATTACCTAATTAATATACTTGTTCAAAGATTTTATATACAAAAGGATATTTTACATTATTTGTTTAGTACTAATATTACAAACCAAATTAACTTTTATAAACAATAAGACATAAAACAAATACATTTCATTAAATATATATGTACATGTTACCAAATGTATTGTTTTGAATTAGAATATACTAGCATTCTGCTGTTTAAAAGAAATAGTGGATTTTAGTAATAATAAATCAGTATCATAAATAATGTTTGTAATATAAAAATAAAAAGAGATTTTTGTTAACTTAATAAAAATATAAAAACAGTAAAAATTAAGTTATTATTAGAAACTTGTTATAGAAAATGCCTACAACATTCAAATTAATTTATAATAAACAATTTATAAAATAACTAACAGTAGTTGCTAAACTATACGTCAGATGGCTTACCAAAAACATTAAAAAAAAAGCATTTAACAAAAATATTTAAACACGTTTTTAAAAATTGTTTAAAATGCTCCTTTTAATAAAATTTTATACTATAATTCAATCACATATTTTAATGTTGTTTTTGTTGGTAACATCCAGAAAATAAAATTATATAATACTCTGTAATAGCAAAAGCTTCCACGACCGGAATCTATACTAAGATAAGAATGTCTTCCGGGTTTGGACCGTGTCATTGTTGTAACCGAAGTTGCCAACGTTTCGCCCGCTTTTGTAAGGAGCTTTATCAGGGCGTGAGATAAATCGCAAAACTCAAACAAGCAACCGAAATCTTAGTTCTTAGTTAGATTTCGGTTGCTTGTTTGAGTTTTGCGATTTATCTCACGCCTTGTTAAAGCCCCTTACGAAAATGGGCGAAACGTTGGCAACTTCGGTTACAACAATGACACGGTCCATTAATTAAATATTATTTAATTAAAAACAATTAAAAATTAAAAAAAAAATTTTTCTATCATAGGAAATAATGTTAATCTAATAATGAATTAAAGAAAGAAGTTGTATAATTAACATCTGAAGAAGCCATTATAACAATTGGTGAAACAATCGTAAAATGTTACTACTGTGATTTTAAATAAATATAATATGATTTTTATGGCTGTTTTCTAATTCCTACAATATTTGGCAATAAAATTGGGGTTTTCGATTTTTAGCTTTAAAATTGTTATTTGGGGAAGTATTTAAAAACTGAAAAAACTTTCTTGAAAGAACTTTTTCTGCTCTTTCAGATGATGGCAAAAAATTTTTATTATCGTTATTACTTTACTTTATATCGATACCAACTTTTGTTTTTCATATGGTAGCCATTTTAAAGTTTTATGCCATAAAATAGAGAAAAAATCCTGATTTCAAAAATGTATAACATGTTCATAAAAAAATCTAAAATAAGTTTAAAATTTAAAAAAAAGCCGTTTTAATTGAAAATTTATTAAGCTGGTCCACAGAAAATGAAGGAAGAATTGTAGAAGTTAGACCTCAAATTCAGTTTACTTTAAATGTTTGGTGTAGAATATTTAATAATATGATTATCGGACCTATTATATATGAAGGACATTTAAATTCTGATATGTATCTCACTTTTTTACAAAGCGAGTTTGAAAATTTCCTAGACAATATTCTTCTAAATCAACTCGAAGTAATTCATTTTCAACAAGACGGTGCCCCTGTGCACAATGCGCAAGTTGTCCAAAATTATTTAAACCAAAAATTTACAGACAGATGGTTAGAAACAAATGAACTCATACTTTGGCTGCGATGTATCCGATTCTTCGAACCCTGTTGAGCAGCTAAGAGAGCAAATTATTTTCGCCATATTTCAGAAACTTTATAGAGGGGGTAAGTTTTGTTTTTTTGAATTTATTTAGGCATAACTTGAAGATCATTTTTGTCCATTTAACCAACTCATTATCTCTGATAATAAACGAGATCCCTGTACTTAACACGAAATTTGATACAACCTGTATATTGCTATAATTTTAAAAGATGAAGAGTTATGGCGCCCACAAATGTTACCAAAAATTACCAAATTTTATGTAAATTGTGTGTTACCTGAATTTATTCCAAAAAATGTGCCTAAAGCTTTAAAATGTAAAGAACACAAATGTATATTGAACGCTCAAAAGAAGACAAAGCATTAGTATTTTATGCTAAAAATTAAATATTAAAATTTTGTTAATTTTGAGATGTATGCATTTGATTCATAGTTAAATATGGAAGTTATTGTTTAATAAAATCAATTACAATTCTGTTGTTTTCTGAATTTAAATTATTAAAAAAAAATTATTAGTATTACGGTTGGTTAAATCCATAAGTTTCATAAGCAATCTTTTGATAAAGTAACGTAATATTTTACAAAAAATTGATTAAATTATAATTGACACCAACTACGTAAAACCACAGGTAAAAGTATTCCTAATAGTTACATACAGTTACAGAAAGTCAGAAATAAACTCATCGCCCCTTCCGGAAATCAGCTGAGCTTATTTAACATTTCGTAACACTGACTAAAATTGAGGCGAAACGTTTGAATGTTGCAGTGATGGTAGAAGATACACACAGATCGTAGTTCAAAGAAAAATCAAACAACGATTGAACTCAAGATTTTTTTTTCTTTGTTATGTAGACAAAAGTACAACTAATCTTCCATTATATTTAATTTTTCGCTAATGTTACACAGATCGACTGTATTTAAATACCAATAACGCTAATCTTTACCAAGCTACTTTTTTTTTAAAGCGAATCAGAAATTTTAGATATAATGATCGATTAAAGTCGATTAAATAACAGAATGCAGTATGATTTATTTTAAGATTAAAATCATGATTAAAAAAAAGTTATTTATGAACTGCAAAAACAATATTTCTCTATACTTAAACTAATGAAAACCCCCCTTTAAGTTGTTATTTTGACTTTTCATATTACTTTTTGCTTTATTTTTTTAATGTTCGCGTTGTATGTGTTTTAGGACAATCTATTTCAATTTACCTTTACAACAATTAGTAACTATTTTTAAGTTAAAGTTATTTTTCTTTAATTTACAACAAAGAATAAAAGTTATTTACTGTATTTATAATAGAAAACAAGTAATAATTAAAGTAACTGCTTGTTTTACAGCTTTAATCAATGGAAAGCAGAACCCGAAAAAATGTTCATTTCTACACAGAGAGAAATCTTTGTATATTTTATCTACAATTGTTAATCAAAAGTGCACAAATTGGGTCTGAAAAAGTGACAAGACCAATTTGTGCAGTTTTATTGCATTCATTTGTGTAGAATAAATTGTACAGCTTTTTTAACAATTTGCAGTAAAGTTTTGCACAATGTTGTGATACCTTTTTAAAACTATGCTTGAAGTATTTTTACCCAATGGTATGTTAAATGTCTAACAGCGTTACGTTATCTAGACCCATATTCTCTTTGGTTAATTTTGCACAATATTGTGCAAATTATTATTATTTCGTTTAGCTTCTTATTGTACAACTTTATGCATCTTGGTTAAATGTTATTTACTTAAAAATAACATATATTGGGTAAATTGTCAATAAAACATTACAAATCTTAAAAGCATTATTTATTTACATTTAAATGGTATACTTATTTTATATACTTATTCTTTTCGTCGAGGGATATCTTAAAATTCCATTACTTGTTGTTATCGATTCACACAGATTTTTTTATAAATGTGGTTGATTTGGCCGCTACAGCTACAGCAGTTAGCAGTCACATTTTTAATAATGTTTTTTGCTTCGAAATGATGGTTTTCTTCAATTTCGATTTCATGTTGATAAATAACAGCTGAAACAATACAGAAAGTAAGTAATGTAAAAATCTCCAGCAAAAATTTGCTGTTGTTCGTAGAATTAAGTTAACACTAGAATTAAATACAGATTTTAAAGCGATGAATGAGGTTATGCAAAGGTTATACTTAAAAAATGTTATAAATACACTTACCTGGTTCAAATAACAGCGTTTAAAAGTCTTGACAGAAACTGACTGAATAACTACGAATTTTTCAGAAAACAGGAGGTAAAGATGTAAACAAACCCAACGCAATCAAGGAATTTTGATTGTAGACATTTTTTCAAGCGGATATACTTGCTAATTGTGATTAGTTGAAACATTTATCTCTTCAAATTTTTAAAGTTAGTTCACATATTTTCCGAGAACTTTGTTTACTTCGACGCTCTGCATGCGGTCTGTAAGTGTCAACATACAACGCGTTATCGCTTATCGTTATCGTTCAATTTTTTTCTTTGTTCCGAGTTTAAAAGAATTGCATAATCTTATTGTAATTATCAAAGCTGTACGAGAAACTAAAACAAAATTGTGCAAAATACTAGCATATTGTTGTCGAATACAAAACATACTAAAGTTTATAATATTTTTCAAACAATTTGTCAAATAAAACTTCATAACCTATTTATCCAAACGTATTAAATAAAAGCGTGCAAGCCTATGGTATAAATATAAACAATTGTAGTAATATCATCAACAATACAGTTATGCACAATGTTGTGCAAAATTGTGATACAGCATTTCTCTCTGTGTAAGCACGAAACATCATTTGTAATGTCATTCATTTTTTCGATAAACAAAAAATAACTAGTCGATAGATATATTCAATTAAGAAAGTTTCTGAACTTGGCTGCTACTGCAGTTCTATCAAAAAAAATGTCACTGTGACATTTACCACTCCGAAGATGCTAGCTGCAATGTTTTGCAACACGTCAGTTTGTTTGGGTTTATGAACGACAATACGGCAAAGTCTAAGTTCTACTTCTTGTTTTGGCTATCAAGGAGAGACTAGATACCTAGCTAAAAAAGTATGGGTGCTTAACTACGACTCGGTCCAAGCCAAAAGTCGCTTATAATCAGAACCAAAGTAACCGCAAAAGCTTAAGATTTTATAGTCTTAGAGAAGTCTCTATTCGCTAGAAACATACGCTGAAGCACATAAGACAAGTATTGAAGAGATATCACCGCAATGGCTTCTTGTAAAAAATACTGTATAAACTGACGTTCACGATTTCTGTAAAATCTAAACAGTGTACCTAGAGCAAGTAGGTTCCTTGAAATCAAGATTCAAAAAGCTCAGCAGCATTCTCTAAAAAGCCCAAGTATTATACATTGAGTACGAGTTGAGTGGACTTCTGTGGCATTAAATTATCGTTGATAAAATTCTTCGTGAACATCTGCTTAACTGGAAGATGCTGTAATTAAATAAACCAATCTTATAGTTGATGCTTTGGATATTTATTGTTTTTTTTTTAATTGACAACGCACACATAAAACTAACATTCAGTATAGCTTACTGGCTTGCGCCTTAGCAAATGGCAAACATGCAATTTTCCTTTACTCTATTGACTAAAATGACACATATATGACATACTTTACGTGTGCCCACAATTTATCCTGCTTACTTTTATATCAAAGTAAGCCTGATAAAATTTTTTTACAAAAAAAATTGTAATTATAAAAAAATATGTATAAAAGAAGCATTTAAACTAGGTATTGTTTACGTAATGTTTATGCATGGTACGTTAAAACCATTATTGATACTTTAAAGCGATTTTTGAAATATTAAAGACGTATCATCCTCATTAGTAGCACTTGCCTTTATATCATACATTTGATTATTGAATTTAAGAAGCATTTCTTTACAACCTTCAAAACTAAAGCAGCATCTAACTGCAATCAGTTAAAAACGCTAAAAACTCTTTCAACCACTGCATTGAAACTAAGCAGTTTTTTTTTGTTTTTTATAATTAATTCAAGATGAAATTCTGGTTTTAATATTTTTCCAAGGAAAAACATTATTAAATTTTATAAATATTGGAATAATTTGAAAGTCCTTTTGAAATGTTACATTCAGGTCCGGTTTAATAAACCTTTGTCAACTTTGACGATGTATTTAACTACGTGGTAATGTCGTTAAGCGTCGTCATTGCTTCAACATCAATTATTTTGCTGACAACATTCTTAAATGAATAGCTACAATTTTCTAACATCACATTGATTTGTCTACTGTTCTAAAATCAATTTTGTAGTTTTCATTGATAGATTTATAAACATTTATGTTGTTATGCAAAACCTTATACAATTTTTTGTATTCTGTGGAACGTCTAAAGTGAGCCTTAAACCAGTAAATTTTTCGACACTAAAAATCTAAATTGCAAGACAATTGTTCTATTTGTATAAAAATGTATGTTGTTCAAGTAATGGCGTATGCATCGTATTAACAATAACTTCGAATTATTTTGTTTTTAATAATAAAAATACAGAATTATTTGTACCACATAAATTCGACCTATGATTTGTTCCTAACGGAATAATATTAATTGCTTTACGTTTAAGTTTTTTTAAATATTCTATTGTAACGAGCAGATTTTTTACGGTTGAATATTTTAGATTTTAATTAACATTTTTGTATTTGCTGTGTATGAAAATCCTTTTGCGCAATGCATTTACACATTGCACATGTGTGTCCTCACCGCAAAAGGATGTTTAAGTCTTAGGCGATAGTCACATTTAAATTTGAAATGTGGTGTAGCCTTTTGTTGTTACGTGATTATCCTTTTCTCGTTGTGATTTGTCATTATGCAATCGTCGTTACTATAAAAACCCCGTAACTAGCTAAGAGTAAGTTTTTTCTTTGTTTATTATTCTTTGAATACCACGCTTTTTGTTACGATGCTTTTCACAACTACTTTCCGATTTGTACGATGCTTATTTGTGTAGGTATAATTTTCTTATGGTTACAAAAAATTGGTTTTGAATACTTACGTACATTTAAAATTTTTAATTTTTCGAATGCAAACACTATTACGATTTACCATGGACGTTTAAGGTTAGTCACAACGTCGTTTTTCTAAAGAATTTTCGTTATGCGTTTACAAATTTTTTTGTTTGAAATCGATAATCATTCATATGTTACGTAAGAAGTATTATAAGTTAGATTGTGACTAAAGTAAATACGTTATGTTAAAAAATCAATCAGAATAAATTACGGAAAGTTTGGGAGTTTATACGCATTTTACAAATTACGCAATGCTACGTCATCATATGAATCAGATAAATCCAAGATGAACCACACCCATGAAAGTCCAATTGTGCGGCGATGCAACGATTATCAGGTAACGGCATTGCTTATGTACCTTCATTACGATTAAAATTGTAAATAGGTTTTTTTAAATAATTAAGATTGAAATTAAATTTTGTTATGATGTTCATGGTTTATGTAATTTTTTTGGGTTTTATATTTACCCCAATTTATTTATGAAAAAATATTGTGACGTACAAAATTTAAAAATTATGTTTATAAATTTAAATAAGAAATTTGACATTACGATAGAATACCTACAACCCTTGTACCCTGCGTTGGAATTTTTTTTGTAAAAGATCCCGTAATCAGATTCATCTGGCTAAATTTTCTGTTTTTTTACGATTGATTAGTTCGACGTTAGCATCGAAAACGTTTTACTCGTTATTTTATTACATTTGATTTAAGTTTATTTGTATTTAATTGTTATTTCACAATTATTACTGGTATTTTTTTTTAAATGCATAAAGTTCCGTGGTTTTGATTTTGATTTAGTGTTTTTACTTCTGGTTATCTCATTAGAATAACAACTCTATCTAATTTACGATTTCCTTTTTGGGATGTAATTTGATCAATTTTTCTTGGTATCTATACTTTTGTTTATGTTGAGTTCTTTTACGAGCGCGATTTGGACCACCTGATAATTTAACGGAGTAAGCGTTTTCTGTGAGAAGATTTTCTTTCTTTCGAGTGCCTACGTGACAGGACGCACGTGGCAATAATATTTTTCATCTTTGTTAATTTACTTTGTTTAGTGTTCTATCTTTTACAAAGATTTTACGGCGCAAGTTTATTGAATTAAGTGGGATCACAAGGTATTATAAGGAGTAAAATTTTGATTTTGGGGGATAATCTTTTTGTCGCAATTAAGAATATCGGGTACCGAAATGTAGTCAAGTGTTCGGGGTGTTTTTACCCTACCGTTAGGCAATACCGCGGAAGTTAAACAAATGGTGCCGTGAAAATTGAGTGGTGTGAAATATTGGTTTTCCAAATTCGTAATTTTACGGTTTAATGAACTTCATGGTATCCATAATAAAACTCACGTTCGAGTTGGATTTATTTTCGATGTTTTGTGTTAAAAATCCTGTCTTCGCTTTTGTGCGAATTTCAATTAAGTAGTGAAATAAATCTTCCGCCGTAATTCCACGGTTTGGGGGTCCCACCGAACCTTTCATTCGACTACAGAACACCTAGACCGTCCCGAGGTCGATCTAAACTCGAAAGCTTCTGGAACCGCTGTGGCCAGCAGTTCATCTGGAGTATACAATTGAGTAAAGGTATTTATTGAATTTGTTATTATCGTGAAGTGAACCGCGGTCGATATGATTTAAAAGCTTTGAATTGAGCCGACTGAATTACGGCTAATTTGAAATATTTCAAGAAACACTTGAAGGTGTTTGCGTGAAGTTCGCTTTAATTAATTAATTTTGTTTTGTGTATGTAAAAGTAAGCCTTATTCAGGCATGAAAGATAATGTAACGAAATGTAACATATAACTTGTTTGAACGTTTAGTTCGAAGCAAAGTTTCGGACGTATATTTTATGACTTTTGTATTTTTTTTTTGATTTGTTGTTTGAGGATTAAGTATGCGGACAAGGCCTTGAATTTATTTTTATTGTGTTTTATTAAAAAACGAGTTAACGCTTTTATTATTTTTTTTTATATATATTAATTTTTATATTCAGTTTGTGAATTTTTGTCTTGTTTATTATTATTTCTTTTATTATTTTTATTCAAGTTTGTTTGATATTCATTTTTTTTATTTTTAATATTATTCAGTCAATAAATGTTAAATTGTTAAACTGTAAAGAGCTTTTATTCATTCAGCTGCCGCGTACGTAAATTTTTAAGTGCATTTCAGAGTTTAGCAAGTTACAACTCGAGGTAAGTCCAGGGGTTGTAACCAACCAGATGAGCTTCTGGTTTATCAGGGGTCCGGAAGCTATAATCATCGTGTCCTTGATTGGCGCCCTAACCGATTTTGAGTTTTTACCTTTTTATTTCGATTTTATGTCAATCTCGTTTCCAAGTTCTCACGGAATTTTAAAATATAACCCACCCCGTCTCCACTGAGCATGCATTATTTGAATTAATATGTTAGTTAGTTACACTATTAATAAATTGTACAAACATTCATTAGTAGAGTTTTTAACTGATAGTAAACTAACGAAACGCATGCAGATTTCATTCTGTGTTCTACAAGATCAAAGAATAAAACTGATCATCTATATCATTAACAATATTGTCAAGTAAACATTGTGCAATAACATTCTTTATGATAGCTAAACATTTTCAGCGATGAATTTTAAAATCTGTTGAATATCATAGCTCAAGAGTCATGAACAGCGAGCAGTATTTACTTATTATTAACTATGATAATATTTGATTCCAGTATCTGTAGACACTTAACTGGATAAAATGCATTAAACATTTTAATGTAGATTTAGCCTTTTTGCATGCTCTTGAAGATCTGAATTATATGCTCTTAGGTATTTTTTGCGAACTTTGCAGTATACTTTCTAGGTACTTTTATCATTATCACTTGTATCAACTAACCAACCTAAATCTAAATATTTATTATACTTTTATACACTATACTGTAGTATTTACCTTTAGACCAATCTTCTTTTAACTATTTTTCTTAATTTTGGTTGTTGTTTAGTATCATATTAATCAATTAATTGATAACCGGAAAAACACCGATCCGGTTCAACAGAATCAACTGATATAATAAATATGGCAACTATGTATTAAATAAGAATCAATCAATCGAATAATGACGCATTGTTATTAAATGTCCCATCAAAGCGGAAAACTTAGGGATAATTTACATATGTTGCCATTACTGCCAAACAAAACTAATGTATAGGTAATTTGAATAAAGATTTTAATCGTTTTTTGATTAGAAATTCGTCAACTGCAAAGATAATCGCAATAATTATGTCCAAGCGCCAAAGCATAAGTTTACCCGCTATTTAAAATTAAAAATCATCAAATGGCGATATTTTGCCACACCTGGTAACTTTGCTTGCACAAGTTGTATTTGTGACACACGTTTAATATAAATAACCAATAAAAGAATAAGTATGAAAACTTGTATAAGTAGTAATGATAGTATGCGTATGATAATTTTTATTGCTAAAGTGAGCAAAATTTTTATGTAATAAAAATAAAAAAACTTCAGCTTAGAAAACATATATAAAACATTGCCGTATGATTTTATTTAAACCCTAGGTACACTGTAAACCAGCATATTCTCAAGAGCGTTCGTATTTAAAAAAAAACTTGTAGCACAAAATAGTAAATGCAAAAGTAATTGTTAAAAACAAAACAAACAAATAGTATAATAAAGGCAAACGTTTTTGTAAATTAATTTGTTTAATTATTAAATTTGCAATAAATACATTGTAGAATATGACGTGTCAGTTATAGTGTATAATTCCCTAATTTAATTAAAATCTGTTCTAGGTTACTGTATAATAAGTACAGTTTACAATGATGTATTTCAATCTGTTACGTGTATTTTAATTTCAAATTGCGTTAATTTTATTTTTTTATTAAATTTTACATAAGCGTTTTAGGATTTTTAGATACAATCTATACGATTACAAACTAAAGCGCCAAACAAAAATATGTTAATACTGCAATATATGCTTACTTAATAAATATCAAAAATAAACTTTCATTTTAAAACCAAACGTCTCCTACTATTACAAGTAAGCAAGTTTTGTTTAACTTTAAACTTCTTATTGTTACATTCAAGTATGTTACACAAACTTCAACATTATACGCACATTATAATTACATTTTGTTTAAAACAGTCTTGCAAAATTTACTTACTTAGCTAACTTCGTAAAACCAAAGTAAAACTGATGTTTTTCAGAAATTTACAATTTATTTAAGAGAAATATTAGAATGAAAGAATTACCGAACTGAATTAAAGAGGGAAAAACTTTTCGTCTACAGTTTCTTAAATACTTAAGCAGCATTGTTAAACTCACTAATTGAAAATTACGAATAAAGAATATTTTAGAATTAAATACAAGAAAGTTTCTAAAGACAAATTGTTAAAATTTTAATAACTGCAACAAAAATATGTTTTCTTATTCAAATATACAGTTAAATCAGATTTTGTTTTGTTTAATAAATAGCAAGGTTTGAGCTATACATTAAAACAAACTTAGAGTAAATTATGATCGCGTGATTAGAAAAAGTTACGAAAAAGTATCGAATATACTGGATAGATAATTTACAGGTCGCTAACCTATTTTTCGTAGTATGTTATATGAGTGCAAATAACTATAACGGCATAAAAATGCATTTCTTTTTTATATGTTCTAAGTTTACAAATTAAAAAAAAATTTTTTCTCTAGTTTGATTGTAATCATACATTATACCGATTATATATTGCGTAGTTATAAAATTACATTATTATGTTATTTATTTATGCAATTTTATTTATATTACATAAATTAATTATTAACAGATTAATTGTAAATTAAACTACTTAATAAATTTAAAAAATTAGCAACAGTAATTTTTTTAAAAACCCAAAACTTGTGTTTTATTTTTTCATAAATTTGAAAATTAATATGGTTCTTCACAATACCTGGGTAAAACAAATAATTAGTAAAATTTAGTATTGATTTTCTAATATTGTTCAAGGTACTTAAATATACATCTTCATTTTCGCTTTTGCGATTTTATAGAATGTGTATTTAACAAATCAGTGTACACCCACGTACAATATAACTACAATACACCTACTTCTAAATGTCAAAACAATTAGACAATTAATTTTATATTACTATGAATTTGTATACCAACAATAATTAATTAATATTATATCTAATAAAATTTCAATTCATTCTGGTAATAATATACGATCATGTTATTACCAATATAAGTATTGCTGTTTATATAAATGAAACGTACATTTACTTAACAAATTTAGTTCTGTATAAAAACGCAAAAAAAATAAAGTTTTCTCTCTAGGAAAACAATTTTATAACAATAACACGCATCATTTAGGTACAAACTGCTTATACACTTCGAGATAACTAAGAAGCATTCACCATAGCAACTCATTCAGCTCCATCGTAGTATATTTGATCACAACTCATTATTTGACAAGTTTTATAAGACAATAATAAATAAATATCAACAAATAACATAACATTTATAGTTCTAAATAAAAGTAACGTAAAGATAAATAAAATTAAACAAACTACTAAACTATCGACAAAAATAGTTGCTGCACTATTTCAGATTTTGCTTAAATTTTTTAGAATTGTTTTTTAAGGTTTCAGTTCAGAAAGATTTAATTTTCGTACACTCCATTTTCGGTTCACACAAAATTAAGCAATTGAAAAGTACTCGGCGAAGATGAAGCTGAAAGATGGTAGATTCCAATAAAAAAATGTATATAACAGAAAAATAACATTTTCAATTGACTCCTAATCATTTTCAGCTATCAAAACGCACATAATGGAAGAAAATAAAAAATTAGAAACTCGTTTACTCAACGCGTTATTAAAAAAATCCTTGCTTAAAATTTTAAAATCTTTGCATATTTTAGGCTACAGTTTGAACCTGTTTGATAACAGACAAAAATTTTAAATTTACAGTCCTTTTTGTTATTTATTCCTCTCGTGGGTGTACAAGCGTTTAAAAGAAAACAAAAAATGTAGCTATTGGTTTATTTTTTGTTTGATTTTTTTGTTTAATTTTCGTACATTTTTGTACTGGTTTCAGTAATTATCCGGGGACAAATTAATCGTATAAAAATAAATATGTATAATCAAATAATTACAAAAAACTAAAAACCAAAACTTATTTTACTGATAAAATCTTAATAATCGGTTGCACAAAAGTCTCGTTAGTTGGCGATTTACTAATCGTCTATTAAAGATGATGGTTGATTAACATTCAATTGCGTTGCACAAAACAATTTAACCTATAATTAACGATCCATTAGTTAATCGACCATTAACTACTAGTCAATTTGACAGCCACGCGTTTTAATGTCAGTTTATGAAACAAAAATGACTACCAAAAAGGAGGTTATTTACAAATATTTACTCAAATCAAATAAGAAACGTTAATAAATATTGTAGTAAAGTGAATATTACTATATTATTCACGTTTTCTTATAAATAGTTATATTATCATGAAAAATATTGCTTCTGTATAGATAGCTAAGTTTTATTTTATGTTTATCGATAAAAAAAATTTAATTCTATAAAATTTCTTGTTTAATTCCTTTTATTGTTTACTTTAGATAACAATATAAAGGAGTAACTCGCTAATGGATTTATAGTTGAAAAAAAATGTTCGGTGTCAACAAACATCACCAACGAATGTAATGCATCGACTAAAACAAGCCTCCGAACAGCAAAATACCTGAAACTTTGTTTGTATATATGAAATTGAAGATAAAACAGATCTGTGAAACAAGACATGTAAGCAAGGACTCAAAAGTTGTATTATGTATAATAAAAAAATTTGTTTCTTGTGGAGTTTTCAACCTCTTAATAACTGCCGAATTATCAAATTCTTACACGAATTTTAGTAATGTAAAATTTGGTATCTCTGCATCACAAGTTGACGTTACGTGAAAAGTTATCAAAATTATTGTAACTTAACAATTGGTATTCAAATGTTGATGGCAAGATGAAATAAAGACGTTTTCGTAATTCAAAATTATTTACTTATAAAGGTATAAAGAGCTCATTTAGTATGAAATTTTAGGTTAACATATCAATTTCAATATGTCAAAGTATAAGTGTTGCCAATTCAATAAAATTCAAAAGTTTCCCAATGTTGTTTTAAAATTAAAAATATAAAAATTCAATCAAAATAGAGAAAATAGTATAAAACACACGTCATAGAATACGTTTCAATCACTCCATCGTTTCATAAACTCACCGCTGCGCGGCTCGTGTATGAAACCCGGTCTCGTAATTGAGGCGCGTTCATTCTGTAAATTGTGTTTTAATATACAATTAATTTAAAAAGTTTGTTTACTTTTAGTCAATAATATTATTTATATTGAGATAACTAACTAATTGAGTAAAATTAAGATTTATGGAATTAAGTTTAATTTTTTTTATTTAATTAGTTTTACAATATTCACAGTTTCTAGGTTATCAAAAACTGAAACTTTCTATATTAACTGTAGAAAAACAGAGCAAAACTGTAACATATTTTCAAATTTTTAATAGTATATATTAGAATTTGATACAAGAAAAATTTTATACCAGGAATTTAATTAGCACAAAGATTTAACATTGGTTTAAGTGTTAAGTATATTATGATCTGCAGTTCGTTGGAGGCTAGGTTTACTGTACATAAACGACATAAACAATAATTTTAGGCTAGGTTAGATTAGAAATTAAAATTTCTCAATATTTAAAAATCTCAAAACTTAAACAAAAGTCAAAAATTGGTAAAGGCGCCAAACGAAGAGCTATCGCATAAAAAAGGCAATCTAATTCTCGCCTACCAGAAGGTCCGTTATCCAACTGATCACACTTCATATAAAATTTCCTTTTTTTGAGTGTAATATAACTAAAATCAAAAATTTATAAGTTAACATTTACACGATAGATCGTTTGGAATAAAAGCTTTGTTACAATTATGTACCACAGAAGCAAACTAAGACTAAAATTGGCATTTTTACGTACAAACGGTTAACCTTTTCTTTAATGAATTATATTAAGCCACTTGGTAATTGTTCGAGAAAATCCACTTATTTTTTAATTGTTAAGAAAAAAAAAAGAGTGTTTAATACAGTTTAGTTATAGTTTAAATGAAACAAACCATTTCTATTTTAAATGACTTAATTTTATTTGGCTAATAGAAAAATATTGTTTTTTGTACTTAAACGTAACGTTAATTCAACATATGAAAATATCATTAATGAAAACAATGTTAAAATATTTTTTAATAACTATTCTGTAAGCCTAAAAAAAGAATAAACACATTTTGAGACATACATAAAAAAACCAAGAAGTTTTCAAAAAAGTTGGTTCTAGTTTTAATCAATACTTTCCGTTTCCATATTATTTTTTTCATGTGCAAGATTAGTATAAGAATGATGAAAAGCTGTCGGCACTCATTGTAAATGGTTATATTTTCTGTAAAAATAGTTTTATTTTCTAACTTAAAAATGTACCACTTTTTTTATAAGAAAATCTGCAAATTAATTTGTTTTTCTCAAAACAAATGAAGAGAAAAGTCCGTCACACACAGCTCGGTAATAGCGTCTAAAATGTTGCATATAACATGTTTAATTAAATAGGATACTATTTCATTCCTTCCACGCGTAGCTTTGCTTTTGTTCGATATCACGTAATGGAATTTTTCTAACGTTGAGTCATATATTACCAAATTGTAAGCTCAGAGTTTCAAACAACAAAAACTCTGCCAAATTATAACATCTGGGGTTGGCAAATATTTTTCCAGATCTATCATGACTACTTTTTCAAAGGAATTCTTCTATGAACGGGTTTTATCCTCTGAAAAATTTTTTGCGTACTGTTATATATTTATCCTTAACTTTGAAAATTAATTTGTTAGTAAACTGCCTGCAATTGTTTTCTTTTCTTCTTTTAATTGGCTTTTGCTCTACGTGCGATTTTATGTACTGTTTTTTATCTAAACTTTTTGGTTGGTTCAAAATTGTTCGTGAATTCTTTGACTAACTACTTCATTGATAGTATCTTTCTATTTTAATTTACTAGTTTTACCGATTTCCTGTCAACAAGTCTTTTCGTGTTTGTCGAATACTCTAAACAATTGTGTCTTCTTACAAATCGTTACATGTCTTTCACTTCCTGTTCGAAGTTACCTTTAATAGTTTGAATCAAAAACACTATTATTACTGTCAAAATCAGTTGGAAGTACATTTTCTAATATAATAATACTATCCTATTCGCGGCTATGTGTTGGTGAGAATTTGAGGATCTAATAATCCTTCTTTTAACCTTCTCTATTTTTTTTAAATAAATAATCATAACGTGATTTTTCAAACTGTCATGGGGCTTTTTGATCTTTGGGGAATCAAATATCAGTAAGTTTGTCGCAAAAATATTCCTTTCCATTTTCTTAATGTTTGAAAAATCAATTAAAAATCATTATTAAAGACTGTTAAGTCACAATGGCGGCATAAAGGCTAGGTTTAGAGTAAGTTCATTTCATTTCAGACACGTATAATATAAAATCACCAAATTAAACCTACTCAAAATTCGAACGTCTATTGGGTTTGAACAATGTTGATGTAACCGAAGTTGCTAACGTTTCGCTCACTATCGTAAAGAGCTTCATTAGGGCGTAAAAGAAATCGAAAACAAATCAACATTACACAACAAAAAATTATTGTCTTGTTTACCGTGATTTTCTAACTGTTTATGCTTGTTTGCTAAAACTTCATTTGCTTCAGGTTGACTACATAAATTCATAAGCCTAATCTTAGCACTAAAAATTGGTAACCACACTGACTAAAACAACGCGCTTTACTAGGAGACTTAAAATAGTGCAGAGTTGCAATATGAAGTAATCAATGTTATAGGAATTTAACAGATTTTTTGCTCTAGACGTGGAAGCACGATAAGAATAAAGCAAAAATAGAAAACGAAATTTTTAGATTTAACATAGATTGCAGAGTTGAACTAGATACGTCAAAAAATGAATAACCTGCTCCAAAAACCAAACACGAACAAGGCATTACACATAACTAAATTTCAAACATAATTTCATCGCTTACGGTGTAGCGAGAAACCATAACATTATGCAGTCGAAAATTTAATCAATAATAGTATATTATATATCAAGGTTGAGAAGTACATCATTATAACCTAAGCGATAGATTATATCGCGAGACGCGAAGCGTCGAGGGATATAAATCGCGCAGGATATAATGAACTTCTCAACCGTGGTAGATATATACAATTTTTTCCACTACTAGAATTATTAAAATCTTTCTACCTGTTACTAAATCAAATTTAAAAGTTAGGATATTAATTTTAAATTAAAAATCAAGTCAGTAATTTTGATAGTTGTCATTAGTTTAATAGAACTAATTTTGACGTAATTCTTAATTGTGATTTAAAAAACAAAAACAGATAACGTAAGTTTTTATAGCTAAAGTTGTTTAAATTGTTTAAAAACATTATTATTTTAAGCATTGATTAAGTCTAAAACATATTTAACTCAATTTTTTAAAATTAAATTAATTTATTAATTGAACGATTTAAAAACTTAAATTAGCATTAAATAAAATCTCTTGCTCTTAGTACGCAGTTTCGTAAACTTGTTTTCTTTGAAACTGTTGTAGTATTATCAGAAAATGTAAATATGTTCATTATTAACTACTAGTTAATAATAAAATATTATTTACCTGCGCTTAAAAAAGTACAACTTCACGACCTACTATTATACGTAATAATGCAAGCGTATACAACTAGTAGTGGAAAAAATTATTTTTTTTGGTTTTGAATTTTTTGTAGTTACTTTATTATTTCTTGTTTTTATACAATGAATTTATTCTATAGTTCTCGCAATTTAACTTTCGATGCACGTCATTAATGACGTAAAATTCATACCACCCTATTTATAGCAAAAAATAAATAAATACCGAATTGTCTTATGGAATTTTTTTTTGTCGCGTTGTTGGTGTGCTTACTAAAGTTGCAGCGTTGTTGGCATCTGTCAAACTTAATTTGTGTTTTTTACGTCAAAGTAATATGTCAAAGTGCTCATTGTTTTTTATAATTATTTTTGACAAAACTGTACTATTTTGAGCTTGAACGAGATAATGGTGGTCCATTGATATCAGTAAATGCTGTACGAGAGGTACCCTTTTACATAATATTTAAATTGTGGTAATACATACATATATTCTACAGTTATTTCTGTATGTACAGCGGTTGCTAACAACGAGGTTCTTAGATCTCCTCAAAACGTAAGCGTATAGTACACCTGTTACGAATGTAGAAACATTTAATGAAAACGTAATTTGCAATGTAATATTAAGAATGTACGAAAAGAGTAAGTTTACATGATAATACCGACAACATGGTTGAATAACTACGTCACTGACGTTAATGACGTGCATCGAAAGTAAAATTGCGAGGACTATATGAATAAAAATTCAGTTTAATTTACAAATATACGCAAAAACAAATAAAACGAAATAACAAAGAAATCAAAGGTAAGAACTAAACATACCGTAAATTTCAAATTTTTGTCTCTTATGAAACTCGTCTAAACTATAGCCGAAAATATGCGAATTCTTAAAATTTCGAAATTACAAAGGAAATTTTTTCGATTTAGTTTTTTTTTTATTACGATGTATGCAGTTAAATATCTAATAATTATTTCACTTATACACCTCCGCACAGACAATGGAGTTGACTAAAAATTAGATAAAATTAATAAAATACATATATTTTCAATACCATGTTTTTTTTTCAAATGTAAGTATAAATTATACATAATTTTATTCATTTTTTTAGAAGCTACAATTTTTGATTTTGGAAACTTTAAAAAACGTTTCCACAAATTTGAGCAAGATCTCAAACATGCTGACTTTGCCATCTTGATGATATCATGTGGAGTAACTCCCTTACTTAATTAAAATAATCTATTAAAAAGAATGTATAGCAAAAATGAAGCATTAAATAGTATATACAAAAAAAGGTTTAATAAAATGAGTTTTACAATTTATGCGCGGCTCACGTAATACAAAACTATAAGATAAACGACTTCCATAAACATTTTTATATTTTTTACTATTTTTAATTGAAAAAAAAGTAGTGTTACAATAACAGTAGATTTGTAAAGCTTGATCAAAGTAAAATGCAATTTAAAGTTGTCAATTTTATTTAACAAACAAATTGGTACAATATCGACGTTAAAAACTATAGCAAAACTGAATCTTCAAAAAATTTAATTATTTTGTAGTTATAAATTACATTAACTCTTTACACTGAAAACAAAACTGTTAATAAGTTTTTTTTCAAATGTGGTATTTTTAAGACAGTATTTATAGCAAAAACTAACAAAATAAATGTTAAGTTGCTAATTAAATCAGATACTTTAAAATGTTAGTGCTGGTTAAAAACTAATATTTCCTGCATATCTAGCGTTGGCAATGCTAGTTTTATTAAGCACAGCGTCATCGGCATAGCAGATAATAGTCATACTTTTATTTTCAAGCTTATATCCTGGTTGAAATTTTCATTTAATTAGCCTTTAATTTTGGTTTTTGTGTCTCTATTTAACCCTTTATTATATTCCTCAGATCTTGTGGTACGTTTTTTTTCTAAAATTGTTAATACAACTGTTAATCTTATTCTGTCGAAAATCTTCACTAAGTGGACAAAACACATAAACGCCGGCTTACAGAATTTGATAGATTTCTCTGCTCAGTTATATAATAAAAATTGCGTCTATGAATTAACAATTTTTACAAAAATCTTGCTGTTGTTTACTTATTTGTAAGAAAAGTTTGAGTTTATTTAGTATTATTTTTGCGAATAACTTTGTGTTGTAATATTGGTGAAAGAGTTCATTACTTAAAGTGGAATTATTTGTTTCATAATTTTCTTAGTCTTTTCCACAATTATATACTTAATATATTATTTAACAAATTAGTTAAATAAACATCAACATGTTTCGCTAATAACAATTAGCATCATTAGTATAAACTAAAAAACTAAATATAAAAACATGAAATGTAAATAAAGAATACTAACCAAATTAAAATTGTTAACAAATAATGAATTAATGACAATTAAACGTATTTGTCAATTTTAGGCAGTATACTGTATCTAAAAAAATTAAAATAGATAAAAATAAAAAGTAAAAACAATCAAAAGAAAAGAAAAATAAAAAGAAAATAACTATAATTTTAGATAATTTATAGAACAATCATTAGAAATTTTATTTATTAGTCTAGTTTTAAATTTTCTGTCTGTTTGACCAATATATAAAGAATTGCATAAAGAACAAGTAAGTTTGTATACTCCAGATTTATGTAAAATTGGTATTTGATCTTTATTGTTAACTAAAAATAATCTAAGTGTGTTATGTGCCGAAAAAGAAATATTGATATCATGTTTTTTAAAAAAATTTTAAAAAAATTAAAAGCAATGGCCAAACTATGGAAGAAATCTAAAAGCTTTTTCATTATTAGTAAGAGAATTGATTAAATTTTTAAATAAATGTTTTATCCTAACATTGTGAAAAATACTATCAATTAATGGGATACAAAAATAAAAGAAGACAAAGGTATAGAAAATAGTCTATGAAAGTATGAACATAGGCAGCAGTTTTATCAGAAAAGGGACGACACGAATTAAAAGGAATTACGTAATCTGTATGAAAAAGTTTACGAAAAACATCGAAACTAAATTTTTCATTAAAAAGTAAATTTTCAAAATCTAAATAAGACAGTGTTGTTTGATTCAATACCTTAATTAAATATAATTTTTGAGTGGATAAAATTAATTGTATTACTAAAATTATGTAATTCGTCAATGGTACCGTTAAAAAGAACCAGGCAATCATCAACGTATCTATACCAAAAGGAAATTTTGTTTATTATAGAACTGTTTGAAAAAATTGTATTTCCTAAATTATTTATAAAAATTTCAGCTGTTAAAGGTAAGATATTTGATCCCATCGCTAATCCTGATATTTATTTTTAAATTTAAAAGAATTTTCTTTAAAAACTAAATCTATTAAAAAGCAACGATCTAAAATTTGAAAGATGTATAAAGAATTATTAAAAAAAAGAAGATTTTGTGTTTTTTCTACTTACAAAATGTATTTTTTAAACAACTTTTATGTGTTATACTTAATATATTTATATATTACATGAATATATACTTTGGCCAAGAAGAGACAACATATATTCTTAGCAAATCATTTAAAAGCTTTTCAGTTTCAAGCAATCGCTTTATATTCATAAAATTTAATTTAATAAAAACTATATTATTTTACATTTTTTTAAATATACAGCAATCATTAAACTTTTATAGGATTTCTTGAACCTATTTTCACACAATTTTCAATATATCAACAACCGTTTTCTTAATAAATATATAACAGCAATTTTTGCCTTAAAACACAATTAAATGTGAAATTATAACAACACAATAAAGTTCAAAACTTATTTTTTACAGGTAAATAACCTAATCTCCATTTTTACAACTCTCGGGCTTTGTAAAACATATTAAGTTGTCTTACAAAGTAAAATTTTATACTTGAAAAGTTTATGTATTTAAACACAAAATTCTTACTTCAAAAGAAATTTGAACTTTACGATTAACCACAACAAAACTTAAATAACACTTCTGTGTATAATATGTCAAAACGAAAATGTAAACATTAACAGACGTTAATATAACACTCGTTGGTCAGAACAAATATCTGACGTACGGTTATATATTTTATTTTTCTTGCATTATGTGTTTAAAAACGTATTAAAATATATAACTAAACTAGAATTTATATTTGATTCAAATTTATAGTTTGCAAAAGCTATTAAAAGTCATTGTAAGTTTTTTTAATACTTATTTTGCTATAAATTTCAATTCATTTCAATGGAATTCAAAAATTATTTTATTTATTAATCGTTAAAATAATATACATCAATGTTGTACAAACTAACATAATTAAAAACATTGCTAAAGTTGTCCCATTTATTAGTAAAATTCTTGAACTGAAGTCAGTTAATGTACTTGATTTTATTTCTCAATTTAACTGATTTACACTTTAAAACTATTTTATTGAACCAACGAAAGTTTTAATAGTTTAATCTTGTAAAACTTTAACAAAATCGATAAAACCTACAAACTACATCTACAAAATCGTTAATTAACAAAACTACAACTATAGGGCATAAAGTATAAAATTTTTCTTAGCTTAGTTGTATTTTGTGTAATACGTCAAAAATATAAAAGCAATGTACTTGTTGAATAAGATATGTCTCTTAAATTTATACGTCTTTTTTATAATGTCTTCTATAAATCTAACTCTCGTTATACAGACTTTAGATACTTTATCCTTTCTGTTGAATAATGTATTATGCGATTCTACCCAGAGATAAAACAAAAAACAAACTCCAAGCTAACAGTTGCAATTTAAACCTTTTTTCTAATTATATCATTTATCTTGATATAATTAAGTAGGATATGTGCGTAAAGCAAAAACAAGGTGTAAAGAAACATAAATTTTCGGTTTTAAGTATTGCTGAATTTTTCAATAAAGTTGCGATTTTGTTTGATTTTAATTATTTGTTTCTAAAGAATTTAAATGATTAATTTGTTTAATTGTAGCATTTAAACGGTATCGTTTTTATTAAAATTTATTATATATAACTTATATAAAAATTTACTATTTTTGTAATACCGATTAGTCTATTTAGAATTATCGTATCTAAATAAACGATTTTAGTAAATGAAAATTATTAGGTATTAACGCAAAGCGTAATCATTAAAATTTTACCTTCATTATGAAAATTAACTTCTCTATTGATTTACTTGTTCTTAGCGTTCTATGTCTAATTACACTGTGGTGAAACTCAAATACGGTTACTAAAAGCAGTTAATAACTTTTTTATACGTATAAAATAGACGTTGTTTCTAAAAACTTAATATGTAAAAGATTACATCAGAACGTTATGTATGTATAAAACAAGATTTAAATCATAAAATGAAATTGAACTAAATATATTAAATTAATGCTCTAAAATATGTATACATTTAAATTCAGTGTTTATATAAGTGTAAATTTATATATTTTTTTTATCTTGGTTAGATATATGTATGTAGTTTTGACCAAATATATTACAAGCTTATTATACTCAATAATATGTTATTTTAATACACAAATGAGTTTCAGAAAGGTTAGAAATCCAGTATATGTACTGAATTATAATCAACATAACACAATATCGTATTCTGTTAAAGCAAATATAGCTAGGTATTCAACAACTCCGACACAACTACATTTGCACATTTAAGTAACTAATTATTTTAGCTAATGCTATTTATCAACAACTTTTTGAAATTGTAATTCCATTTTGTTAAGCCACAACGACCTTATAATGAATTTGCTTATGTATAATTTACAAGAACATCAATTGTAATTATCAATCTGAAATGAACTTTAAAAGCAGAAATTACAGATAGAAGTCTTTCGGCTTGATTAAAAATGTTTAGGTTTACTATCAACATACTATTACAATTTATCATAATTCTTCTAATTGATTAGTGATAAAAAACAGTTACAAATAATATTTGTATATGTTGTTCTAAAGCAGTGATGTGTAAATACAAGTAGAAAACAATTTTGTACACGTGTACGTAGAACAATGTGTAGATAATCTAGATTATGCAGACAATATCATACATAATGTAAACTATGCCATTTTTAAAAACCCTGCTTGTCGACAACGGTTAAAATTCAAATTCAATTGTTTTCACACAAAAAATTGGTAATTTCACTTTTTATCCGCAATTGTAAATCTAGTAATACATTAACCAATATTTTGTTTAAATAATAATTTTATTGTACTATTTGGTCACTATCTGCATGCATTCTTTATTAATAATAATATTGCATAAACATAATATAACAAAATTTTATTAACCATGTAAAAAAATGTTTACACTAATTAATGAAATTCAGATCGTGATGTAACCGAGATGTAACAACTAGCATACTACAATAGTATATTGAAAAACAAATGTCACAATGAGACTTTTTGCCGCACGAAGACCAGGTTTGCAGACCGACTGAAAGGAGGTCTGCAAATGGTCGAGTGCGGCAAAAAGAAGTTGTTACATGTGTTTTTCATACTATTTTTTCTATTTCGCGTGCATTTACTCTAAAATTTTTAATAAATAAAGATCTTAATTGTTTGTGATTTTTTTTAAATTATGTTGGTAATTGTGGCATTTGACAATTCAAATTTGAAATTTTTAATTATTTCTGAATTTAATAAAAAGTTGTAAAAATGGAATCTCTAAGTTGTACTCCGCCTGACGTAAAAAAACTAGCTAATAAAGCTTTAGATAACTTGATGCTAACGAAATCCCGTGCAAAATATGAAAAAGAATATAAAAACTTTACAACTTGGTGCGATCAAAACAATGTAAATTCAATTACAGAAAATGTGGTATCGGCGTATTTTCAAAATATAACTTTATAAACTAACCTTTAAATATCGAAATTAACTGTAATTTAAAGCAAAATAACTTTCATTAATCAGAAAATACAGCTGTAATATATTTAGTTAGGTTATGGTTTACAGTCAGATAGTGTTTACAGTATTGCAAACTTAAATTTATTTAATCACTACAGCAGTACGGAAAGAGAGTCTCTTTCCGTATCGTTTACAGTACGGATATACGGCTATAACCGTCGCGAAATAGAAAAATTAAAATTTTAGGAATCTTGGCGACTGAGAACGTTCAGACTGCTGAATTTAGTCAGAGTCGTAAAAATATTATTACTCATTTACGCTATAAATTAGTTTAAAAAAAATTTTCATGGGCGAGTTGCATTTCGAAAACCTTTATTATTCGAGGAAATAAATAAAAACGTTTTCACCGGGCAAGAAAATATGTATATTTGTCAGTTAAACAATGAGGAGAAGTTTTATGGACCGATGAATCGAAGTTCGAGCTGTTCAGCAGCAAGAGGCAAATTTTTGTTAGACGTCCTCAATGTATTCCAACTTTGAAGCATGAAGGAGTATTCGTAATAGTTTGAAGTTATTTTGGTCTTGCAGGACTGGGAGATTTGCTAAAAATAGAAGGCAACATAAAAAAGATTACAAGAAGAACCTGGAGGAAAACGCACTATTATCAGGAAGTATTTATATGAGTAAAAAGTGTTGTGATTTGACAATTTCAATTTTATCTTAAAAAAAAGATGCGATAAAAAATAATTACTTAGAATTATTTAGCCTAATAAGTGCATACAAAATTGTTTGAAGCTTATAAGTTTTTAAATTTATTACATAAAATTATAAGCCAGAAGTCCAAAAGCTCACTGTTTTATACCGAATTTTAACTATAATGCAGAATTTAAACAATTTTGTCAAGAATAGTTTGACTATTTGATAAAAAATATAATTTCAAATAAATCCCGCGTATTTAGTTGCGCGTCATTTTTAATTTCCTATAAGAAGATTTCAAAAAATGTTGTTTGCATAATTCTACGTTTCAATGTCTCCTTAATCAGAAAAATGTTTTTTTTTTGACAAACAAATTTTGGGTGTGTGTGTGTAACGATGTAGGTACCCACGATAACTCTCAAACCAAACTTGAAATTTGGTATGGAGCTGGCTTTTTATATTTCTCGCTTCTATCAAAAGATGGGTCTAATAAAAAAACCAGAAGTAGTTGTATCTGCCATTTTAACAGTTTTTCTTATATAATTTTTTAGGTATGTAAATTATTCGAACAATTGTTACAGTTTCTTATAGGGATAATTTTTCCTAACAATTTATTCAAATAATCAACATTTCTAGCATTAACAGTTTATTAGATATTTTATTCATAATGTAAAATAAATTCACAAATATAATTTAGGTTCGAATCTTGCCTGCGGCAATTTTTTTAAAAATTTCATATCATGAAGGAAATGCGTTAAAAATAATAATTTATACTGATTTATTAAAGCGGAAAGCAATATCGAGGCGCACAAATAAAGGAATTAGTCAATATGACAACATAAGTTTAATTAATCATATTTAATGAAATCGAGGAAAAAAATTTTAAAAAATCATAGCATGCTAAGAAGTCAATACAAACATGCACATATCACTTCAAAGTGGTTCTATGACAACATAACCTTATATATAGACATTTATTCATCATTCCTTACAGAAAAGCAGTGTGGTGACCACACCAGTTTTTTTACTGATTAATCAAGGTTTTCAATGTACAAAAAAGTATGTAATAAGTACATACGTAATGTTATGATATTCTTTTTTCTATAATTATACAAATCAACAAATATCTCGTGTTGGGGCAAAGTTTAAGTACGCAGATAGAAGACGCATTCGGTTAGAAAAGGATAGACATTACGCTTGGAATGTAGCACAAGTTACAGATCATGTTAAGAAAAACAGGTAACACGTATCCCAAGAAAGTCTACCCCAAATAATCCCGTCTTAAATTTTTGTCACTGCGCAGTTACGCCGCTCGGGCAAGAGATTCTTGTCAAGTTGTAGATGTTTTTGAAATAAACCAATACAAAATTAATACATAACGTAATAAAACCTTTTTAGAATCACAACTATTAACCAAACATATCGTTAGCCTACTTAATGTAATTGAAATCTTATAATAAAAATTATATGTATGGTCCCTCTAATATTGTAATCAGTTTCGTCAAAATCACGTTTAGATTTAGCGATGTTTGCAAAATTACAACTATGACGTATCTTCTTTTAGACAGACAAAAGTGGGGTTGTCACAATTTGTAAAAAATTAGTGCTGAGTTAGTGCTTGTTACTGCTTTATATTAGATCATCAACAAACATTTTTATTTTTTGATTTCAAAGTTATAGAAGATAAACATTTTCTGCTAACTTTACGCTCAAGCAAAATATTTTACTAATACTAATTCTACATAAATTTTAGAATCAACCTTTTTACTTAAGCGTGAAGTTATCAAAAAACAAAGTTGGTTTTACTTTTATTTATCATAAGCAAAAGTGCTGAAGTTAAATTTATTTATAATATGTTTTTTATAGTAGATAAAATTTTAATTTTAAATAAATTTCTGTTGGGTTGTGTAAATGACTTCAGTATTCTAATTTAACTATTGAATTATTGAAACCAAAAAAAAACGTTGAAACCCGAAAACACATCGAAAAAAACAGTTTGCCATAAGATATTTAAATTTAAAACTGTCATTGTTGTCCAAAATGGTGTATAGTAAAATTTATTATACCTAGATACATTAATTAAGTCATTAAGGTCCGGTTTCACCAACTAAAATTTAACTGTAGATTAACTAACCTACGATTAAATTTAAAATCCTGTCATATCATTGGTTAGTGGTTTTAAGCTAACCAATGATATGACAGGATTTTAAATTTAATCGTAGGTTAGTTAATCTAGAGTTAAATTTTAGTTGGTGAAACCGGACCTTAATACTATTTTTTATACTACAGATATGGTACTTAACTATCAATTTTTCCATTTATGGTTATTTCAGAATATACTTTTCTTGTAAATATATTATTTGGCGCATTCTATTTGTATTTTCTGTATTTTAGACACTTTATAGATAATTTACATCAAATGTGTCACGTAGAAAATAATAATTCTGTACATGTAAAAATTAATTTTTCTACATGATGTACGCTACACTAAAGTGTAAATATCTCTTTACTGTTTTTCTAAACGTTAAATATATAAAATAGAAGAAGATATGCTTGAAATAACAGATGTTAATGTTGATATGTATACTTTAAATAAGTGTACGGGTTGAACTGTTTGTATAGCCAAAAGCCGTTAAGAAAATAACAATTTTGCAGCCAAGTTACGATCGTTAGAGTAATGTTTACTTTATATTTTCTGATGCTCAAAGACATAATTTTGTTTATTAGCGTGTTAACTTGAACGTTATGCTTTAAACTTATGTTAACCAAAAGCAAAATATTCTCAAATTAAAGCTACAATAAATAAATATTTTTTTAAGATAATATCGCATTGAATTTATTCAAAAACAGAAAAAATAACATGTTAATGTCGGAAAATACAATTGTTGCAAAATGACAAATTTGTAAACAATGTAAATGTTCAAATGTTATTAATAATGTAATAAATCAAAAGTTTATTATCTTCTGTGTATATAAAAATGAATGTTTGTATGTTTGTCCTCTATGAATGGTATACATTCATCCGACTGCGATGAAACTTTTAGAGGTTGATTCCTGACCAATACAAATATTTTTTTTAAAATAATCTTTGCTGTTAAAAGTGTAAGATACTAAGTAAAGTTGATTGTAAATTTTTATTTTGATCACATAGCATTTCTTCTACTGTCAAATCAATTATGCCATTCAAACAAAAAACGATGTACCGGTCAAGGAGAAAAAAAAACATCATGAGGTTTAGAAACCGATGAGTAACGAGGAGTAAGACTAAAAACCGTTGGAGTGCATATTGCTGAACCCTGTTCGTCTCAAACCGATTTTCCGCAAGAAAAAAGTTTAGAAGCTCTTTAGACGTGTTGTATTGGTGTTCACTGCAAACAAGACAAAGTGCACACTTATTTAATTTGTTTTGCTAGCTATACGATCATTAAATTATTGCACTGACAATTGCGTTGTTTGAAATTGTGGCAACTTGTTGATAATAACAGTCGAACTGCGCATTCAAAGTAGAAATTATTTTTGAACATCCAAATTGTTAAGGTACCAATAAAATGAATAACTTCTTGGTGACGCACTTACTTTATTATTTAATAATTTTTGAACAAACTCCACCTGTTATACGAACCTCAACACCTGTCAATGAATTTAATGCATGTCCAAATCGTATAGATAAGTATAGAAATTAACTTTCATTCCTAATATGCCTGTGCAAATAAAACATGATAAATCCGCTAAATTTCGCAAAACAATTGTTTGAAATTGGAAATAGAAAAATGGCAATAGATGAAACCACACAATATGTCACATTGTCAACAAACTTTTGTAGAATTATATCAGGCAAATACGAATTGATTTACAAAGTTTTTCAAAATATTACAGCACAACTTAGTTTTCAAAAGCTTGGCTAAATAAAAATTCAAGTTAAGTTTTTGATCAAGCCAAGGTCAATATTAGCCAAGCCAAGCTTTTACAGGTCATGCTTTTCCAAGCTTTAAAAGTTTTGAAAACAATATTATCTTGATGTAAAATTTATAACCCAAAATAAAGTTTATCGAAGGCAATTTACACAAATCACTTTAGTAGACAGCGTAAACTGAAAAAATCAAAACAAAAATCAAGTTGTCGAACTGAGTTTTAAAAAAGCTAAATTCATAATTCATACTTCTTATATTGCAACGTTTTTTGTTTATTTAGCTGAAGTCTTGTTTTGGTTACAACTGCAAATAAGCATAATCGAGTACCTAAAGTACATTTTGTTAAGTTAGGTTAGGGTAAATATAAAGAAATAAAGATTTGCTGTAATTGTCTTATAAACAATTTTTATTCTGCGTATTAACGCAATACACAAAAACATTTGAAAATACAGATCTCACAGCAATCTTTACTTATTTAAATAGACAAAACTGGTCTAAAAACTTTAATTGCAAATATCATTATAGACCAAACCCAAAAAAAAATTTGTTTAATGCTACAATAAAACGTTTCGTTAAGTTTGTAGTCGTTTATCAGAAACACACTGTATACTAGATTAACTTGGGATCAATCAAATGTCAAGCGGGAACGCGTCATCAAGTATACGCACATTCAAACCTTGCATCGTAAATACTCTGTAAGGGTAGTATGTGAAAATCTAGTATTGCTATAACCATAAAATGTTTTAGTGTGTTTCTTAGTATCAAATTCATAATGAGATAATTAAGAAAATGTAACTATGAATTTGGTTTTAATAATATTTTTTTTTTATGACACCTACATGCAAACATAGTAGATAAATATGATTTGGTATACTACACAACGCGTTGTCCCTTCACTTCAGTTCAAAGTTATGAGGTAACCTACGCTAGCCGTTGGGTAATTCTTTTTATTGTGGCAGTGAGTTGTAACACATACAGGGTACGGGATCCATGGTCATAAACTATTTTTGCAAAAGAAGCATGAAAAGTTTAAAAATCTTAAAAAAGCTTAAAAACCAAGCCAAGCTTGTATTCTCAAACGTAAAGCCAAGTCAAGCTCTTATTTTTAAAAAGTTTGACTTTTAAGCCCAAGCCAAGTTTTTACGTTTCAAGCCAAACTAATTGGTTTAGTAAATCTTTATCAGTAAATGAGTTAAATTAGCAATTAGACACAGTGACGTCAATGCCATCAATTTTAGCATTCAAAACAAATACCCAGGTAAAACGACCACTTAATCTATCGATACTGTAATGAATTAAGAGAAAATTGTAAATTATCTAACTGAACTCTTAATACTTAATACTCAGAAACATGAATCCACCACGACTTTGCAACTTTGTACTAAGGTTTCAATAAAAGTTTATTAAACAATATGATCGAAGCTACAAATTGAACAGTAAAATTTAAAGGAGAAGATGTACGGTTGTCACGCACGCCAATAGTTCCGACATATATGCAATTAGAGTTCAAACAAAGCAATTTCCGGTGCAACTCGCGTTCGCGATGACTATCAAAAAAACGCAGCGATAATCACTACAAGTGTGTTTTGCAAAATCCATGTTTCTCACATAAACATATATAAATCATATATTAGCGTGAGCAACAAGCACGTACGCACGCGAGAAATAATTTAAGTTGTTAAGTGTGTATTCTCATTAATCACTTGGCAAAAAAAATTTTGTTATTCAATTACGTATTGTTAATAAAAACTTTTAATGGATTATAAAGTAAAAGATCTAAAAAATGCTTTAAGCAAGTACGGGATCGAAACAAAAGGACTTCGAAAATGTTTATTAATTGAACTTTTAAATTTAGTTGAAAGTAGTCAACTATTTAAAAAAAAAGAAGCAATGGAAGGTTTGGTAGAATATGAACCAAGTGATAAAAATAATGACGTGCAACTAACTACGTTGTGTGACGAATGTGGAATATTAAAGACAAAAATTAATAGACAATTAGAAGAAATTTGTGATTTAAATGTGAAATTTGAAAAATTACAAAATGAATTAAAAGTTTTTAGTGAAAAAGAAAACACAAGCAATAAAAATGTGATTGCAGGTAAACTCTTTAATATAAATAAAATTCCTATAAAATCAAAATTATTAATACTGGCTGATAGCCATGGACGTGGACTTAGTGATATGCTACGTAGGTTAAATAATAATAACAAATTCGACATAACTGTTTTCTTTAAACCAAATGCAAACTACGAACAAATTGTGAACGATATATCAAATTTAACCAAGAATTTTGATAATAAGGATTACGTAATAGTAATAGGTGGATCAAACAATACCAGTTATTTAAGTATAAAAAACATTTTAATACAAATTTCTAATAAATGCTGTCAAACAAACGTAATCTTTACTACAGTGCTGTATCGATACGATAATTATATAAACAATCGAGCGATTTTTAAAACTAACAAAATAATCTGTGAAACAGTAGCACTAATTAAAAAGTATAGTATTAATGTTGCAATATTTGACATTAACAAAAATATGTTATTAACCGATTACACAAAACACGGATTACATTTAAATAATATAGGAAAAATGCATTTATGTAAAAACCTAATAAATGCGTTATTAAGCTTTAAATATCAAAATTCAAACTGTAATTTAGTCGATTTGTCCAGCAATCTCAAAAGTTCAAATAAAATCTTAGACAATAAACAGCTAACTGAGAAAACAGCAGAGAATAACAACGATATTTTGATGGAAAGCGATATTGATAATAATATCGAGAAATCTTTTTTATAAATAATGAAAAACCTAATTGTACTGACTTTGTTATAAAATTGAATACAACAAACCGACATGACTCTACTAATACTATTAGATTAATGCATTTTAATAGTCAATCTATTACCAATAAAAAAAATATAATTGAATTCAATATTAATCTATTAAAACTAGACATTCTTTGCATCAGTGAACATTGGGTATCTAATAGTATTGGGGTAGATTCTCAAACTATATTAGCTTTAAGTGGCCTTAACATGGTAACATATTTCTGTAGAAGTAATCATTTACATGGCGGTACTGCGATATATATTAATGATCGACTTACAAAAATTACCAAAATTATTCCATATGTTGCAAATTATACTGTTGAACTGCATTTTGAATGTTGTGGAATAGCTATAGGGACAAATATGTGTGTATTGTGTGTATATCGATCTTCAAGTCAAAATGATCTTAAAATTTTTATAAATCAATTTATATTATTATTAAATAAATTAAGCACCAATTATAAGTATATCTATTTACTTGGCGATCTTAACATTGACCAGTTAAAAGAAAGTCGCAATAAAACAAAATTTTTTGACGTTTTGTCATCTTTCAGATTGAAAACAGTATGTCATGGTTATACCAGAATTGTCACTAATTCTGTTGGAACATCTAAATCAGCTATCGATTATTTTGTAAATAATTGTCCAAAAACAGTCATGTCATTTGAAAATTTAAACCTTGGAATTTCGGATCATTTTGCGCAATTTATCAAAATATTAGACAGTAACTACTCGATAAAAAATCAAACTATTTCAAATGAATTAGTATTAAAGCGTAGATTCACGGCATACACTTTGGAAGCATTTCAGTTGACATTAGCAAACTACTGGCCTACAAATTTTAGTAATAAAAATATAAATAATAAGTTTGAACATTTTTTGAAATATTTTTTGTTTCACTTTAATAACCATTTTCCGTTGCAAAAACAAAAGAAAAAGTGTTATGGTATTGGACCAATTACTTTTAGCAATAAACTACAAAAAAACTATGACAAATTAAAAAACTTACAATGGATTAAGTATCATATATGTAATACCGACTTACAAAAATCTTACAATAATTTAAAAAATAAAGTTAACTTGCAGATAAAAAAAGAAAAATCATTGTGTTTGGATAAAAAAATTAACCTATCTACAAATAAATTAAAAACACTATGGTCTATAGTAAACAAAAACAAAAATTTAACAAAAACCAACAATTTAACTTTTTTAGAATCAAATAATGGTCATATTAAAAGCGAGAACAAAATTGCTAATATATTTGGTAAACACTTCTCTCAATCTGTCAGAGATAAAATAGTTTGTCATTTTAACAATACGTTATCAAGCGAATGCACTACCTCACTGTCAATCTCAAAAACTATGGCATTCATTCCTGTATCTCCCGATGAAATATCTAAAATTATTCATTCATTTCAAAATAATAAATCTGCTGGAATAGATGAAGTTCCTATTTCAATTTTGAAATATTGCAGTAAAGAAATATCAAGCGTATTGTCAAACACCTTGAACGTATCAGTTGCAGCAGGTATATTCCCCAAGGTTTTAAAGTCTGCAGTAATACTACCAATACACAAAAAAGGGTCAGTAGAAGACATAAATAATTATAGACCAATTTCTTTATTATCTTGCTTTTCAAAAATTTTAGAAAAAACTTTTTGTGTTCAACTATTAAACTTTTTGAATACCCACAATATAATTAGTAACAGTCAATACGGATACAGGCAAGGTTTTTCAACAGAAACAGCTACGTCGGCACTTATTCAAAAAATAAACGATCTGTTGGAAAAACACAAATATGTAATTGCATTCTTTTTTGACCTGACTAGCGCTTTTGATACCATTAACATTTCGTTTGTAGCAGATAAACTACAAAAATTAGGTGTAAGAGGATGTATTAATAATTGGCTTATTTTTTTTTATCTGACCGCAATTTTAAAGTCAAATATAATACTAGTTTGTCAAACTACTTCAGAGTACATATGGGTACACCACAAAGCAGTATCTTAGGTCCAATTATTTTCTCTTTATACGTCAACGATTTACCGAATTTTATTACAAAAGGAGATGTTTTTATGTACGCTGACGACACAACTATAATCGTAGCTGCGGATAATAAAACAGAACTAGAAAATAAGAGAAACATAGTATTAACTGAGTTTGATACGCGGTGTAAAAAAACACTTTAATTATTTACTTTGCAAAAACACAATGTATTCATTTTAGAACTAGTAGATCAAAAGATCAAACTTCAATAAAATACGTTTTACATAAAGAAGAAATAATTATGACAAATAGCGCTAACTTCTTAGGTACTGTAGTTGATTATGAACTAAAATGGGATGCACAAATCAGTTTGGTATGCAAAAAAATTAATAGTCATCATTATTTAATTGGTAATCTGTCAAGATCGTTAAAGGTAGATCAATTGTTAAACGTTTATTATGGAATTCTTTATCCTGTCCTGTCATATAATATAGTAGTGTGGGGACAATCACTCAATTCACACCGAGTCTTTATAAACCAAAAAGGATAATAAGACGTATTTTTAATTTGCAACCAATGCAATCCTGTAAGGATTATTTTATCAAATATAAGATTTTGACTTTTAGCTCTCTATACATATACAAAATACTGACATATATTCATCTCAACTTAAGGTCGTTGTCTCTGTCTCATAACTTTCACAACTATAGCGTTAGAAAACAAATCATTTTATTTAAGCAACACAGGTATTCATTTTACGAAAAGTCGCCAATTTATGCTGGTTCTAAATTATATAATATACTTCCTAATCATCTAAAAACACTGAATAGCATACAATTTAAAAGTACCTTAAAAGACATTCTTCAGAAACATGCTTTTACGATGTTAAGGAGTTTAGTTCGTTTTGTAAATGTAACTAGTAAATGTATGTCCCCTTTTGTCAAGTCAAGTTTTGTGTCTTATTTGTTTTATACAATATTTACAAACGATTATTATTATTATTATGTTATGATGCAGGTAACTGTTATTATAATACTGACTAACACATATACATACGTATTATTTTATGTACACATGTGAATAAAGATTATTATTATTATTATTATTATTATTAAACAATTGTATGAGACTTACATACATATAGTACCGTAAAGTGGTGTTACTTTGCTCTTTAAGAGGACACTTTGCCGCGCAATCGTAAAATGTTCAATTTATTCAAGCTCGCTGAATAGTAATATATTCAATCTAACTAACAGCGGTGTATTGACGGCGGTCTATGTAACTGTGACGGAGAATGCAAAAATATTCTTGGCGCGTAAAAACAAGTACATAACCTCTAATTATATTTGTGCATCAAAATCTTACGATATTTCGGTTTCTTTAAAATCTATATTTTGCAGAGTTATTGTTAGATACAAAAGAGTAGGTATTTGTGTATTAGATGTATAATGTACAGTCTTTGCTTTACTATAAAAATATTTAGCAGTTTTCATTAAAAATTAAAAAAAAACTTATTTTGTGAAACATATGCATTTTTTGTCTTTTGTGGGGTTACTTTGCTCTACGGGTTATCCCCACTGTTCTAGATGGTATGGTGATTACTTAGAAGAAGCCCTAAATGCATGTCTAAATGAAATCAAGAGTGGACAAATTTCTAACAGGAATACCGAAGCAAAATACAAAATTCCCCAGAAGACAATCTTGAATAAATTAAAAGGCCGACATACCAGGAGACGAGAAAAACAACCTGTATTTAATGATGATGAAGAACGGCAATTTGTAAACTGTATAATCTCGATGAAGAAATTTGGTTTTCCTGTGAAAGTAACAGAGCAACGGCATATTATGAAAAATTATTTAAACCAATGTGGAAGTGAAGTTAAATTATTCAAAAATAATTATCCTGATCGCGTAATGAAGACCTTTTTATCCAGATATCTTAGACTTTCAGACTAACAGATTAACTAACTAACTAACAGATTGGCGAAAAATGTTAAGAAAAATAGGACTGCAGTAAACAAAAATACGTTGAGTACTTATATAGAAAACTTGAACAAAGTGATAAAAAACGTTCTTGCAACTAACATCTGGAATTTTGACAAAAAATACCCAGAAACTATTAGAAACGCATCAAAAATTTTCATATCTGTTCTTTGCAAGAAACGCAACTGGGGAACTTCTTTTGCCATACGTGGTCTATAGAGCTGGTTATATGTGGACAACTTGGCAAAAAAACGGACCCAAAGATTGCCGATATAATGTAGGAATTTCTGGATGGTTTGATGCTGCAATCTTTACTGACTGGCTTGAAAATCAAATGATGACGAAATTAATGTTGGAAGTAAAAAAAAATAATATTATGCGACAATCTTTCATCTCATCTAACTCTTGACGCATTAAATTTTTGCCGTCAAATCCAAGTAAGTTTAATCTGTCTACTTCCCAATAGCACGCATTTGACCCAGCCACTTGATGTGGCTTATGTTTAGACCCTTAAAAATTGCGTGGAGAAATATACTCTCTGACTAGAAACAAAGTCAGGAAGGTATTCGCAGTATCAATATCTAAAAACACTTTCCACCGCTCTTTAAACAAATGCTGGATATTCTTCAATCTAGTGTGGCAGATAAGTCCGGATTTCGGAAATGCGACATAGTTCTACTAAGTATAAATAAACTCTTGAGTCGCATACTAATAAATAGTTGCAATTCAAACAAAGTGTTTCTGCAAAAGCTTGAGGCTAAAAGATCAAAATGTACAAATATTGTAAACACCCGTAGAAAAAAGTTAAATGCTCCAGCTGGAAAAAGCGTTTGTAATGACAATGAACCGTCTGCAAAAAATATCGTAGGCAAAGAGGATGGTACATCATCACTTCCGGCAGATGAGGCAGAAAAGCGCTGTCAATTTTGATTATTGAGCTTGCATGATAATCCTTTAGACAATGTTGATTTTGAACAGTTGGCTGTACAGGAAGAAAAGGAACTCCAGCATGTTGAGTATGTTGATAACAAGAAATTCTCGAAAATGGATTATAAATTTGCGGATGTAGTGCGAGAACCAAGGACAGTTTTTGCTTTTTTATATAAAGGAGAAATATTTCCGAGAGAATTTATAACCTTTAATAAAAAAGAAGTTACGATATATGCACTCCAAAAGTCTCTGAAGGCTTAAAAATAGCTTCAAAGATGAGACCAAATTGCTTATTCACGGGACGACGTATTAGGGTCTATAAAACCACCACTACTAGATTTCCAAAAGAGGATTTTTAAAGTCTCGGAGTTAAAACCTTATTAGTTTTAAAAGAGCATTTTTTTCAAAATTTTATACTGTATTTTTGGATGTGTTTTTTAACAGTATAGTGTAAATTTTTTATTGTAAAATAAAATAGTAAATTAAAATATTTTCAGCTTTTTATATAAGTAAGTATAACCGCCGGAGAAAGGTCTACCAACCTCCCAATTTTCTTTGCGCCATTATTGTTATAACATGAATTACAGCTTACTTTATACAGTAGCGAAAAATAACCCCGCTGATTGGCATACATTGCTCCAGAACAAATGTATTAAGAAAAGATAGTTAAACATTGTTTTTTATTTAATTAATAGAATACTTATATTTCATCCTTCATGTGTGCCAAATCAAAAGATGAGGCACTTATTGACTTAAATTCAATTTTTCTTAGAGTTCTACAGATTTCGTACATAAAATGGAGGAAAGTAAACCCACTTTACGGTATGTAAGATATAAACACACGTCAATTTTATTCTCATAGTCTATGTAAATAAAACAAATTTTTAGAAAATAATTTAAAAAAATGATATACTGTAACCATTTATTTTACGAATTAAACAATACTCTTTTTTTAAAAACATAAAAAAATTAAATTTTGTTGAATATTATTTAACTTCATGACTTTTAGCATTGTTTTGCGGCATAATTTCCTCACGTGTAATGTATTTTGGCGTTTTTGTTTTGGTACTTAAAAAAGTTTTAATGTAGGTACATATATCCATTAACACATTAACACATATGATACATTTTTTTTTAATCAAAAACCGGAAGCTTTTCTGACCTTAAAAAACGGACAATAAATGCCATTTTAATGTTTAAAAAGAAACCCTTATGTTATTAACTTAGTTACTAAACTAAGTGTTTTTATAATTTTAATATTAATATCATATAAAGCATTTTGCGTATACCACTTTTGTTATAAATTACAAAAAAATGGATAAAAAATAACTTTAATTATAGATTTTAATAAATATTTTTATTTTAATATTTACAGTATATTGTGAATCGATACTGGTAAATGTATAAATATAACACGGTTCAAGCAACTGTAACTTTGCTTTTCTGCCAAGCTTGTTTACACTATTAAAATAAAACAAAACCATTATGTTATATACATCTTATTAAAATTTAAAGTTTAATATTGATGTTAAAAATGCTTACTTGTTGTTTCTACGGTTGCTTAACATGCTAATTTTACGATTAATAATCGTATTAATTAATTAATTTTGTTTAGAGTTTTTTAGTTGGTATATTCATTAACAGAATAATGCAACACAAAAGGAGACAAGAAACATGTTTCTAATATTCACTTAGTGTTCAATTAACAGCAACAAAAGACAAAAACTTGTTTAGTAATATAAATATTTTGATACTTAAACTATTACAAAAGTTAGGATTGGCATAACCTACTTAAAGGTGCAAAATTTTAGACCGTTATTAAGTTTGTGTATGTTTGTGTGCTAAGTAATTTGCAACCCATTAAAGTATTAAGAATTTTAGTAAATTCGAAGCAACGTAGTATACATTTACTTTAATTAATCCCTCAAGTCTGGAAACTTACCAGAAACGCACAAAAAGTATATCATTTTCGTTTACTTTGTAATCGTATACAATGACGGTGGTACTAAAAACTACATCTATTATTAAGTACATCTATTAAACTTTTACGACGTCAAAAAAAAGAAGTAATTAATAAAATAACAGAGAAACTGGTCCAAGAACGTTTGTAATACTTATTAAATTATTTTTATACGAAAATCAAAATTATAATGTTCTTTAAACTAAACTAACACGCTAATTTAATAATTGGTTTTGTATGTAGTATGCTAAAATAATAATCAAGTATTAGACCGTCATCATACTCACAACTAACCCAAGCTTTATTCTAGCACAAAAGCGCTATTCCCGTGACAAAAGGTTATCGGTGTTAAAATTAATGTTAATATTATAATGATACAATGAACCAATATGCTTCTGTTATTAGTGGTATTTATAAAAAGTTTTCTTCAAATATAGCGCTTTTTAAAAAAAGGCGAAAACAAAATTTAAAAAATTATTGAACTACGTATAAATTAAATACATAATTTAAAACCAAAAATGCAGTTTGGTCGCAATGAAAAAAATAATGTAATTAACTTCTTATTTAAAAAATAATTAAAAAACATTCAATTATACGACATTAAATACTAATTTATTAAAACTATATACATTTTCAAACAAAAAAGTGACAGCAAAAGTTTGAAAACGACAATGGATATTTTAGTTTTTGATAAATTGTAAATAATTATTAAATTATTTTATTTTTTTTTATCTCAAAACTTTCCCATTAAGTTTCTTTTGAATTACATGTTTCGACTTCTAGTCATCCTCAGACGTATACTACAAAATTAAAATTATAAAATTGAATCTTATTTTAAACATAAACTTAGTACATTAGAATTGAAAAATTAAACTTCAAATATTGAATATTAAATATTTAATATTTGAAAAATCAAACTTCAAATATTATTATATATTTGCGCCGCATTAACCTTCCCCAGCGCTACCATCACGACGGAGATAAGTTTTTTGACAAAATTGTCACAAGAGATAAGACATGGATCCATTACGCAACCGAAAAAACAAAAGAGCAATCCATACTGTCGATGCATTCACGCTCTCAGAGTCGTAAACCAGTAAAGTGCAAGCGCACGGTCTCCAACAAAAAGTGTATGGTTATAGTGTTTTGAGGCAAAAGGTGTTCTCTTGGTGGAATTCATACCACGTGACACAACCATCACTGCAGCTTCGTCTTCTAAGGGCAATTCAGAACAAGAGAAGAGGAATGTTGTCGTCAGGCAACCGTACACTGCAATTACAACAACAATCTTCCTGCAGCGTTTGGGATAGAAAGTTATTGATCACCCACCATACAGCCCTGACTTGGCTCCCTCAGATTTTCATCTCTTTGCCCACATGAAGCGCTGGCTACGATGACACAAGTCCGTCACAGACCACGAGCTGCAGCCTAGCGTACAGAATTGGCTAAAAACACAATCGGCTGTTTTTTATTATTTTTTATTACGTCAAAAAGTAGCTTAATGTTGTATCACATTGTTCCATATACAATTCTCTTGATTCTCACTGTGATCAATCGGACCTTGAAAAATTAACCCTCGTAGATTACCAGACAATGTATTCCAAGAATATGCAGACAACAGTATATTGCAAAAATGTTAGAAAAAACTAATTTAATAAAAGAGAAATATATAGATTTTTTTACAAAAATACTATAGACACTGGTTCAAGAAACATTTTTATAAGAATAATTACGTAAAAATACAATAAAAAGAAAGCTCATAGAAAACACCAATAGAACAAAAACACCAATAGAACAAAAAACAGTACAAGATTAGGCAATTAGCACATTTACAACATGGTTCGAATGACATAAATGTATCAGTTAACTAAATAACCTTAAAATTACTCTTAAATAATAAGTAAAAAAAGTTTCAACTCTTTATGAATTGAATTGAAAACATACGGAGATTGCGGTAGCCAAGCAATGAGACCACTACGATCTATCCATTATTTTTAATTCAAGTAAAAAAGGTAGTTGGTTCTACAAAAACCTAGTACAATTGGCTGTTCAAACGTCCGTCCCAAAATGTGATCCCATGACTTTATTTTTAATACTATCAAACATTTACGCAGAATCTTCTTTGGAAATGGGTTTCTCGAACAGCGTGAGCGTTTTTGATTTACCACACATGTTGGTTACGAAAATTGTTGATTCAATCTAATGTAAATGTAACTTCGTCACAGGAAAGAGTTTTAAAAAAAAATATTCACTATTTTGCTTCTCTATTTTTAAAGAAAAGTTCTTTGTGAAAGATCCGTAGGTAGACGTTCTTGTACCAGTTGGTAATAATAAAGATGCAACCAATTTTTTCCGTGTGTCGTACAGAGCCGTTCTTGTTTGTCTAGCAAGTACATTCTTCTTGTACTACTAATAAGATCAATTTCAACAACCTCTAGCACTTCTGCAGCATTCTTTCTTTGTACAAGTTCTCTTTGACTAGCCGGTTTAGGAAACGCACCTGTTGGTCGAAGAGTAATTTAACGTCGTGAATATTTTTTTACTGAAACGATGGTACTACCATTGCAATTTATATACGTCTAAATCATGTCCGTATATTCTTTATATATTAAAAATTAAAGGTATTACTTCACATAAATGAGAATTACCGAACCGACAATTAACAATGTTTGTTCTAACACCTGCCAAATTAAACCTAGCCGACTAGTTGCAACAATCTTATTTACTATTTAGCATGTATCTATAGGACCTGCAACTCAACACATTCTAAAGACTATACATACATTTTATTCTAACAGTGTCACTTTACGTGAAATGCGATTTTCAATAAATATATTTGTCGTTATAACCAGTGTTTTGTCATTTATTCTATTATTTATTCTGTTGTACAGATTTTACGGCTGTCTATCACTCAAGTTTCTAATCGGTTTGACAGCTTTTTAATTTGTTTTGTAAATTAGCACCATAAAACTTACGTCCCAAATCTCCGAATTTAATTGAGTTAGTCGCTAGCAATTTACGTTGCGAGAAAACCCTTGTAACTACGTTTGCTAATGCTAACCGAATGTTACAGCATCTTAGCAATTAAAATAAAGAAGCGAGGTTAACATTTTGTCACAATTTTTTAAATTGGTATTAAGAATCAACACACAATATGTTAATGACCAACCAAACAAACAAAATTTTAGATATTAGGGACCTGAAGATTCCGGTCTGAAACGTTTGAGCGCGACCAGTTGAACGCCACCATTTGAATGCACACAAGTACCTTTAAACTCAAGGACTTTTGAACGCAAAATGTAAAGATATTAATTAATATCGATGTTTACAACAGAAATTGCAATAATACTAAGATATATAATCATTCGTTATTTTAACAATGTAAAATAGTTTAATATAATTTTTTTTTCAAGCAGTAACAAAATCGTTTTTATTTAATGCTTCAACAAAAATGTATAGCAAAAATTAAAAAAACATTTTATTTTACTGTTTAAACATTATATGCATATTGTTTATTAATATTACAAAAATTGATGTATGGCTGTGCATATTTCAGTGGTTAATATAATTATTAATAATGTATCTAATAATTATGTAAAATCTCTCTCAAGTAGTAAATAAAATTCTTCTTTAATACTTATGGTGACAAAAAATAAAAAATTAAGAAAAGAAATAGCTATTTGTTATCAACTTGAAGATTTTGATACAAAAACTAGAAAAATAGTAGACGTATTAAATTTCAGGTGAAAAATAAACAACATTGAAATTTAAAAAACCGAAATGGTTTTGGTTATAAATTTTCTTAATAAACAGATCAAACTTTAAAAAAACTAAGAAATAAAGAAGAATCGTTAAAAAAAGCTATGTGAATTAACCTAAAATAAAAAATTTTAAAAAGTATAAAAATAACTGGTTGGATCGGTTGTATAACAATCAAATTAAAATAAAGAAAAAAGTAAAAAAAACTGAGAAGTTAACGATACCGTTTTTTTCTTAATAAATTGATTAAATTTAAAAACAAAAAATTAAGAAAAGCAAAATTAGAAAATATACTTTGAAGATTTTTGCAAAAAAAATGAAACTAATGTAATAAAATTAAGCATTTAAATTATTATTAAATTAAAAGCAAATCGTAAAAAAATTAAGAAAAGATTTCAATAAACTATGTATAAATTTAAAGTAAAAAAAATAATAAAGAAGTAATAAATAAAACTAGTAATTTATTAAAATTTAAAACAAAATGCAAAAAAGAACTAAAAAAAACGTGGAGAAAATAGAAATACCTTTAATAACAATTAAAAAACTAAGATTGTTATATCGATTTTGATAATAAATCGATAGCAATGTGACATACAACTATGTGTTCAAACTGAAAATAAAAAGCAAAAACTATCAATTCTTTGTAAAAATGTATTTAAAAAAAAAACAAAATGTCAAAAAATTTGTAAAATGAACAAAATATATTTTTTCGTTTTAATTAAAAATGCAATAAAACTGACCTAATACACAAAATTTAAAGTTTTCTTTTCCAAAAACGATAAAATTAAATTGGATTTTCTTTGTTTCTTTTTATTGTTTATTTTTTTGAATGCATTTGAATTTATTTGTCAAGAAGAAAATACCAGAATTGCAAAACTCTGTTCTCTTCACAATTTCTTTTTTAATTTTCTAGTCAATAAATTTACTTACGTTATTTACTGTGTGTTTTTTTAATTTTTTGTACTCTCTATTAAAGGTTCTATAAACTACATTTCAATAAACTTAGGTATATTAAGAAATTGTACTCGATAGCTTTTAGGTTTTTGTTTTACTTTTTCTTTCTCTAAAAACAATTTAAGTTGATGAAACTAATTCTGTTTTCTTTTTTTTTGTTTATTTTAAGTTTTTTTTAAATCCTACACCACACCAAACAAAGACTTTTAGACTGTAGAGATTTTTTTAATTCTGGGGTCGCCCGTTTGAACGCGACTGTTTAAGCGAGACCGTTTTATTTTATGTTCTTACTAAATAAAGGAGTGTTGGTTTATCAACACAAAACGTGGCAATTAACTGAATCAATAGTGTCCTTGTTTCCTCTTAAAAAGAAGGGATCATTAACTTGATTGATACCCTACTTATAATATATAATCCTACCGGTAAACAAAGCAGATGCTCTACTTTGACCAATTCTAAGCATTTCGAATTTTACACGTTTGCAATAATAACAAAAGTATAAACAAATAAAACAAGCACTCCTATTTTAGTATGATATCAGTAAGTGAGAAAAAACTAAAAGTTATCAAACCGAATCTTCAAAAACTGTTTTTAAATGGAGATCCAAATAAAATGATTTTAACAACCATTGAAAGCAGTTCAAAAAAGATCTTTCAAACATCCATTCCAACAAAAAAAATTGTGAAGACAAAGACACACCAAATTTGTCGGTTTTCTTAGCATGATACTCAATCTTGCAAATGAAATAAGCAAATTAAAGTTTTGTTTCTGATGTGTATCAGTGGTATCTTATAGCTGAAAAGTTTAAATTAAATAAAAAGTTTATACCAATAACTAAAAACATTACATTATTCATCAAACAGAAATAGAAAAAAAAACATGATAAAACTTGATAATGCCCCTACGTTTTAATAAATCAATTGGTAGAATGCAAATAAGTAATACAGTGCACGCCGGCGCCGTTTAATAGAATTACGTTGGGTTTTTAATAACAATAACCAAATGATAACAATATCCGAAATTCAGAAAAAAATAAATCAATGTTTATTGGTTAGCAACAATGGTTAGCACGCAGTAAATACATACGGCATGTATCTGCGTAACAAGTTGTTAATTTAGAAGGTAAAAACATATCAATACAAGCAAAAAATGTCAAAATAAAAATTCTAAATATTGAGCCGAAAAATCAAAAATTACGTACTTGTAGCATTAAATAATTAGTCCACACCGTTAATAAAAAGAAATCAAAAACAATGTTATGATGTTTAATTTACTGTTCTAAGTACTACGCATTTCTTCGCACTAATTTGCTGACACTAAAAATTAAAATAAATACAAAATTTTTCAAATTAATTCTGAAATATAACGTATTTACAGATGTTTAAATGATATAATGTTAAGTAACTAAGTCAAATACTTGAATGAATAAATAACTTCAAAAATAAACTAAAGTATGCAAAACAACTATTTTTAGGTTACAATGATTCAATTTTTCACTCCAAACAAGCGTATTGTTAAAATTCAGCTAAAACATTGATGAAAAATAGGTTATTTATTGTTTCTGTACAGAAAAAAACCCGAAAAGAAAATTGTGATTATGATTACTATAAACAATATTTGTATATGTAGTAGTATACATTCGGTCCGTTCTTTAATAAAGTGATAACATTACCTGACTTATAACATTATCTGTGATTGCAATAAGCGTCATGCACTGTATGTACATTATAGCAAAACTAGCTTTAAAGTAACAAATTTTTTTAACAGCAACAAACAAAAAGCGAATTAGAGCTTCCAATGCAGTAAACCTGCCAATTAGAAACATTGGTAATATTCGTGAATTATGAAAAATGCTGTAAAATAAAAGTCTAAACTATAGCAAAGTACTAAAAAAATTCTGTTTTAAAATTTATAAATAAATTTTTCATTTGTAAAAAAAGCGCATGTAAAATTTATTAGTTTTACATTTTCTTAAATAAAACAGTATTTGCAGTCGTGTTTTATGGCTGGAAAAATCACCACCTGTATTTAAATTTATTCTTAGTATAAGAAAAATTCAATGTTAGATATCATGTAAATTTTAAAGAAAAACGTCTAAAATAAATGCGTGTAAGAAATACTTTCGGAAAAAAATATTTTGTCGCTTAAAACGATTATAGACTGGTATAAGAAAATAATGTTTAAAGCACCATATTTGCAATATTTTTAAAACGGGATAACGAGTAGATTTTATTATTGTGCAATAAAGTTTTTATAGCAGAAGGAATTTTCATTACTAATATCAAAAGCTGATCCGTTCAAAAATAGGGTAGCTTCACGGCTTTAGAAAAATTGTAAAGGTACGGTGTATTTGTATTCGTGGAACTACTTTTTTATACGTAAAAATAAAATACCGACACGTTTTAGGGGTGTAATCTATTTGAACCAAATAAATAAAAGCGATTTTAATCAACCTTTATCTATTTGTTCGCTACTTGAGACTAGAAGACATTTACTTTGACGTAAAGAATCGAATTAATTTATATTTTCCGAGTACACAAATAAATGGTTGATTATAGCAATAAACAAATTTAAAATCAAATAAAATATGTAAAAACATGATTTTTTAGTAATTTAATTTTATATCTAAAACTAAAAATGACAACTTATTGTTCAAATTATAATTCGATTGTAGTTACAGCAAATTAGTTTGTAATAAATACGTTCGGTGTATTTAAAACAAAATTTTCTTGAATAAGCAATTACATGAAACATTATAAAAATGTATTCACCATTTATCCAGAAACGATTGCTTGACATTATTTTGTTAGTAAATATAACAATACATTGTTTAATTATTATAAACAAAAAATTTCTGTTTTGGCAATAACAATATTCAAATAGTATTATCAATTTAAACAAAAATAAAAAAATGTTACATACATTTTTCTTTAACAGTTTTGAAAAAGTACTTCTTGTAACGCGTTGTTTAAAACAAAGCTTTACAAATTTAAGTTAGCCAACAGTTTTACTTTATACTTTTAGAAAGTATGCAGCACCAAAGATGAAAATTATAAAAATGTTTCTTTTATAATATTTGCTTTTGCAAAATAAATAAATTTTTGTAAGTAATTATTATTACTTAAAAAGAAGTGTACCACATTATATAATATGTTTAAAAACGTTTCGTATAATAGCTTCACTATAAAATGTATTAAACATTTTGTGAATCTAACAATCAATTAACCGCCAACTTTATATCGAAACAGATTCAATATGTAACGTTAAAATGAATAAAAATTAGCTTATATTATATATTATGTAATTATTAATAAAATAATAAAATTGTGTGTATATTTTGAACAAAATATTTTCAAACTTAAATTATTGACACAAATATCAGCATAGAGTCTGAAATGTTTTTTGTGTCTATTTGAATAAATGTTAAAAAACATTATAATCCTCAAGAGTCATTTATAATAAAAAAACTTTTATTTCTTTTTGTTTTGTCAAAAATATATAAATTTATATAAAAAATGAGAATAATCAAAAGGTTTATTTATTAGTACAAAATTATTTATATTAAAAAGATGTTTTTTAGTAATCTAAGAGAAATGTAGCAAAAATATAAAGGTGATATTTTATAACATTTATTTGTGAAAAATTTAACCATAAATAAAACTCCTAAATTTTATATATAGAATTTAAAGAAAAACTAAAAATATTTACACTAAATAAAAATCGAATATATTCAACGTATACAAAAGCTCGGGGCAATGTACTTTCTTAACGAATTTCATGGAGACGTCGGTGTAGTTTTAACACTTGACGTCACGCAACCACGCTATTGCCCATTCGGCTATAAGCTATAAGTGTTATGTAGTCATGTACATAAAAAAAATATATAATTTTAAAACGATACGTATCACCACGTGTATTCTTATTTTAATTAAAAATCGGTTGATGTTTTCGTGATTAATTTTCGTGATTAATAAAGCTTTACTTTATTATCATAAAAACATGGTACGTAATAGTAAATGTACAAACAAAGCATGTTTGTTTATTTCTAGTTGAATATTTTTAACTTGATCTTTGTAGCACAAAGGATTTTAACTCAACTACTATACACGTATTGTCTACTGTAAACCGGATCTTACAAAGGAACTTGATTACTGCCATTTAATAGCATCCCAGCATCTAGAAAAATTGCACCAAATAATATGTTTAAAATTTGTATTAAATTAGTAACAATATATGTGACTTTAAATACAAACAGCAAGTTTTGTAAAAAAAATAAACAAAACTAAATTTGTTTAAAGTTTACACAAATTTTTAAATTACCATAACACTTGACAACACGGTACAGCTATGATAAGAATTGCCCTGTTAAAATTAAGGTAATGGTAATTTTTATTTAACACTTGTGTATAGTATAATAAAAATGTATTAGAAATCTATCATTCTAAAGGATGCGATTGTGCAAAGTAGATATTCGATTGAATAATGTTATAGATAGTATCTGAAACGAAGAAAGAAATAATAGTGCTTAGGTATGAAATAGTAATTCTAGAAACGAAAAACAGTACGAGAAATGTTTATACGTTATAATAAATTTTGTTTAAGAACCTTCTTTCAAGAACTTTTAGTATTAGCAATATTTGATCTGCAAAAAAGTGTAAACCAATTCATGGACATGGTTAAAATAAATTAAAAGTATTAATGCAAGTAAGTTTTGCTGTTTAGAAGTTGTTTTCAAACTACAAATATATACCACATTCATGCAAACTTTGTCGTAATAGCCAGTTTTAGTACAAAGTATTATAAATTATCATTCTTATATGTAAACTTGTTATTATTATTAATAGAAAAAATTAAAACTTGTTTGAAAAAAACCAACATGTTTTTTTTGTGGTTTGTACAAATTTTTATGATTAAACAGTAAATGATTTAAAAAATATATATAGTTGCACTACATTCCCGTCGTCATTTACAAAAAAATTATTTCAATAACCCTGTTAACAAAAAAAATTAGGTTTATGTCAGATATCTCCAAAGATAAAGCAGTATTTAGTAGGAAACGGAATTACATGAAATTTAATTAGGGTATAGAATTTATAGCAGTGTGGTAAAATAAAGAAAATACAAATTTATGTATCAAAATATAACAGAGAATCAAAATTAAGATAACTATTTAGAGAAAATCGCAAAAATCGTGTGAATAAAGATAAAAGCTCTCTGACGTCATATTGTTTACCGGTTGTTTCAAGTATGTTGATTTTCTTAACAATTGATACCTAGAGGGACAATTCGTTCGGTCTATGACTGACTATATTTATATCGCAAGTGTATTGTTACGATACTTATCTTAGGTTTATAAAATTACAATTTGCGCTACTTTTGTTTTATTGATTTTTTTGAAATTTTCTGATACCAAACTTGAAACGAAAGCACAATTGCTTGCACTTCTCTAAGACAATACACTAGCACCCAATGCCTATTGTGATACTCAATTTTAATTCATGTTTTGTATTCTTTACTTTTTAGTGCATTTTAAAATTTTGTTTATTTAATAGTTTCTTACAAAATATAGAATCTTAAACTTTAGCGGTTTCTTTAGTTACGAATATAAGCAACTTTCGGCTTAGACCGCGTCGTAGTTAAACACAAACAAACAAACTGAACTTACTTAAAATATTGCAGCTCGTATCTTCAGAGTGACAAATTTCACTGAATGAAAAAGTGTAAATGACTGTATTTATATCATTAGTGATCATTTAATTACGGACTTGAACTGTCTGTTACTGTTTAACTGACTTCGTTATTACTCCGAGTAAGAAGATGGCTTAATTGTTATTTAATAAGCCGAAACATGTCGCCAAATTATTTAACTTATTTTTTTAATTAACCGTTATTGGTTGTCAAGACTTGAGAATTAAATCTTTTATTAACCTTTAACCATATTGGATGGATCTCTTCGCTAAATTTAAAAAAAGAGAAAGAAATTACAAATAAAAGGCTTTAAAACATGCCGAAGTTTACAAAATTCTTTATTTCTGTGGACGCTCCATTGAAGTAAAAATGGCTGACTGCAAACACCGCAAAGTTACAAAATCAGTAGTGGCAGAACACGTGTGGAACCAAGGACCCACGCTACACTTTAACCAAACTGAAGTGTTGGCTAGCACTTCTTTCTACTTTCTCCGCGAAGCTGTGGAAAATAAAACATCCATGTAATATGAACTCGGAAGACGGTTTAAAGCATATCTTAGCTACCAGTAGTACGGCTTTTAAAACGGACACTAAAGTCTATGAAAGTTTAGATTTTCTAGTGTTCAGTTGTGTGTGGTGTTCTGTTTAAGTAATTTCGAATTTTACTTTGTTTTTGAAGCTTGATTTTGATTTGCGATTTCTTTTTAATCAGCCACTATCCGGTTTTGAACTGCATATTCAAAAGGTGGACTTTTATGTTGTTTGAGAATACGTTGAATTAAGGTATTATCTTTTTTACTTTATTAAAAAAATAGTGTGTTAATCTTACACCAGAGCAAAGAAACCAGGAAAACATTTGCTGCGAAAAGCTTACAGTACAAACGCGTAGAGAATGTTTGTCGGATTCTTATGTTCCTGAAGATTCTCATGTTTTATATTTTAATAAAATATTATATTTATTTTCTTGAAGTCAATCCACAATTATTTTCTAATTTTTTAATTGTAAAACTAGTTTCAACAATTTAAATTGTCATCATCAGTTACGATAAAAAGCAAAACAATTAAACATTTAAAAGAGCTTACACGTTATATCAAATTATAAAAATAAAAATAGAATGACAAACGTCAACTAATTAAAAAATTTCAAATTCAAACTGACATTAAATACACAGCTATGGGTGATATGTAAAAAAAAGGAGAGAAAAGAAAAATGAAAAAAGTAAGTTAAAATTTATTACTAAGAGGAGAAATATTTAAATTAAGAATTTCATTAAGACAATTATCTGAATTTTCATTATAAAGACGACAAATTTCAAAATGATTAAGCAAAGTACTTTTGTTACAAAAATGAAGAATTTTAACATTAAGCTCAGAAGAAAAAGAATGACCAGTAGACAAAATATGATTAGCGATAGAAGAACAAGTGTTTAATATACTAGAGATTAAATACCTTTTAATAAAATAAATATGTTCTTTTAATCTTGTTTTAAACTTTCTACCAGTTTGTCCTACATAAGAACAATTGCAAGAAGAGCAAGAAATATACACGCCAGATTTATCTAAAGAAGAAACAGAATCTTTATTATTAACAATAAAATATTTTAAATTATGATTAGTAGAAAAAGAAATAGAAATATTATACTTTTTAAAATAATTTTTAAGAAAAAGAGAACAAGAATTAATATAAGGCATAGAACGATAGATAGTAGTATTATCTGATTTATTTTGAGATAAATTTTTAAAGAAATGGTATAAACGAACTTTTCCAAAAACATTGTTTAAAACATGAAAAGGGTAACCATTGCTATAAGCTAATTGTTTAATAGTATCAAATTTTTTATTAAAACTAGACTTGGAAAGAGGAATAGAAAAGAGACGATTAAATAAGGAACGAGAAGAAGCAATTTTATGATTATAAGGATGATTAGAGTAAAATGGAATTAAACAAACAGTGTAAGTAGGTTTACGATAGATCTTAAAACTAAATTTCTCATTTTCACGTAAAAGAAGAAGATCCAAATATGGAAGGGAGTTGTTACATTCAATTTCATATGTAAAATGAATATTAGGATGAATAGAATTAATGAAATTATTAAAATTATTTAAATCATCTAGGGAACCATTACAGACAACAATGCAATCATCAACGTATCTAAACCAAAAACTAATCATATCAGAAAAAGAAGAATTAGAAAGGATTTTATTTTCAATATTATTCATGAAAATTTCAGCAGCAAGAGGTGAAATATTAGATCCCATAGCTAAACCAAATGATTGAGAATAGAAATTATTATTAAATTTTAAAAAATTTTGTTTAAAAACTAAATCGAGCAAAGAACAAATATCTAAAATCTGGTAAGTATCCAGAGAACCATTAGAAAAATGCAAATTACGAATAAAAAAAATACATTCTTCTGAAGGAATAGATGGAAAAAGATTGACAACATCAAAAGATACAAGAATAGATGAAGAAGGAAATGTTTTAATCTAAGAAGCAAGGTCCAAAGAATTAAGTATAGAATATTGATTAGTAAAATTAGAATAAGTTCTTATAATATTGTTAAGCCAAGGAGCAAGTTTAGAGACAGGAGAATTGCAAAATAAAACAACAGGTCGAATTGGGATAGAAAGTTTATGTATTTTTGGTAGACCATAAAGAAGCGGTGTTGAGGGATTCATAAGCTTAAAATGATATATATTTCTATTTCCAAGAAAATTAAAAGTTAAATTACACGAATGAAGACATGAAAGAAAAGATGAACAAAAACTAGAAATAAGATCTTTGGAAAGTATTTTAAATTCAGCTTTACTAATAAAATCTTCAACTTTATTAATATAATCAAAACGAGAAAGAATAACAATGCAATTACCCTTATCAGCTTTAGAATCAATAAGATCATTAGATTTAATTTTTGATCTTAAAAATGAACAAGATTTATAAATTGAAATAAAATTAGGATTAAATTTGGCATTGTCTAAAAGTTTCTTTAATTTATTATGAATTTCATATCTAATTTTGTTACTATTAGGTAAATCTGAAGAATGAATTATATTTTCAGAACAAACTGCTAAAGTTTCAATATGTTTTTTATTAATATTAACCGGTAAATTGTATTTAAGGCCTGAATTTAACAAAAACTGTTCTTGGGAATTAAAAGAAACGTTACTTAGATTAAGAATCCGAGAGTGAAAACTGTGGTGTGAATCAAAATTACTATAAGTATTAGAATTACTAGCTGAAGGTGTAGAAAGAGAAGGAATATGAAGATTGCTATTATGAGATGAAAAATTAAAATATGAAGGTGAATGAAATGAAACTGGCTGTAAATTTCGTAAATTAATCAGTTTCTTACAAAGATTAGAATAAAATAGATTACCACTAAATAACACATAATCTCTAATACTAAAGTCTAAGTAATCAAGCTCACATTTGTGTAATACAGAAGATAATCTTAAGCAAAGAATATAAAGATTGATATTTATGTTATTAAGTTCTTTGTACAGTGATTTTATTTCTTCTTTTATCCATGTTCTTCTTCCAGCTTCTAAAGCTTTTCTGGACTGTTTAGTGTCAACATTTGTATTAATTAAAACAATTTTTTTTTCTATATCACCCATGGCTGTGTATTTAATGTCAGTTTGAATTTAAATTTTTTTAATTTGTTAACGTTTGTCATTCTATTTTTATTTTTATAATTTGATATAACGTGTAAGCTTTTTTAAATGTTTAATTATTTTTGGTAATTGTTTTGCTTTTTAGTGTAACTGATGATAACAATTTAAATTGTTGAAACTAGTTTTACAAATAAAAAATTAGAACATAATTGTGGATTGACTTCAAGAAAATAAATATAGTATTTTATTACAATTTCTCCACTTAGAGATATGGATTACTTTAACTATATTTTTTATATTTTAATAGGCAAGTAATCACAACAATGGCAATTATTATATGATTTGATAAAGATTTAATGAATACTTATTTTAACATTTACATCGTCACTATAATTTTTTGTTCCCGTTATTGTGTTTCATTAGTGTTACTGTTATAAATATTGCAGTTTAGTGACTGAAATGTTACCAGAATTGAAGATAGAAAAGCAATCAAATAGCAAACAAAACCAGAAAATTTTCTTAGAAGTATTGTAAACGTAGCATTTTTTGTACAAGAGATTAGTAAAGTTCATATTCATGACCGTAAGTGTAAAATCGGTAGGATGGAAACGAAAAAAAGACATTTCGGTTTTGTATTATTCCTGCAGCACTTGCAGTACAACAATTACTATGTCCACCTATCTTACTGATACTACTATTAATCAGTTTTTTTGTTTAGGGGGTATCTATTAAAGTTAGACGTATTCAATGCGTGAATTATTTTTGTTATTAAATGTTTCTATCATGCAAGTAGCATTATACAAAAAACTAAGAGACATTGCAGATATTTGGGAAACACGGTTGAAGTCAGAAATAGCCGATGCAGCACAAGAAGAAAGAGCGCTGACTATTTAACAAGAAGATTTAGAACAAGGGATCCTTTTGTACCAATAATTTTTGACGGGGAATGGGTTGCATTATCGGCAAAAAAACCAAAACGCTGTTACATTTGGGCGTTCAGAATTAGTTTTGTTTGATGTGCTCAACAAATAACGATTCAATAAAAGTGAAAAAATATAAAACCTGAGATATAAATATGTTATTGGAGAAGGAGATTCTAGCGTCTACGCTGGAATTATAAAAAACCTAACATGTAGAAAATGTGTTCTGAATGTGCTAATCCGTTTCAAGGTTCCAAAATGTAGTGCAGCTGTAAGAAAATCAATTACAAATGGAAGTAATATAAAGCAATTATCAGAAAATTTGAAAAATATCTTCATTACGTTTTTAGGAGCTTTAGTAACTGCGGGATTAAATACTGCAAACGTAAGTAAAAAGCAGAAAAAAACCTTGTTTCCTTACTTCAAACCAGCTTATTGTTTGAAACAGTAGATAATGTAGTAATAAAAACAAGCAGTCTTACAAGAAATGTTACAATTAATTATACAGAAAGATATATGAGTCTTGTTGCTAAATTCATTGTGGGAAAAAATTAATTATGTTTTAAAAAGTTCGTATTTGAATTCTGGTTTTTTTTGGTATTATAATCATTTTTCTGTTGATGCAAATCTACGTCTAACTTATTTTTTTCAAAAACGAAAAAGCAGTACAGAATACAAGGAAAAAAATTCAAAGAAAAAAAGGAAATTTAGAAAATATTCTGACACTACATTGAATTCGGCGTATGAGATATATGTAGCAAAAGAAGATAAACCTGAGGTCAATGTTAAAGCAAACAAGCAAAATTTTTTTAGACCGTTTAAAAAACGACAACCAAATAATTTTTGATGCAACACTTGGTCAGCCAAATACACGGTAGCAGAAAACGTAAAAAAACAGAATTACTGCGTCTTTATTTGACAGAATATGTAGTTGTAGAGATTCAACGTTTTGCCATTCAACCCTGAAAACTCTCTTGTATAGTTCGTTTTATCTAAGTATACCTGCTATTCATTATAAAAAAACATATAAATAAACAGTCATGAAGTATGAGGAAACAACTCAAGTGACAAGAAAACCAAGTGGAAAACCCTGGATAGCCTAGTGGATGATGACGGGTTAGTTGAAGTGAAATGTCTTTTTTCTATAACACACATGCGTTACAAACAAAAAATGCTAAAACACTTTGTCTCAAACTTGAAGGTCTGTTTCTAAAAAAAGTCATGCATATTTTCTATAGATACAAAGACAAGATTAAAGAGAGTGTATTGTGGTTTATTATTGTATAGAGACACCGACTTAAAAATCTTTAGAATTAAAAGAGGCCCCGGTTTTTAGAAAACGGGTATGTTGCCAAAACTTGAGCAATTTTATATTAATTGCGTGTTGCCGGAACTAGCCAATCCGCGCATTCCAAGAGGTCTGCAAACAATTGGCTCAGATATTTTAAACGTATAAGAATGAAAATGATAAGATAGTGTTGTTACGTAATGTGCAAAGAAAGCTGTATTAGCAGCAAAATGAAAAGAAGTAATTCACATAGAACATAATGTTCAAGGACCATTATTATATTAAAATGAGTATACGACAGGTGGAAAAAAATTAGACAAACGAATAAATCTTAAAATATAAACACTAATAAACTAAAGAAGCTACAGACAAAGATATTTAAGTTACAGTGCAAATTATGCTCAACACATTTATCAAAACAAGTTTTAACTATGACAAATGTCATATAGCATCAGAACTACTGTTGCCAAAACTAAAAATGTCATTACTAATCATCGAAGTCATAGGAGTCAACTAAGTATAACAACTTTATTGCAATAAAAAAATAAATAAACAAAAATTGACTTAGCAAATAACTGTAAGAATAACTGTTTCAATTTTTTTATATAATAAACAGTGAAAACTATTTTTAATACATAAGCAATTATGTATTAAAAGGAAATTAAGACATCCAACATAACAAACGTATTCACTAATTAACTGCGATTGTTTATAAACAAAGAAATAAAACACATTTATGTAAAACAAAATAAAAAACAAAAAATAAATAAACGTATTTGACATTTGAATCATCCCTAAACAAATTATAGGTAACCTTCAAAGCAATTTATTTATATATACTATATATATATATATATTAGGCTACCCTTTATTTAATTTTTTTGTCAGAATGTGTATTTTATTAGAATTAAATTGAAAGTATTATAAAAAAAGATATTTGCAATATTTAGACAAGCAATAACATATAAAAGAAAAATATCCGTAAAGATAAAACATTAAAGAAAAACTTGCCATTTTAAAAGAAAATGCCTTCAGCGTCTTTTAACCATTTACTGCATTATTTTGCTTTGAAATTTTCTTTCTTTGTAAAATTCTTTTTTTTATTACGGCGACGATACTGTAGATTTATGCCTAAACGTTTTCGTACACGTTTCATTTGATTATATCTTTAAGCGTTATAAATACTGTTTTGTTTCATTAACAAATTACAATAGATTTAATAAATAAATATCAAATCATACGTAAATTACTTGAACATAATTGAGTGACCAAAATAAAAATAATTTTTTTTTATATATAGACTTATAATATGCACAAATTTAAACTCTGTATACAAAAATTATATTAAAAAACTACACAGTTAAGAAATACTGTATTTACGTTTTTTATAAGCAATTAACAAGTGACTGTTTAGTGTTTTAGAAATTGACATAAACACCTTTTAATATAGATAAATAAATAAAAATTATGCTAAAATTGTAATTTACACGATTTCCTAATGGAAAAAAAATTATTTTTGAAGTAATTATTTGTCCAATTATTTTTACATCAGCTGCTGCGGAGGTGTATAATATTGATAAACATTAACTTAAAACAATTTAACTTTTGCAATTAATTTTGAAATTACAAATCAAAAAATATTTATAACCACTAAAAACCTTATTTTTTGAATTTTTATATATTATCCTCAAGTTAAAATCTCATAAACTTAACCTAAAAATAAAATTGAAACTGTTCAAAATAATGCTATTGCAGATGAGCCTTTTTAGAAATAAATAAATAAAAATAAATTGGCGTGGGAGGAGATAACACAATTATTGGTTATTTTCTTATTTCCAGACGTACCTTTGGTCTCTCTGAACCGAGATACTTGATTAGTACGAGTAGCCTAGGTATTTTCCATCTTTTTTTCAGTTTCTCAACAACACCCACTCACCAACATTAAGCGGTTGGTACATAAAATTGGTAAAAGTTCTATCTACGGTAATTTGAAAAAAAAAATAACTATTTTCTTTATAAAAATTGAAACAAAGGTGACTTCGATAGAAACTTATTCTGTAAAATGGTACGTGAAAAATGTGTTGACAAAAATTTTCTTGTGCACCATGTTTTTTCTGATGAGAACTACTTAAAAGACAAGGTTAATAAGAACAATTATGGTGATTAAGTTTGTAACTCAGTACTCAGAGACCGCAAAATTAATGTATGGGCTGGTATTATGGGAGGAAATGTAATTGGTCTTTTTTTAATTAATGGTTGACAATTAAAACGTTTGTTATAAAAATCGTAATAAACGTGCAAAAAACATCATTGTATTTTACCATTTGCTAATCAACTCTTCGAAATTCTTGAAATAATTATCATATCGTGTTTGGGTTTATAAGGAATTTGCTTTTTTTTCATTATCTTTAAAATAAGGTAAAATTCAACACGGCTCGCTAGTTAAAAATGTTGTGGTGGTCATTTCTTAAAAAACGCGAGGTTACATAAAAGTTCTAAACTATCTAAGAGTAGTTAAGACTCTAGTTATCCCCAAATTTTCAATTTTTTTTACTTGTTGAAAAGTTATAGCTCTGCCCTGGAACTTTTGGGAAATCCATATCAATAAAAGCATCAATTGATAACACAAAACTATCAGATAGTTAAAATTAGTCGTGTTTTAACATTTTGTCAATGTTGGGTTCACAATATGAAAAGTACAAACTGCATATTCTTTCTTTTAAAAAGTAAATGTGCCATAACACTAAAAGGACGTTCAACTAAATACGTTACAAAATGCAATTGAAAATTTTTCTACTATTTTCTAGAATCGAAGAAATTAATTTTTGAAGCCAAAACTCTTGATATCTATTTTTCAATTTTACTTTCATTGAGTTCTTTCTCTAAGTTTAATAATTCTGTTGCATCTGAGAAAGAAACTAAAACCCACCTTAGCATATTCATGTTTAGATAGTATGTAAATAAATCGTTTAGCAAACACTTTTGATAAAGCCGAAAAGCGGTTGTATTTACCTGTGCTAAGATACCGTTTAAACAAAAGTTTTCACACAAAAGCAGCAGTGGCACCACATTGCTTGTAAGTTTACTTCTTAAACATTTTATGCAGGTTTGTCAAACAAACAATGTAAGTTTTTTATGTAGTTTTTTATCTATGTTTTTAAAGAAGTTTAGTAGTGCGTCAAATAGATTATAAAACCATTTCAAAGAAATGCATTTTAAAACCAACGAACTTCAGTGTGCAGCTACGAGCGATTGAAATGTTCAGGTTTGCCGCAAATTTCAGCTGATTATATTTATTTGTCCTTAAAAATAAGATACTTTTTATTCTTTTTATCAGCGTTTAAATCAAATGTTCTTGTAGTACAGAAAACTTTATGGCTTTATGTAAAAGTACTTTTTAGCAAATTAAACACATGGGTAAAGATTAATTCGCATGTGCCTAAATCTATATTTCAAATACTAGACTGTCGCCATTTTTTTGAAATTCAGCTATGACTCAAGACAACACCAAAAAATTATTTGCAAATTTAATCTTTATGTGCTTTTTTATTGAGATACGATAAAAATAAACAAATATTACATTAATTTACATTTTGTTTTATTATAAAAAGGAACACACAAGACATAGAAAGAATAGATTAAATTTACAACAGTGTTTTTATGGTGATAAAATTTGACCTTTGAACATTAACAGTAACTTTTCAAAAAAATCTGAAATTTGCTGATTATATGATGCATTTATAAAATTAAATTAAATTTTAAATTATAAGCATTTTTAATCATAACATTAATAGATGAAACGTTTTGATGGTAACATTCAAAACAAATTAAAATATACTTAAAAACCTTCTATTAAAATACATTTTTGTGCTGATTTCATGGCAAACGTTAATATGTTTTCGTTAGTGTAGTTACGTAATGACGAAACAAAAACTTTAGAGCGCAAAGTGATCAGAAACTACGTAAAAATGTGTTTTGAAAGTCAATTATTATTTAAGTAGAACTGCGTTTTTAAAAGTTTAAGCAATCTGTTTAAAAGTCCTGAAATTTTGTTAAATTTAGAAGAAAAACGCTTTAAACATTTCATTTCATTCAAATATTAGAGTATTACATATTTAAGAGTACGTGAAATATTCAAAAATCGAATTTGAAATTTTATCAAAAAATAATGTACGTTACTCTCGTCGAAAGTATCATAACTTACTCTCATGGCGTTCGTTCTGCTATGCTTTACTTTCGACGCTTGTTACATAAATTATTATTGATAGCAATACCACTTTCTTGTTGAACAACAATAATAAAATTTAAATGTCAAAATCATATTATATAACAAATAAAAGATTTAGTTACAGTGTTATGTGAGTGGCGTTTAGCCAGTATAATTACGTTTAAAGTTTTATTTTTTAAATTAAGTACATAACACATGTAACTACAATTTTGATTTAAAATTATTATTTTTTACAAAGAAAATTAAAATATGACCAAATAAATACATCACCATATAATTTTTGTTTTAACATAAAAATATTTTTTACATGCTATAACGTGGTCTTGAATTTCATTTTAAAGTTTGGCTGATTATACCGTAAGTTTCTTCCAAATGTATCTGAGATGAGTTTTAGAAAAAAAATCTGTAATGAATAACGGTCGGAAAAGCTCATATTTAATTTAACCTTACATTTTTATCTAAAATGTAAAAAAAATCATAATATACAGTTATATTTTGTCCTTTGTGATGTATTAAACTTCATATAAAAGAAACGTTTATTATATGTATATGTTTTAGCAAAAACCCAAAACACGTTTACGTGTTTTCTATGAAATGTTAACAAACATTCACAAAAAAAACATTATAAAAACACACCTAATTTTTTTTAAATGCTTAATTTTATATTACATTATGCATTTGATTTGAAGATAGTCTCGAGTACAAAGATGCATTAATGAAAAAATCAATATTTTACCTGAAAAAATGTATACCTGTAAATTTCATTCTACATTAGTATAAAAATATATAATTGAGTAATAGAATTAACATCGTTTACAAAAAGTTTTATTAGTAATTTTTTATTTATAATAAATAATCGTTTTTAAATCAAAAAACCACTCAAGTTTCATGTCTTTAGAATAACATGTTTAGATAAATTTTTGTAGCAAAAAGAAGCGTATGTTATACACTAATCTATTATAAATTACTTACAAAAACGGTACTAATTTTTTTGATTATACGTATTTAGTAAACAAAAGAATAACGTTAATAAAATGAATTAAACAACGATAATGTTTATAATTTTTGTTAAACCGTGTCGACCTACATGAAACCTAAGTATATTGTCAAACTGTTTTAAACTAACTTTAATTTTAACTAAATTTTAAATTAATATAATTAAAATTACTTAATTGCTTAAACTGCTTAATTAAACTAATTCCAGAATATTTGTATGTTGAGGAAGCGCCTTAGCAATCGATACGTAATTAAATCTATTCACTTATCATAAATAAGTATTAAATTTCGCATAATAAAATCTTGTCTTTTGTCACTTTTGTAATAAATCAATTTAATTGCGTCATTTATTTTACGATTTAAGCATAAGAAAATTAAGTGCAAAATCATATATTTCAAGTCTTAGCTTTAATAAGGATGCATAAGCCATTACACGAAACCTACACTGCTATTATTCAAACACAAACTGTCGCGCTACCTTTTTTTTATTATATATTTACTTTATATCAAAACGTTATTTATAAACTGTTGGCACTCATTTTAAATTGGCAAATTATAAAAAAAATCATAAATTGACAAATTAATTTTTGTATTGAACAAATCAGAAAAATAAAATAAATACAAATGCAATTCGATCAGTCCATAAACAATAAACATAACTAATAAAATATTAGGTGAGATAATAAACATCAGAAATCGTTAGCTTTAAAATCAGTCGTGAAAAATCGTATTCATCATAGAATAAAGTATTTTTTTCTCCATGAATGGTTATTAATTTGAATATTAAACATTAAACAATAAAATACAGCTAGCTATTTCGTAGTATGTTGTTTTCATAATTACGTTGACAGTTTTAATAATTTAAAAGTAAAGAACTAAATTTTATTGTTCTTAAACTCATTTTCCAGTTTTCATTAAATAAAATACTAAAAGTAAAATCAAAGTATTATTATATGATGTTTAACTGAAAATATAAATATTTTAAAAATAATAAAAAATAATGCAAAAATAAACTACATTAACTAGCATTAAATTATTGGTATGGGATGACATCCCCAAACTGTTTAATAGTATTATGCCTAATTATCACTAACTAAGAAGAAGAAAAAGAAGATTAAATTAAAATTAACTGCAATAAATTGACATCATCCAGACGGCATTTTATTAGTGAACTTAATTTGTTAATTAGGTCAAAACATATATCTTGAATAAAACCATATTAAATTAATAATAAGCTTTATACTCTATTATTTTTTTAAATAAATGCATGTTTGTACCCGAGACTATTTATCTTCAAATGCATAATATAAAATAAAATTAATCATTTAAAAAAAAGTTAAGCGTGTTTTTATAATCCTTTTGCTAATATTCGTTTTTATAGAAAGAGTGTCGACGAATTTTTCGCTTTTGTTTAAATTAAAACCAATATAAAAAACGTTTCTTTTATATAAAGTTTGATACATCATAAAACTACATAAAATATAACTGTAAATTATAAACTTTTTTACATTTAGAAAAAATATAAGGTTAAATTAAATGTAAACTTTTTCGACCGTTATACGTCATAGAAATTTTTTCTAAAAATGTTATGATGTATTTAATTGGTCACATTATAGTTTTCTTTTTAAAAAATAATATTTATTTTAAAACAAAATTGTAACCTAAATAAAGCTTTAAATGTAATTTTACTGACTATACGCCACTCACATACCACTGTAACTTAATCTTAAAGAACGCTTTGAGAGTGAGTTATGTTGTGATACTTTTGACAAAAGCAACATACAATAGTTTATATGCTGCTCTTTGTAATAGTAGTTTACGTAACAAGAGTCAAAAGTAAGAAATAGCATAACGAACGTTAATGCGACGCGAGGCCGCACGGCTGAGCGTTGCATGTGAGTGAGTTATGCTATGATTCTTTCGACGAGAGTAATGTACATTATTTTTTGTGTTGCTCTTTATAAATTTACATTCTTTTCAAAAAAATTAAAAATAAAATCAACAGAAATATAATGTTGGTACTACATTTATTCGTATTTATTACTAAATCTGTCAAATTTGACATCAACTTTAACATCGTTTTTCTTCAATTTTAATTGAATTTCAAGATTGTTAAAATGATTTTTTCACCTGTCGCATACTCGTTCTAATATATTAATTGACTTTGAACACTTAATTTCATGTGGATTCCTAGTTTTGATTTTGCCACCCTAGAGCTTTTTTCGTTCATTACGTAACTACACTAACGAACGAATTGTTTGGCGTTTGCGATGTTGGCAACACAAAAAATTGTTTACAAAATTCAGTTTGAAATTTAAATGTTTTACGTAGTACCAACTCCTAAATATGTAATACTCTATTGTTGAAAGCCTTATTCTTCTAATTCTGTGAGTGAGTGAGTTATACTATGATACTTTTGACGAGAGTAACATACATTATTTTTTGTTCTGCCTTCTGTGAAATTTTATAAAAAATTTAAAGTTTGAAATTTGAATGTTTTACGTAGTTTTTGTTTTGTCATTACGTAACTAAAGTAACGAGCAAATATTAATGTTTGCGGTAAGAACAGCACAAAAATATGTTTTAACAAAAGGTTTTAAAGTATGGTTCAATTTGTTTTGAATATTGCCATCAAAACTTTCCATCTATTAACGCTATGATTAAAAATGCTTATAATTTTAAATTTAATTTAATTTTATAAATGCATCATACAATCAGTAAATTCCGATTTAAAAAAAAATACTGTTCATGCTCAAAGTTGAATAATTAGACTTTTTTGGTAGTCTTTCATTAATTTATTCAAAATGTTTTCAGCGGAATAATATTTATGTTAATTTAAAAAAAATAATTAACTTTAACAGCCACTGTTATTCTATAAACGTTTTGTAAATCCAATAATGTTTTAACTTATTTTTTCTGTCTTGTGTGTTATTTTTCATGATTTTAATTTAATTGTTAGAAAATGTAAATTAATGTGTTTAATTTACCAAAAAGTATTTTTAAATAAAGACAAGGTTTCTATACTACAAGAACATTTGATTTTTTTCTATTTTGATACTCTAACAAGTACTTTAAAAAACCCGTTTGAGTTGTCTAAAGCAACACTTTATAGCACCCGAACTGTGGTTTTGTTAGATTGGCTATACTGATATTTGACAATACAGCAATCCAACTGTCGAACATGTCAACTTTAAAATGTTGCCAACTTGTTATTAAAAAAAAAATTTTTCCTAATTAATAAAATAAAAGTAAATATGTAATTTAAATTTATTTTTATATATAAATTCCAAAATAGAAAGAATAGTATAAAGTATACGTTTCATAAGACATTTTGGCGCACTCGACCATTACAAAACTCTCCGCTTTGCGGGTCGTTTTTTAAACTTGGTCTCGTGCGCTAAAATGGTTCTTTATGAAACTAGTCCTTTAATATACTATAATGTATGTTGATAAAAAGAAAAAAAACTGACATTATCAAGAAAGCGTTTTGTTAGTGACCTTAATTTGATGATCAGATCGAAACATATAACTTCAATAACACCATATTGAATTAATAATAAACTTTTTTTTAAATAAAAACAAACAATTACTTTGTAATATTGTTTGCGGTTATTAATCATATTACAAAAACAGAAAAATAATTTAAAATGGCTTGTTGTTGCAAGACAATGCAGCTCCACAGGAATTGCATTTTGTTATAAAAATAATTTGCAATTTAAATTGTAATTAAATTTTACAGAAAAACACATTTATTTTTTAAATTAAGCAAACATTTTTATTTCATCATAAAGAAAAATAGTTCCAATTAAACGTGAAATACAACATCAAGCAAATGGCCATCTCAAAACCTCTGGCACAGGTTTATTTTTTTGTTGAAATTTCAAATATTTCCTCTTTAGGATGTTTAACTGTTTGTTTCAGGCTCATTGGCATACACCTTTTTCTTAACAAAGCTCTAAAGAAAAAAGTCCATCCGCGTTAGATCTTGGTGGTTAATGTTGATCGCCAAGTCAAAAAATGACACGGCCCAGAAACTTGGTTACTCAAAATTTTAACGAAAGAATAACCCTGTGTCACGAGGTTTCGAGGTGGTCATTTGCTTGATATATTTCATGTTTAATCGAAACTATTTTTCTTTATGTTGAAATAAATATGTTTTTCTTTAAAATCCGGCGCTCTTGTTAAAACACAATTCACATATTTAATTTTTCCGGAACAAGCAGTGTCCTAAAACGTATTGTAATTTCGTTCTTTTTACGTAACAAACCACTAACAGTACAAAAAGTTACAGTTTATATTAACAAAAATGAAAATCTGCCAAACTTGAAAGTAACTACGTTACACACATTTCTGAAAGAAATTGATAAATTTTAGGTTAGTTAAACATACAAAAGTGTATTATGTATATAATATACATTATTTTATAGGTACAGTAAAAGAAATCGCAACAGTATATCATATCGTCGAAAAAACGATTCTAAGAAAGTATAATAGAAAATATAATATTTAAACAAAATTTGGGTTAACGCCGGTCATGTTACTACAAAAATTTGGACAGATACAACAAATGAAGCAGCACAACAAGCTTTTGTTTATAAATCGTCTATTGGATTTCAAAATCATTTTGGTAAAAACAAACAAATAATTGTGCTGTATATAGGATCAAAAACAAGATTTTAAAAATGTTTGAATCGAAAAAACCATCGAATCAGAAAAAAAAATAATGCTATGGCATTGAAAAACTGATTTGAGTCGGTGCTCTGTAAGTAAAGAAAGTGCTGCAATAGTGTTTGATAATTCTTCAAATCATAGCACAAAATTTAAAAAATCCAACAAAAAACTGATATTCAAGATTGGTTGACAAGTAAATCGATTAAATTTGAGGAAGACATAGTTAAAATAGAATAGATTTTAGTTGCAAAACATGTGATAGGTATAATGGTAAAACCCAGCTACGGTTGCCACCATATCACTGTGAACTAAATCCTATTGAATCAATATGAGCACAAATAGAAAAGAAAGTTTCTAGAAAAAACACAATATTTAAAATACAAGATGTTAAAAATATATTTCTTAAAGCAATAGCCAATGTTCTGCCAGTTAGAAAAAATCTATACAGCCTGGTTTCAAAGCAGAACAAGAAATGTGACAGGCAGACCTCACATTAACAGTAGTAATTAAACTTATTTCTATCAAACTGGAACAAATCTTCTACATCCGACTAGGTATAAAAAAGTTTTTACTTTGATATTCGATTTTTTTAGTTGCTATCCAATTACTAAAGTAAAATTTTCCATTATAATTTAGAATAATGTACATTTCCAAATTTTCTTGTGTAAAATTGTGTCTACGCGAGTCAAAAATCTGTTTATACAATGAAAATGATTTTTCGACATCTACACTTGTTATAGGAGCGTATCTATATTACAAAACTAATTCATATATAAAGGTATTATCAGCAAGATGCCCAGAATTTTTTTTTAACATTTAATACATAAATATGCAACCCTTAATATTGAATTATGTTATTAAAAGATGTAAACTAATATTAATGTAGAGTTTGTATAGTTTTCTTACTAATTTTCCATTTCCCAAAACCAAAAAAATTGAAGTTATAAAAATATAGGATTCTGTGGAATTATAATAACAAGCATAAGCATATATTTACATACAATGTCATTTATGTTAAACGTTTATCATAGACTATTAAATTCTGGTCTGTTACTCAGTGCAAGAAATAGTGGAAACAATAAAGCAGTTTTATACTGAAAATAGTGCTTTTCAATTAAATGCATTGTTTATTATAAAATACCCAAATCGACAAATTCCAAATAGTAGTACAATTGACAAAATAATGCACAAGTTTAAACTACAGGCAGAATACATTTAATGTTTAGGCAATACCAAAGCTATCAAGAGTTGTGTGAACATGATTTGAAGATAAAAATTGCGTTTTGCCTCTTTCTGATTGAAAAATGTAACGCAAACAAGAAGTTCTTACAAAATATTTTGTTTACGAATAAATCCACGTTTACAGTGCGTAATGAACCAAAGCTGCAAAATGATAGGATATGGGCTACTTACAATCCACACAAAATTGTACAAACCAGGATGCAGTATTCCCAAAAAGTGGACGAAAATATTAGGCTATTTTTCTTAAATAAAAACCTAACAGAAGAGTGATTTTTGTTGTTGTTGGAAGAGGATATAGCTACGGCGGTGGCCAAAGATGCTGGATACAACCAAGAAATTTGATTTCAGATGGATAGTTAGCAATAAAATCGCTATGTTGTGTTTCTTAAGTCACTTCCTTGTATACCTACTAATAAAGACTAGTCAGACTACCGTATAAGCAACCAGCACTACACGTGTGCATATTGTGTAATCGTTGTACATTTGAATAATTCGTGTATGTAAATCTGACTTAACATAATTCAGCTCTTTTTTTCAGTAAGAGAAAATTATTTCCATCTGTTCAGCAATTGAAATATAGTAACTTAGTTACATTAAAATTATATTCTAAAAATGTTTATACTATCAAACGTTTTGGTTAATTTAATTTTTTAATGTCTCATTTTCATTAGGAAAGATAAACAAAGTACTTTAAAGTACCCGAAAATTTTAAAATAGCCTTTATTTCCATGATGAACTTTTGGTTCTGAGTTGGAACATTGAAATTTTGCATAAAACAAACATTCAGTGCCAACTAGTGCTCAAAATCGAAGAAAGTTGACAAATTAGCAATATTGAATGGCGATCCGCATTAAATTGAGTAAAGTACAACGTGTTTGTATGGAAGTTCTTGATAGGTTTTTGTTAATGTAAAGCCTAAAAATAAATAAAGGGCAGTTATTATACAGTATACTAAGGGTTTATGTCAAAATTAAATTTTGTTAGTCTAGGTAAATAGTTTTGAACTTAAATTCTTGTCAGTGTTCCATATTAGGAACATTGGTCATTTGCTTTCAAACTTATTACTTCCTAATATGAAACAATGAACATTATTGCACATTTTGCTTTTTCAAAATATGGTTAATATTCCTAGCGGAAGTGAAGACAAATATCTGAGTGACTTTTCTGATGAAGAATGTATACCACACAGATAAGGTGCTGGAAAGACACATAGTGATAGCGATGATTCCCATTCAACTTCAGAATCAGAAACTGAAACAGCATTACCTAATTTAGCTGCTTATGGAAATAAAAACACTGGTGTGGTCACCACACGACATTCCTACAAGGAATGATGGAACGTCTACATGTTTTTTAAGGTTATGTTGTCATAAAACCCCTTTGAAGTAATATGTACACGTTTGTATAGACTTCCTAGCATGCTATAACTTTTTTTAAATCTTTCTCCCTAATTCATTAAGATGTAACTGAAATATGGCAAATTGATTTCAGGCTATAATATCGACTAACCCATACATTTGTACGCCTCGATATTGCTTTTTTGTAAATAAAAAAAAATTGTTATTGTTAACGTATCTTGTTTTCCCTTCAAGATATGGAATTTTTTTCTAAAAAAAATCGTAGCGGGCAGTGTTCGAACCTAAATTATATTTGTGAATTCATTTTGAATTATAAATAAAATATGTAATAAACTGTTAATGTTAGAAAAACTTTTTTATTTGCATAAACTGTTAGGAAGAATTATCTCTATAAGAAACTGTAAAAGTAATTTGAATAATTTACATAGTACAAAATTATATAAGAAAAACTGTTAAATATGGCAGATACATCCTCTTTCGATTATTTTGATCAGGCCCAGGTTTGATAGATATGAAAAACCAGCTCCATACCAAATTTCAAGTTACTAGGACTTTTGGTTTGAGAGTTATCGTGGGTACATCCAAAGATAATGCAGATGTGATGCAGCACTGTGTATATAAACAATTCAGAAGAATATAGAGAAAAATTGTTATTTTTAACGTATCTTAGTTTCCCTTCAAGATATGGAATTTTTTTTCTAAAAACAATCGTCGCAGGCAGGATTCGAACCTAGATTAAATATAAAATTCACTTTAAATTATAAATCAAATATCTAACAAATTGTTAATGGCAGATACGCCCACTTCCGGTTTTTTTATCAAATCCATCTTTTGATAGAACCTAGAGAATATGAAAAGCCAGCTCCATACCAAATTTACTAGGACTTTTGGTTCGAGAGTAATCGTGGGTACATTGTTACCATCGTTACACACATATAGACACAGACACATACACACACAGACACCCAAAATTTTTTTGCCAAAGATTCCTAATAGGAAAGTAAAAATATAACTGGAGTAAAGTAAATGTAGGTGATCTTATTGCCTAATCTACAATTTATTTTTGAAAACTGACATAAAGAACCATAGATAGGGAGACATACATACATTATTTTCAATTGTTTTTTTTAAACTAGTTACTAGATATGATAACTGAACAAAGCAACTTATATGCTTGTCAAGTTGATGTAACTAACCCTCTGAACCTCAAGCGTCAGGTGTTAGAAACCTTTATTGGGACCGTCATATACTATATGTGTGTTCGGATTGTCTAGACATCGCCTTTACTGAAGTTGGGCCTGTAAAATTCTATAAGTAACTGATGCTATTTTAAGGAAAATATGGGAACAAATAAAGAAAAACCTTCATTTCAATAATAATGAGAATTTGCTTAGAGATTGTCAAGACCTAAACAGAGAAACTAAGTCCATTTTTAGATTACCTTCAACAAAAACTCATAAACCAAATAAAGCTCCAAAAATTATGTTTTGATGAACAAACTGTCCCATTCAAAGGTGCGTCATCAATAAAACAGTATCATCCATAGAAACCTAATAAATGGGGATATAAAATATTTGTTTTGTGTGACAGCAATGGTGTCATGCATAATTTTGAGGTATATACAGATAAAATGCTGCCAGCGCCAGAAAAAAGCAGATATTGGAGCCAGTGGGAACATAGTGCTGTGCCTAACATCCATTATACCAGAAGATAAAAATCACCTGTTATTTTTTGACAATTGGTTTACATCTGTTCCTTTGCTGACCACCCAAGTAGCATCAAAGTGAGAATAACTTATACTGCCACTTCAGTTTAGTGATTATTACGTATTTAACACTTTATATGCAACTTCATAGTAATTATAACTTTATTCTATTGATTTATAGTGGAAATTACGTGGATACATCCTTTCTTAACCACTTTGTAGTTCTATAGCTTTGTGGTGAAAAGCTAAGTTTTTCCAACCTTATTTTCACTAAGTAAAATCACTTATAAGTTTTTTTAACTTTGTAGTGGCAAATTAAAGTAGCGTACACTAAATAGAATCACTAAAATCTTACTTTAAAGTAATAACCGCTTTAAAGTGGCTATTAAAGTTTTGGACACGTTTTGGAAACTCAAAATATACCTAAAATGTAGGTGCACTCTAGAGTGGTATGTTGTCGTTGTTGTAACGTTTTAGCCACTTCCATAAGTGATTTTCACGAGACATTTTAGATTAAAGCCACTACAGAGTGACATTTACTTCTGAAATCCACTTTTAAGTTACAGTAACTAAATAGTGGCCTATTTCCTACAATGCATCTCGGCTCGGTATAAATAAAAATACACTGCTAGTATTTAAATCTGTCTAACCTAAAATTGTTTTCCAGGAAGACATCAAAAGTTTAATCCGTAAAGTAAAGTTATTTATTAGAAATTTGACATTTAATAACACATATAATCCATAATGTGAAAATGATTTAGAACAATTACAAATGTATAAGCTGGATAACAATATTATTAAGAGTGTTCAAAATAATTGATTGTAATTATACGTTATGAAATGAAGTTGATAATAAAATATAAATTAGTTAGGTTATGTATCCAACTTCATTATGAAGATGAACGTGAAAGCATGTAAATTTTACTGAGTGGCCGTTCAACAAAATTCACGTGGTCGCCACCAATGCTGCCACTTTTAAAAATCACTTTTAAGTGTTCCAAAATCTGATTGGATGTTTCTTAGTTCTCTTGGCCACTTATTGAGTGGAAGTAACTCCAAAGTGGCTATCCTTAGTTTTTGCCACTTAACAGTTACTTTATTTCTAAGTAGCCATATTTATGAACAATCTCTATGCCGCCATTAACAAAAATTTGCCAATTATTCTAAATATATGAAATTTATAAGTAACAACACATTGAATGTAAGAAATTAATGAATTATAATTAAATTTATAATGTAAATACTAATAAAATGTGTTTTAGATTGTATAGTTATTTAATTTTTATTTTATATTTAGGACCTTTTAATTTTGTTTTTCTAAAAAAATGAAAATTTTGTTGGCGCATGGTTATATTTCAAACTGTAACCTCTACATTTAACAGTAAACTTGCATTTGTTGCAATTTTGCTGTTAGCAAATGTTGTACAAATTCAATAATAAACATGTAGTTTATAGAAACTTAAAACAGTTTGATCGAAGTAAACCTTGTCCATTTGTAAAATAAAGAAGGGATGTAGATGAGAAAGTAAACAACATTTAAAAATGGGACAGAGATATAAATACATTAAAGCAGTTACTAAAATGCTCAGGGCCACTAATGGTCACCACGCCGGCACTTGGCAACGACGTGGATTTTACCTGGCTGTAATGTTATTTTATAAGTGATAAAATGGTTGTAATCACGTAACGACCACCCAATATTTGTTTCCCATTTTGGTGGTAGCCACGGTATAGAACTGTTCCTGTAACGTGGTAGTGAATAGTGGCACGCCACTCTACAGTTCCTACGACTGTGGCTGCCACGTGGCAATCACCAAAAATGCTAGTTGGGCAGTCTCTATGTTAATAGAATTTATTGTGTAGGCACGGTACGAAAAGATCGAATTCCTGGGTTAACATTTACAAACGATAAAAAAATGAAAAAGAATGGTAGAGGTACAAAAAATACAACACTATAGTAAACAATATAGAGATATTTGCACTCAAAATATTTGACAATAAAAGTGTCCATTTCGTTAGTACGTTTTGTGGATATAAAGCCGATAAAATACAATGCTAAAAGAAAAAGGAGAAAACCCAGTAGTGGTATTGAAAATCACATTAATATGAACAATAAACAAAGCCAAACCAAAGCTGTACCTCAAGTTAATGTAAGAAGAGATCAATTTTCCCATCATCCTTGCTTGATCAATGCGTTGTAAAAAACCAGGTTGCAGTCTAAAAACATACTTCTATGGTATAAAATGTAATATCTACTTATGTACATATATCTAAAAAAAAATTTGTTTTCTCAATATGCATGTACAGTATTTTGTTTTTGTATGGCTTATTATCCCATATTAGAACCAATTTTTTTTACTTGCAGAATGAATAAAATTGAATGAAAAGTTTTTTTTAAGTATCTATTTATTAACTTTTTTTAAAAAAGTAGTTTTTTTAACAATTGTTTGCTAATGCGGACATTAAGATCTTAATGCAATATTTACGCATATTGATTCTTTACGGAAAAACATAAAACTATTGTTATTAATATTCTATTATGTTACAAAATGACGGTAAAAACGTTAATTTTAACCCGTTTAGTGTATAATTAATATCAAAAATTTTCACAATAATAATAATCACCAGTAAATAATTACTATTTCTAAAATATAATGTAGAAAATCCAATAATGTTTAGATCTTTCGTTTCCATTGGCACATGATTTCCTTTTATTTTAGAATTAAATTTATTTAGAGCATTCTGATTGAACACATAATAGAAATGGATTTTCGTTGTTGATATTCTGTATTTAATGAGTAGTAAGTGTTAGTTTTTGTTATATATTTTTAACAGTTTTACATTACCAATGTTCCTATTAAATCAAAAATGCTAATAAATTAATTTGTAAAATTGTAATTGTTGTAATTATTTAGTTTTGGGTTTATTATTTTAAATACAAATAAATTCATAACAATTTAATACATAAATGTATTCCGTTAAGTACATATTAACCTTTAAAAATATTCTCAAAATCCAACTAAAATGTCACAAATACATGTAAAAAACAACACTCTCTTTTGGGTTTACACCGTATTAACATTGTAGCCGAAGTTGCTAACGCTTTGTTCACTTTTAAAGACCTTTGGTTACAACATTAACACGATCCAAACCCGGAAGACGTTCTTATCTTAGTGAAAACCCTGGTCGTGGAAGCCTTAGCTGTTACATTACCACTTATTAGTTCCAAAATTCACGTTACAATGTAAACTAGTTACACAATTATTTAACATCACTTATTTTAAATTTCAGTTTACATTACAGCATACAAACCAAAAATTGATTTATAATTAGCAAACAAAATAAATAAAAAAAAACAAAAAAAGGTTTTACAAACAACGCTCATATAGTTTTAGAAATAAATTAGCAATTTCATAATACAGAATTAATGCTAAACCGCAAACACATTTATTTACTTAAAAAAAATAATAATTTAATTGATTTTTTTTTCAAGTTATTCATAAAAACCGTTTCTTATTTGTGTTATATGTTTAATTAAAGCATTAAGTTAGTTATACCAAATTCTGTGGCTCATTAAATAACCTACTTAAAATAAGTACAAAATACAAACATCAAAGTGGTTTCAATTTGCTTCTAATTTCAAATATGATTTTAGAAAAACTTAACCAGCATTAAAAGATTTTCTTGTCGTTGCTTCGGTTTGAGCAAATTTATAAAACAACCGCTGTTTTTTAAGATGTCGCATATTGAAGCCTCTTAAAATATTAAAATTTTAATTGAACGTTTTAAGTTGTAATATGCTTGTAGAAGAATGGCGCTTATATAAAAAGTTTACTCTTTTATAATGTCAGTATTCCAACAAGAAATCAAAATTACTAATTGTATGTTTCAATTTAAAAAAAATTGTTTGCATTATCATTATTGTAATATTTACGGTATTTAGTTTACCTTCTTGTAATACGTGACGTTACGCTTGAAATCTTACTCAGTAACTGTATTTACAAGTCAAATGCAAAATAGAGCTATAAATAAACTTAACATCTAATGTATTACATAGATATACGTGCTTTTAGTAATAATCTAATAATCACTGATACTATAAAAAATAAACAATACATTTTTTTAAAATAATATTAATAAATTAAAAACTGCTTTTATCAAAAGAGAAAACAACCAAATGAACAACCTCGTATAAAGCAATGATTTATTAACTAAAAAAAATAAAATCTGTCAAACTCAAATACTGTATGCGAGAAACTTTTTACATTTTCACATTAACTTGTAATTAAATATAAATTAAATTAAAAAAAAATATTTCACATTCAAATTAAAAACATATTTTTTTAACAGCTTTAAAACCAAAAATAAAAAGAACTACCATTATTTACCCAAAACTAATTTATAACATAATTTCATATTTGTGTAGTACAAAATTAAATTATTTTTTTAAATTAATTTAAAGATAAATTATAAATTACATCTTCCGCCTGTTTAATCTGAAGCGCGTGTAGAACTAGATTAACACGAGTTTACTGTATACACAATAAGATTTAATTGTGAACAATAAATATTAAGTTAAGTTTAAATAATTAATAAGACACATCTTGCATAAGCTATAATTTACTTTTGCTTAATTTTAGAGCAACTTCCTTTACTTCAAAGTTAATTAGTTAATTTTCTTCTTCAACAATTTCTATAAAATTTTAAACATATAAAACGGTTGTATTCTCAAAATATAATATAATAAAACCTGTGTTGTTTAAATAATATTAACATTCTTTTTACAATATAAATCTTAAAATAATAAATAAAATTGTTCTGAAAGTTATAAAAAAAAGTTTAAATTAATAAAATATCAAAGCTAAAGAAAAGAACGTCTAAGACAGTGCTTGATCAAACGTAACTTAGTAGAGCTTTTTATACTCAATACATTATTTGACTACAAAGAATAAAAGAATATGCTTATACTACAAAGAAGTTAAATTTATAATTTACATCACTTTTTATATTTTTTACAGTAAAATTTTTTTTAACAATTTAACAAAATTGGTCAGTAGATTAAAACTAAACTAAAAACAAACTCATTTTTCGGAAAGCATTGTATTTTGTTAGTACAAGTATATATTTGAAAACACACATTTGTTTTTGTATATAGTCTTTATACTTGAATAATTATGCAAGATAATAATCAGGTTTTCTGTTTGTATACGTATTTTATCTGTTTTATTTACCGTATGTGTAAGAGATGTCAAAGCTATAAATATTAGACTAAAATAATCCGACAAAATATGTATATATGTATCTAATTTTTAATTGAGAAGAGTATTACATCTGCGTCTTAGATTTTGGCATGTTTTCATCTACATTTTAAACTTTTTAGTTCGTTACACTTATGAAAAATCAAATTTGTTTGATTTTATATTTTACTTAAATTACTGTATAAAACAACAAATTGTTAAGTTTTTTAAGATGCTAGTTACTTTTTGAATGAACGGAAGAATCAAGTATACAATTCTGAATGTGTAGCAAGAAACATAATTCATCAAAATATTCTCTTTGGTGAAAGAAGAGTGTTGCTGAGAACAAAATGAATTTATTCCAACTCTCAATACAACATTAACAAAAGTAAGTTTAATTTTCAGAAACTTTAAAACAAACGTGCCAAATTTTTAAAAAACTTAAACAAAATATTAAAGCATACATTTATACTCGATGAGTTTATGAGAAGTTTACTTGGTCCAGACTATAACTGAGGGCTCGGTCTGTTGCATAAAGCCTGATGAAATAGATAATCAAATATGATTTGTTGAATCTGTAATTTAAAACAAAAACGGGCTGCAATGTCTAGCGTAACATCAGTTTGTTAGGGTTGACGAACGACAATACGGCAAAGGTCAAGTTCTACTTCTTGTTTTGGCTCACAAGGAGAGACTAGGACCAAGCCTAAAAAGTCTGGGTGTTTAATTACGACGCGGTCTAAACTAGAAGTCGCTTATAATCATAAACAATATAATCGCAAAAGTTTAAGATTTTATAGGTAAAACATACAATTCTAAAAAAATTATTTAAAAAAAGCAGTCCAATTTAAGCAAGTTCTTGTCCTTTCATTACCTGTTTAACTTTTTATCACTAATTTAACCATTTTTTTGTCTTATCATTAGTGTCAAACTATGGTATTGTTGCATAAAGCCTGATTAAATATATATATTCAAATATGTTTTGCAGAATCTGTGATTTAAAACAAAAACGGGTTGCATAAATTAAACTATAAATATGGACAAAGATAGAAAAGTTAACTATGATTTAATCACAGCAAATGTCAATTTGTCAAAATCCCAACTATAAATTAGGTTGAGGACAGTGTCGGCATAATTGTCAAGAACTACATCAGGACAGCTGTTTTGTTTTTTTTTGGAACTCGTCCGCACTGGATACACTGATGTGTTTGCACAACTGTACCAACAGACAACCGTAGGCTTTTTTGTCGTTTAGACATTTCAAATGAGTTGCATAAACGTAATTATTTGCTCAAAACAAGATTTTTTGGTTATATACACGTTAAACCAGTAATTATGGTAAAGCCGCGATAATCGTACCACCGCTTAAATCGTTTGCCGCCTGTTGTAAGTTTTTATAACTAATCTCAGCTATAAACTAAGTACTTTCGTTTTGGATTGTGCAGCAATTGTCAAAAACATGAGCTGAGCGTTTGAAAAATTATGTGGTTTGTGTAATTTAATTCAGCTTAAAATTCATGAGGTTTTAATTCAATTTTACGTAAAATAAAAAATCATCTACTATTGTAATTTGAAATAACATTTAATACAGTGTATTATTTAAAAGTGTAAGCACATTAAAAAAAATAGAGGTTAGAATGATAGTTTTTATAATTTCGGAAAAGTTTTAATAATTGTACCAGAACGAGTTTCTAAAATCAGACTGGTACGATTTACGCAACATAGAAAATTTCGTTGGGTAATATTATTTGAATTGATCTTTCAGATAAAATGTCCAAACAAGTTTATGGGAAATGGTCCGCACAAGATATGAAAACCGCGTTAGAAGAATAGAGTCGTGCAATTGATATAAATGCATTAAATATGAAATTTCGAAACGTACGTTCAAAAGACATTTACTGGGACACGTAAAAAGAAGTCTAACTGATTACACACTAAATAAAAAAATATATTAATGGCAGAGAAACAGTCCTTACTATAGAAATAGAAGAAGAATTAGTGAAACACATATTTAGATTTGAATGTTTATTTGGGCTTTCTGTAACAGAGGTTAAAGGGTTTGCGCATGATAGAGAATATATCTATCGCACGGTGTAACGACTTCAATAGAAATAATGTGTACGAGTTTTTTAACTTACTGCAAAAATTGGTTAACAATCATGGTTTATATGGAGCTCATATGTACAACGTAGATATTTTTACGGTACAAAAAAATAGCCAAAAGTTCTAGCTCGGAAGGAAAAACACTAAGTAGGATACTTGGCAATTATGTACCTCTAATTATGTACATGTTATGGTTAAGTAACTTTGTTGTAATCTTGGTAAAAAATCACGCAATTTGAAGTAACCCAATTACTTACAAAATATGGCCAGTTGATCAAAACGTTTTCTCCGAAGGCGATTTTGGAGCTTGAATTTCGACCAATTACTACAAGAGCAGCAAGGACAGGATCAAGAACCACCAAATCAGCAAGAAATTGAAGAAAGTTTTCATTAGCAACCCTCAACCAGCAGTGCGGTTTCTGAAAATAGGCCAAAATCGTACAAACACACCAACAAACTTATTGCTTCGTTGCACAAAATTAACCCATTACCCAAACCAACTAAAGAATACAACAAACGCTTGCAAAAAAAAACATAAAAAGCCATTGTATTAAAATCAGATACATATAAAAAAAACTGAAAACCAGAAACACACAAGCTTTAAGTGGTTCCCAAAAGGAAACTACTGAGAATAAGAAAAACACCAAAAAAACAAATGGAAGAAGAAAGTTAGATTCAGAAGTTTCTAGTAACAAGAAAAACTATTCCTGTTTTCTTTGTGAAGGATACGTTATTGAAGATATGATACACTGCCAGAATCATAAAGTTGGTCCATGAAACGCGTACAGGAGTCTCATCTTGAGAAATCATTTTCATTTTGTGTTATTTGTTAGTAAATAGTTTTATTTTGTAATAATTGTGGTTTTTGTATATCTTCCAACTTATTATTGTTATGTAGAAGTTTAAAAACACGTTTATTTTCTGTTTTAATAACTTTATCTAAATATTACTTATTTTATTATTTTTTTAGTATTAGACCGTACAAAGTGTTATTTATTAGTTATCGTTTTTATATAAGTATGGACTGTTTATTTGATATATTATTATGGAAAAAACGTTTATTTGTTATTTTATTATCTGAGTTTAGCAATATACGAATTATTTTTTGTGAATTTTTTAATAATTATTTTTCGACTAAATAACAAACTAAAAGGTACGATTCAGAAAACCACTGATACAATTTAAGAAATTAGTTTCCTTAATTCCACTGTTCGCAGTGACGAAAAAAAAAGTAGAAATCAGATAGATACATTCATATCTCAAAATAAAAAATAGTCATTTGTATCACTAGTCCACAAATTGCTATTTTGCGAGTATGAGCATATTTCTTGGCCGTGGTGAACCCGAAGTCTACATAATGCAAATAAATAAACAGTTATTTAAGTATTGATTTTTAACAAAATTTAATAACATATATATTGCTAAAACTTAATCAAGAAATGACAAATTTCAATTGTTTTTAAAATTAATTTGACAATTACATAGTTTTATTACAATTTAATTAATATAAAAACAAAACTGTTGATGTTTTAGCAATTGTAAGATATAAGCAAATTTATTATATTTGTTTAAAAAAATTTGTTAGTGTTATTCTAAACAATAACACAGATTATGACAATTATGATGCCTGTATAATACATCAAAATGGACGGAAGCACATAATAGTATATATTACATCAAGGTTGAGAAGTGTATCATTATAACCTAAGCGATAGATTATATCGCGAGACGCGAAGCGTCGAGGGATATAAATCGCGCAGGTTATAATGAACTTCTCAACCGTGGTATATATACAATTTTTTTCTACTATTAGAATTATTAAAACCTTTCTACCTGTTACTAAATCAAATTAAAAATTTAAGATATAAATTGTAAATTAAAAATCAAGTCAGCGATTCTGACAGTTGTCATTAGTTTAATAGAATTAATTTTGACGTAATTCTTAACTGTGATTTAAAACACAAAAATAAACAGATAACGTAAGTGTTTCTTGCTACAGTTGTTTAAATTGTTTAAAAACATTCTTATTTTAAGTATTGATTATATCTAAAATATATTTAATTCAATAATATTCACAAATTAATTATGAGCGAACTTTAAATAACTTACTTTTTAAAATAAAATTAATTTATTAATTGAACAATTTAAAAATTTATATTAGCATTAAATAAAATCTCTTGTTCTTGGTAGACAGTTTCGTAAACTTTTTTTCTTTGAAACTGTTATAGTATCAGAAAATGTAAATATGTTCCTTATTAACTACTGGTTAATAATGAAATATTATTTACCTGCGCTTAACAAACTACAACTTCACAACCTACTATTATACGTAATAATGAAAGCCTATACAACTAGTAGTGGAAAAAATATTCATTTTTCAAAAACTCGTTGTTTAAATGCGTTAAAAATTTATCATGGAACTATTGAAATTGCTTAAATTCGGTGGGTAAATTCACAGATCAGATTTGTTTAAAATCAATTAACCTAACATGTCTAAAAATAAAGCTTTTAACACATTTATTTGTTTTTGTGTTTTTTTTAAGTAGTATTAGATATTAATGCAGTCCGTTTTTAAATAACCACTGATTTTATTTAAACATTAATTTCAAAATCTATGATTTACTACATTTTTATGCAACCGACCCTTAATGTATTTCAAAAAGTACAACATAACCTTTCGCGATTTATTTTTTTTTTTAATACATTGCTACCAAGTGCAGGTACAATTTTGTAGCAAAAAATTTAATTTGACCCCAATAATTTTGGCTTATCATTTAATAATATCAACAAAAGTATCTAAGTACTTAATTCATAGTTTCTAGTTTTTCAAATACAAAAATAAATTTTATTTTAAATTAATTACATTTATCAAATAAAAAACTTTTATGTAAAAACTAAATAATATATATAATAAAAAGAAACAAAACATCCATTGCGTTGAATACAAGAATAAACATTTGTATAAGAGCATTACGTTTCTACCAAAACGACTTTTATGTCTAAAAACATTCATCCAACGAAGCGTATGTTGTAAGCTCGTTAGCAACAGTAATATCCTACTTAAACAAAGAAACTCGTTTGAAAAAATGCTGTTGTGTAACATAAATATTCAGTACTATCTGTAACAGTAATTTCAATTACTGATAAATTTTCCTGAAATTACCTTTTAATGGAGATTTAGTAGGCATATATGCTTCTATTGTAATGGCTACACATGCAAGATTAAAAATGTTTATTTAAACAGATGTTTGTATTAAATAAAATAAAAAACGTTTTTAAATAAATTTATCAATGCTGTTTTAATATAATTAATGGCGTGTGTTATTATTTATACCTTAAAATAATGTTTAACTTGAATTACGTTCGTGAGAAAAAAATTCTTATAAGTTCTTTTATAAAAATATACATTTTTTTACAAATGCAGTTAAAAATTTAAGAACGCTGTACGTATATGTTTATTAAAATATAATATACAGGTATTACCTACAAAATGGTTGTAATAAATTATAAAACAAAAATCAATAAAAAAATGTGCAATTTTTTACCACCAAAGATAAATGCTACACATTTCAGTCCAATTTAGATAATACAAAATAATGGATAGATGGTGCTTCTCAATTCCATAATTTTTTTAAGTTTCAATAAAAAACTTTTTCAATTCCAAAGTAAAAAACTACATTTATCTTATAAAATTCATTTTCACTGCAACTTTTACAAAATTAGTTTTATGTAGCAAACAATATTATTGATTTTTAATATTAGTAATAGTGTAATATTAGTTTAAAGATTTTACAAGAACAATTGTAATACATTTAATACACATAACTAAATGTTTATTATTATATAAACAAACCAATATAAATTTGAAAAACTTTTCTACTATAATAATTAATAATAACTGTAAAGGGATGAATCCTATAAATTAAAAACAGAATATCGACACAACAATTTATTTAATGATTTTAAATTAAATAGGCGACGTTTCGATAAATGTTTTTATCTTATTCATGCTAATTACAACATCTTATCAATAATAAATAAATTCATACACTAAATAGAACGTACATTGATATTAAAACGAACATTACATTAAAACTAAATTTCTTACATGATATCGCAAGGTCACAATCAATTTTGTAATTCTATAATATTATTAACATTTGGAAATTGTTACTATAATTTTAAAAATCTTAAGATGGTTTAAGTTTAATTGAATTTGAATAAATACTGCTTAATTTCTCAGTATTTTTTCTGTTATTGAGAGTATTATTATTGTATTTTATAAATAACATTTTTTAATTATTCTTTTTATAAAATCAGTTTTTTACACTTAAAAGACGTGGTATACTAAATCAATTGTTTAAATTGTAATAAAGTGTATATAGGAACTACTAAAACTTTTATTAAAACTGGGATGTGTAATCATAATAGTAATATTAAAATAAATCTACACTAATATTATAAAGAGGGAAGATTTGTATTTTTGTATGTAACGAATAAACTCAAAAAGTACTGGACCGATTTTAATAATTCTTTTTTCATTAGAAAGCTACATTATCACTGAGTAACATAGGATATATTTAGTACTAGATTACTATAGAAATCTTTAGAAATTTCTATTAAAACCAACCGAAGGTGTAAAAAAATTAGCCATAAAATGTCTTTCATCGCATACGCTGCGAAGAGTATTAATGATAGGACAAAAAAATGTTGGACAGTATTATAGAATATATCAATATCTACAAAGAACTTCGCGAGACCATATGTCTAACTATTGTAGTTACGTCACTATAACTACTTTTTTACATTTAACAAATTGATAAAAATGCTGATCAAAATCAGACCGTGTTATCCATACCATTTATAAATTTTTATCCAAATAAATAATTTAATATTCAAGACTGTCTCAATACCTGATGATTACTTTTTGAATTATTGAAATAGGACATTCCATTCAAAAGATATCATGAAATTAAAATAAAAATACATGCCGGCGGCGGCCGCCACGCAGCGCATCGAGTAACTAACTCGACGAGAGAGGGGCAGTGCGGGAGAAGGGGGTGCACCATTATGAACTAGGTAGCCACGCGGCTCATTCGCGCGGTCGGCTCATTACGCAGTGGACGCAAGCGAACTATCTCTTTGAACTTGAATAATTTCTTTTTTATTCCTCTTTATAATATTAGTGTAGATTATTAGTTTATTCTTAGTTATTAGTTTATTCTTAATTTCTCTGATTTAAAATAAATATCCTTCATAGCAATATGCCTAGAAGAAGAAGGTCGCAGCTATCTAAGAATAGTTCCCAAGCGAGATTAGCAAAAGTTCGTCGTATTGGAGAGTCTTCTTCTGAAAATGCAGATCGCCTGGAAAGTATGAGAGTGTACGCGTCCCAATCGCGAGCCAGAGAATCTAGCGTCAAACGTTCAGTTCGTCTTGCAGAACAAAATGCAAGATCGTCGCAGTTATACGAACGACAGTCAAGCTCCGAGCGCTCGCAGCGACTTGAAGGAAATAGAGCTAGGAACTCGCGAACGCGTGCACGGGAATCTAGCACTGAACGCTCGCAGCGGCTCCTGACACAGCGAGATAGACAACGGTCGTTAACAGCTAGGACGCGCAATAGAATTTTAGCTCATAGTAATAGGTCGGCATTTAGTTACAATCCTCAAATTGAATATGCTCATCAAAACAGCATCCAAATCGGAGCAATGAATAAGATTTCTCCTATATGTTTCGCTAAAAAATGGGCTGAGGAAGCGAAAGGTATGTGCTGTGCATCTGGAAAAGTTGTTTTTCCTAACATTGATGAGCCACCAGAACCAATTAAAAATCTTTTGACAAATAATCATACACTATCCGCGCATTTTTTGAATAACGTACGTAGATACAATAGCCTTTTTCAAATGACTTCCTTTGAAGCAAAAGAAATTAGGGAGGGACATTTTATGCCTACCTTTAAGGTGGAAGGACAACTTTATCATCTCATAGGTAGCCTTTTACCGCCATCAGGACAAAGTCCCCAATTTTTGCAGATATAATTTATTTCCGATGTTGATCAACTATCATTGCGATCAAACATGGCCCCCATGCTAAAACTAGATTTGATAAACGAATTGCAGACCATGTTGAATAGCCACAATGTTTACATACGAAGTTTTAAACATAGTATTGAACTCAATACCCCCGAGAGTTTGAAATTGATCATTTACTCTGATCGCACACCCCAGACAGGACACAGAGGAAGATATAACGCCCCTTCAATAAATGAAGTGGCCGTTCTCTTGGTCGATGAAGACAAAGGGCCCAGGGATATAGTACTGCACGGTAGAGACGGACAACTAAAACGAGTGTCGGAATTACATCGTGCATATGATCCGCTACAACATCCGTTGATGTTTGCATTAGGAGACGATGGATATTATTTAACTATTCCTCAGCAGCATTCCTCAAGAAATAAGACTGTGTCATGTATGCAATATTATGCATACCGTTTAATGATTAGGGCCAACTGTTTTAATGCACTCCATTATTACAAAGATTTGTTTAATCAATATTGTGTGGATATGATGGCGAAGATGATTTCCGAAAGGTTAAATTTTATTTCCCGAAACCAACAAAAGCTTAGAGCGGATGACTATATTCATTTAAGGGATGCTTTAAACCAAGACGCAAGATGCAATGACATACGTGCGCAATTATGGAAGGCCAGATCTTTTCGTAACTTTCACCTGTAATCCAAATTGGCAAGAAATAAAACAGGAACTTTTTCCCGGTCAGCGGTCTTTCGACCGGCATGACACCATAGCTCGAGTGTTTCACTTAAAAATAAAGAAATTGATAAAAATATTAACAAAAGACGCGATTTTTGGGCCGGTTAAATGTTATATGCTTACTGTTGAGTGGCAAAAAAGAGGATTGCCGCATTGTCATATGTTACTTTGGCTGGACTCAAAAATACAACCAGATGAAATTGATAAAATAATAGTTGCCGAACTACCTAATAAAAACGAAGACCTAGTATTATTTGAGATAGTCACAAAGAATATGGTACATGGACCATGTGGACAAGATAATTTGACTTCTCCGTGCATAAAAAATGGGATATGTACAAAAAAATATCCACGACGTTTCGTGACTGAAACCCAGACCGGTGAGGATAGGTATCCCGTTTATCGACGACGCGATATCAACAACGGAGGGCAGATTGCTACATTGAATGTCCGAGGGCGTACGGTTAATATAGACAACAGATGGATCGTTCCATATTCCCTAATACTATGTCGATCTTTTAATGCTCATATTAATGTTGAATATTGTCATTCCGTATAAGCCATAAAATACATATGTAAATACATTAACAAAGGATCGGATCAAGCAACTTTCAGTGTCAAAAATGCTCACGATGAAGTTGAAAATTATTTGAACGGCCGGTACATAAGTACATCTAAAGCAGTGTGGAGGATATTAGAGTTTCCTATACATGACAGACACCCTACCGTAGTACACCTAGCAGTACACCTAGAGAATGAACAACGAGTGTACTTCTCAGCGGAAAATATGCAAAATATAGCGCAATATCCACCAAAAACGACACTTACAGCGTTTTTTGACCTATGCTACAGTGATGATTTTGCTAAAACACGACTCTATCACGAGGTTCCTCATTATTATACATGGGTTAACAATAAATTTTCTAGAAGGAAACGTGATCAAGAAGTAGTTGGACATCCCGGTATAAAAAAAGATGCGGCACTGGGAAGAGTATACAGCGTTCATCATTCCCAGTCAGAGTGTTTTTATCTCAGGATACTGCTTCATCATGTACGTGGCCCAACATCGTTCCATGATTTAAAAATCGTTGACGGAGTTGTTAAAGAAACTTACCAAGCCGCTTGCCGAGATAGGGGTTTGCTAGAAGATGATAACCAATGAGAAACCACTTTGAGAGAAGCTTTGATTTCTCAATGTCCGTTAAGGCTTAGAGAGTTGTTTGTGGTAATATTATCATTTTGTTTTCCTTCGGAGCCTCTCAAATTATGGGACACGTTTAAAGATGATTTGTGTGAAGACATCAGACATATAGCCCAAGAACGAGGTTCCGATTATGATGTATATAACGAAGCTTTAATACAAATCGAAAACAAACTTTTAGAATTAAATGACAAAAGTTTAAGAGACTTTGGATTACCTTCTCCGAATCGCTCACAAAATGTAGTTGATGCCATACCGTGCCGTGCATATGATGTTAACGAGTTGTCAGAATTTGTCAATTCAAATGTACCCAAGTTAGTGGCGTACGATGCTATAATTGAAAGTGTGGAAAATAGCAGTGGTCAACTACCTATTTATTTTGGACGCGCCCGGTAGCACGGGTAAAACTTTTCTTGCCAATTTAGTATTGTCAAAAGTACGATTATCCGGAAGAAAAGCACTGGCAGTGGCATCGTCAGGAATTGCTGCAACCCTATTAAATGATGGGAAAACGGCTCACTCTACATTTAAATTACCGTTGGCTGTTTCTTTAGATCAACAGTCTATTTATGTCTACCCGTGCGAAGCCGGGACGGGCCGCTAGTAATAAATAAAAAAAAAGGTAAATTTTCTAATATTATTAAATTAACTGAACATATGCTAAATAATTTACATGACGTAGATACCACCAATCTTATAATTTTATGTAAAGAAACCGATTATAAAAAAAGAATGATTAAAAAAATGTTATTTATAAAATACACTAATAATACTCTCAATAACAGAGAAGATACTAAGAAAATAAGCAGTATTTATTCAAATTTAATTACTCTTATACCATCTTAAGATTCTTAAAATTCTAGTAACAATTTCTAAATGTTAATAATATTATAGAATTCTAAAAATTGTTTGTGACCTTTTGATATCATGTAGGAAATTTAGTATTAATTTCATGTTCGTTTTAATATCAATGTATGTTCTATACTGTGATGTGTTAGTTTATTTAGTGTATGAATTTATTTATTATTAATAAGTTGTTGCAATTAGTTAGTAAGTTAATTTATATACAAAATGACTTTATTATTGTTTATGAATTGTCATTAATTTAAGACTCGAATAAGATGAAAACATTTATCGAAATGTCGCCTATCTAATTTAAAATCATTAATTAAATAGTTGTGCCGATATCCTGTATTTAATTTATACGATTCAACACTTTATAATTAAAATTATGGCTGTATAAAAAAAAAATTTAAAAAGTTAATAATAACTATAACTTAATAAAAAAATGTAAATATATCAAAAACTAGTTTTTCACTACTGTAAAAATAATTCATATAATTAATATTATATTAGCACTTTTCAAATTAAGAAAAAACAATAGCTTTTTTAATGTTTAAAAGTGTAAACAACTGATTACAGTTTAAATCTTTGTCATTAAATACATCTTAAAGTTACCTAATGCGTTTAAAAATTAACGTTAATTCATAAAAAAATAATTTAATTTATTTGTAAAAAAATGAAATATTAAATTACATTTTTTTAAATGGTTTATCTCAAAGCCTTAGAAATTTATTTTGTTTAATTTTTTTAAACAAACTTTCTGCATTCTAATTGAATTGCCAAACAGATGCAAACAAGCGCCAACCACAAATGCTTTTGTAATTGATTAATTGAAAACAAGAAAAAAATTATATTAAATGTCTGGTTTACTTCTCGAACTTACGGTATACTAATAAACATCGTATTTCTCTGTGTCGTTAACTGGTATCAATATTTTTTTATATGCACACAATTTATTATTTTAAAATAATACTTTTAAAAACCATTTGCTATTGTTGATATTATGGTAAGAAACAATTTCTTTTAAAATACCTACCAACTGATAAAACAAAATTTCTATAGGTTATTTAATACCTTATTACAAATCTTTTGTCAATGACGAAAACGTAAATCAAAGCATTTATCAATATCTGATAAAGAAACTATTCAAAATATCTATAAAACTTGCAAACAAAACTAACCAAGTAATCCGACCACATATTATAGTAAAATTACAATTACAGCAGCCGATAACGTTGTAACCATTTATTTTATTTGCGTTTTTTATATATAGAAAACCCGTTTCTCACGTGACTTATGACGCTTACACCAACATTGTTTTAGGTCGGTAGTGTTACTATTTAGTAACATTCTCGAAAAATAGTACCCACAATCCTAATAGAAGTTGGTCGTATTCTCTTTAAGGTTACATCAAACTAGCTTTAATTTATTGTTCATTAAATAAGAATTGCATTTGCAAAGCAAAATACACAGAAAGGCTTACCATACGCATTGCACTTGTCGTTGAAGATATTTGCAATTGCATAAAACAAAGTCCTAATAAAGTAACAAAATGATTTGCAGCAATAGTATAAACCTATTCTTTTAATTCAATTTAATTTTTAATTTATAAGCAAACAAATTTTATACAATTTTTAGGATTGGCAACTACGATTACAACTTTTAAAAGTTGGTGTATAAATTGCAATGTTACAAAGAAAGATAATCGGATCAATATTTTTCCACAATACTCTATCCGTAGAAAGTTATATTGATATTTTGAGTAAATTTTTTAAGCAGTTAAATGACAAACAAATTTCAATTTAATTATTTTCAGTAAGACAATGCAAGTCATTATATTACTTTAGATACAATTAAAATTACTTAAAAATTGTCTAATAAAATTTTGTAATTGACAAGCTTTGTATTGTTTTCGGAAGGGAAAAAAAAGTTAACACATACATCGAAGCTGTAAGTTAAATAGTGTTGTTATTACGTGTTTTTCTTTTAAATAAACATGTATTGTTGTTATTGTGTTACCGTTTTTAATTATTTACTTAACGTTAATTTAGAGACTGCAAATCAGATATCACATTTAGAACATTTAGTTTTATTTTATACCAATCTAAGCAATGTTAGTTGGTATGAAGACCCTGTAGTTACATGTGAAAGTTTAAAGTAATTTTACTTAACTACATAGGTGTTTCTATATTTATTGTTTATAATGTGCTAACTGAATATAACACAGGTCATGTACTGCATTCTCCAAAAGTGTACCGCAGGTCAAAGTCAATATTAGATAATATTACTAAAAAACAAAAAGTGCTGTTAAACGCATTTGTTCTTTTTACGCAACTAACCACCAACAGTACAAAAGGTAATTACGTTATAAATATTACGAAAATTGGGTATAGGCTAGTTTAAAAAAAATGTATTGCGTTTGTAATGCACATTTCTTAATAAGTACAGAAAAAGAAATTGCAACAATATGCTACTTAAACAAAATGATACCATAGCGTGAAAAAATTTCCTTTGTCAAATATTAAAGTATAAGAAAAAAATGCAATAAAATATATTTGGACAAAACTTGAGTAAACGCTACTACAAAAATTTGATCAGATACAACAACACGGCAAACTTTTGTTTTTGGATTATCTACTTTCAAATCTTTCTGGTAAAATCAAACGATTAATTGTGCTACATATAAGACAGATACAGGATTTTTCGAAATGGTTTGCTTATTTTTAAATCGGAAAAAAATGTCCTACCATTTAAAAACTGGTTTGAATTGGTGTTATGTAACTTATCTGATAGTATAAGTTACTTTGTATAACATATAACTCTAAACAACTATAACGCAAAACTGTTGAAAATTGCCTTATAACTCTTTACAACTCTTCATATCATCGGGAAAGCAAAAAATCCAATTTTCGCAACTAAAAAAACTGATATTGTAACTACCGTTTGATCTGTACACGTATTTCTGTTATAAAAGACACGGTTTTAAGATTGTTTTATTCATTTAGTCTTGTTTAAGATTATTTGAATAATTTCATATTTATTTTTTGACGTTATTTAACGTTTTCAAATTTATCCTAATTGTAATTTTTATTTTATTAAGTACAACTTAAGTACATATACACTTAAGTCATTTAGGTCGATTTCATTGTCATACGCTTCAAGTACGTTTTATAATTTATTAGTTCCGTCAGTATTTAGTTTTTAATTTCACAAATTTAGATCATCATAACTTATGTTTTGTTTCATCCCAGGTGGCAAGGTCTAAAAGCCTTTTTGAGCTATAAACCTTCCTGGCATCCTTATGATTTTGAATTTTGTTTTATTTTAATTTTACGTTTTGAGTTTACCAATCACATATTGAATTAATATGGGCACAAAAAAAATTAAAGTAAAAATAAATTTCTTGCAGCAGTACTCAATGTTTTTGCAGATAATTAGAAAAAACCTATACAGCATGTAATTAAAGTAGAACAAGAAATGTGGCAGATAAACCTTACATTAGAAGTTATATTATTATTAATGTGAGCAATAAATCTTCTACATCATACTCTAACTCCGCAAACATTTTTACTTCATTATTTGATTTATTTAGTTGTGTTATGTAAATACTTAAAAGTACTACATAAAACATCAAATGTAATGTAGTTATGACTTGCTGTTGGTTATTACAATTATAATATTGCAGTTTTTTTTAATACTCAATACATGGTTCTTTATATATCTAACAAATAAAATACAATCGGACACGTATGCATGTTGAGTAAACGTTGTATGTTCTTATAATTCGTGTTTGTCAATTTGCCTTAACATAATTGAGCCCCTTTTTTAGTAGGAAAATTTTTATTTTCATCTGTTCGCCAATTAAAGCTTTTAAATTAGAATTACTAGATTTTTTAATTAATTAGTACCCAAAGTAAATTACTGTATACAAAAACCAATTTATATTTTTTTTAATATGCAGAAAAAAGCTAATTATTAAATATAAATTTTCGTTTTAAAATCATTAACCTATAAACAGTTAAATTAATATCAAAGAAAAATAAACAGATTAAAAACAAGCTAATTATATAATCATCTTAGCCACAGTTAATAAGCAATATTAAACAAAGTATAATATTGTATATGTATATAAAAGTAAATTCACTCTTTTCTTTCATTTTTTTTTATTTTTTACTTTTGCTAAATTTATAAAAAAATCTAATTAATTATGTACCAACATCAAATTGTTATTATAATAGAGCTTCAAATTATTACTCAACAAACAAACTGTAAAATAAACATACTGTAATCAAAACAATTTAAAATTAATAACAGTTTATTTTCCATCATTTAGATTAAATTATACAAAATTAATTAAATTTTACCTTTAAATATATTTATTTTTAAATTAATTTTTCAATAAAATCTAAATTATAAATTCATTCAATTTAAAAGTAAAATTTTGGTTTTTCTATTACCAACAATTAAATCGAACCCATAAATCGAATGTACATAAATTTGAAGAAATAATTTTGTTAAACTGATTTTTTAGTATATTGCGTAATATCCAAACACTCATAATTAATGATTCTCTGAGCAATAAAAAAAACCTTAATTTTCTTTATTACTAATTTTAGATGAAGAAAGTTATAAACATCTGGTTTTAATTTAGTTTTTAAAAAGTTAAGTGTAACAGACGTTGAAAGAAACTTCAAAAAGAAAATTAATTTCATTTTCATCTACTGTTACATTTAACCGCATCTAAATTTTTACAAACGCAATTCCTATCAAAACTTTATTTGTAATTTTATATGATGAACTTTATATAATTAATGATATTTAAAATTAATCATTTTTGAGATATTTAGTCTAGTTAGTATGAGGCAAAACATGAATGCGAATGTGAGGCAGATAATTATTTTTTTTAGTTAAGTTTGATAAAAAATAAAACAAAAAGTAAAATGACATTTTAGTGCAAGTCAGTAATATACATGCACCATAAAAAACATAAATTATAATAACATAAAAGTACATATTATTGTAGTAATTAAAATATTATATGCTTATTCAAATAACACTAAATGTTACAAGCAGAAAATGTAGAGCTACTCTGTAAAAATACCTTGACCGTTAGTATAAACCACATGTGCTTTAATATTTATAAAGAGACGTGGTTTTCGTAGATAAAAAAACTTTAGTACATGTGTAAAATATTTTAACTATGATGTAAATAAAACAGTAACATTTAGTACCATTATTAACAATGGCAACTACATCATCAACAAAAATACAACAGAACCTTATTTTATTTATACAAATCAAATCAATATAATATTAAAAGTATTAAAATTGTCCGCAACATTTTTTATTACATTTTACTACATTTATAATTAGAATCGCAAAATTTTAAAAACTCAAAATTACAGTTTTTTTCTTCAAAAATGTCAAACAAACTAACGTAGTAGTTTCTGTAGTCTAATTTGTGTTCTACTATGCCAAACAATACTAGAACAATTTTATTTCAAAAGAAATCTAACGTCAAATAATATAAAGTTTTTTGCAGAAAGGTACTTATTCAACATGTTAAATTTAATGTATTTTCTTTCAATAAATGCTCTATCTTTCTAATATATTTTAGAATCTTTAGAAATGTTTATAATGTTTAAAGTTGCATGTCACTAACGTCGACAGTGGAGCATAGCATAACAAACGTTAATGCTATAAAACTTTTGACAAAAGTTAGATTATTTTTTGTGTTTACAATATTAAATCATTTTTTTTTGTTTAGAAAAAATTATATTGAATACTTAATATTTGTACTACATTGATTACTAGCAAAATCTGTCAACTTTGACAATCAATTTAAAAATTACTACCAACTTCAAAATATATAATACTCCAGTATTTAAGTTCATAAAATTTAAAAAAAAACACACATTTGTATTTAAATAATAATTGGCTATGAAAACATAAGTTTTACGTAGATATTGATTAATTTCTTCGCGGCACTAAAGTTTTTTCCATTGAAAACTGTTATTTCAAAATATGAGATTTGGTTTATTTTTAGTATTTTTGTAAAGAAAAGATGCCCTCTTCGCCGTGGTCTTACTCAAACCTATTCAGGTTTTTTAAGAAAAAATTAGATCGATTCAAACCAAAAAAGTCAAAAACAAAATATATAGGTGCTTTTATACACCAAGCTTCATATGAGCAATATTTGTATTTATATTTATATGAATAAAATAAATGAATTTATTGTAATTTTGAAGTGTTTAACCAAAGTTTCTTTAAACAAGTAGTTTTAATATATGGAATAGCTGAAGCACGCCATAAACAGTTTGTTTAGTAAAAAATTGATAATAGTTAGAACCTGTAATCCTCATTACTGATCACTTGTAAGATACTAAAACCAGAAATATTCAAATGTATAGTGTAGTTGACAACTGTAGATCATTTTTGCAAATTTTTTTTTAAATGCTGTTTGCTGTTAGATAAACATTTATACTGCAATTTTTTTACTTATAGAAATGGGAAATGTAGCAGGTAAGTAAGAAATGTAAGGAAATAGTTTTTGATGGAAAAAAATAACTGTTTATCTGAAATTGTTGAATTCTGAATTATATACTGGGCACTAATTGTGGGTAATTTATATTAACAATACAATTAAAATAATTAACTATATCAATATTTGGAGCTGCACCTACGCTACTAAAATTGCCTATCAAATTGTAATTATTGGTAGTTGCTACGTGATCGAAAAACTCGGTAGCTTCTGATTCAATATTAACAGACAATAAATTGTCCTATCTAATCATCACTTTTCCAGCTAACTGAATTTTGTTTCATACAGAATCTTTTATATATTGTTCTGCAAACTAATGTTGACTTCCAGCCTCCTAGTTGTTTTATACCAATCATTCCTTTCCCAGCGTTTGCCAACAACGTCGCCGATGAAACAGAATGTGGTAATTTAAAGTTGTCAGCTACACTAAACACTCGGTTTCTTCTGGTTTTGGTATCTCAAAAAGTGATCAGTAATGAGAATTGCAGATCTTTAATATCATTAACTAATTCTTGTTTACGGCATGCTCCAGCTATCCTAAATATTAAAGCTACCTGTTTTTAAAAATCGTTAAACACTTCTAAACTACAATAAATTTATTAGCTTGTTCATTAAAGATATTTCATCTAGAGCTTGGTATATAAAGGCTTATATCCCTTCCATGGCTAAAACTTTTGACCTTTTGAGCTTGAATCTATCTCATTTTTTCTTTAAAAACCCAAATAAATTTAAGTAACTATATTATATTTATGTTTTGGTTCGCTTTGATAGTGGCCTTAAGCATTGAATAATAAGACCACATCAGAGAGAGATTTCTTTTTTTATAAATACCCAAAATAAGCCAAAAGACTCTTTTCACAATAACAGTTTTTGATGGAATCTTTTTGTATGTCGTATGTCGTATGTCGTACGTGTCGTACGTGTATTAAGATATTTGTTGTTTTTCTATAAACTTTTTTAGATTTTTTAGGAACTAAGCTACTGTTTCTTGCTTTTTTTGCAGTGTCATCAACTTCGTTCATTTTCCACCTTTTAAAGACCGCACAATAACCGGACAGATAATAAAACTAAGATTTTAGACAATAACGTAATCAAAGCAAAATGCAACACTAGATTTGTGTGAAAAATTAAGTTTTAAATCTAAAAATTTTCATCTGTGCATAAAGTTGTGTATGTACCATAGGCGTAACTTGCATTTATGGCCTTCGGCCTCCCGCCTTGAGCTAAAAATTACGTATTACGCCATAAAAGCCTCTTTACGCGCTAAATACATAAAAAACTTATCTATGACTAATATATAATGTAAGTGTTATACATGCGGTTTTTGTTGTATAATGCCATATATTATTCCCTTAGTGAATAATGACAAGAAAATAATAGTTCTTATTCTGTCTTCTCTTCTCAAATGAAATAATACCATCAAAACAAAATACACAAACTCAAAAGTGTTAGTGTTAGACGCGTATGTTTATATTAAGATGAATGAAAATAAAGAGAATTTTACTAGTACACCTCCAGGCATTGTACAAATAGCTGCGATAACAATATCTATCTTAATACCAGAAATAAAACATACGGAACTTCTCTAAACATGTTCTGGTGGTCTATTTTGCCGAATTAAGTACAAAATACAAATCATCTTTATTATGGTGACTCTATTTGATTATGAAGTAAAAATAAACAATGACGTTAGTTTGAAAAAATATGGCAAACTACGAGCGTTTTTAAAAAGAAAATTTGAAAGATTTGAAACAATCAAGTCTTCCAATCTGACCCCGAAATATCATATGAAATTTATAGACAAAGTTTAATTTAATCTATTCAGAAACTCATACTTTTAATTGCTTTAGATCAAAACAAAAATTGTACAAACATTCAACATAAACAATACTTTTTACAATATTGTAAAAAAAGTAGATGTAAAAATCAATTCATTCTTTCAAAGTTATCAAAAACTGTATGTACAATACAACGTATAGAAAAAATTAAATTTGCAGATTTTAGTAAGCAATTTGCCAAATATTTAAATTTGCAAAATCCTCAAAGTTATCCGGCCATTGATATTACAGATCATCTGCTATTCTGTACATTGATAGAAAAGACTGGATTAAAGCATCATAGAGGCTGGAGGTCTACACAAATAGCTGAAGGTTACATTGATCAGTCTATGAGAAACAAGACTATTGATAAACAGATAAATAATAGTTTCTTAAAAATCTCAAATTAATAAAGTAGAGTATACTACTAGCAATACTCTGCTACTACTTAGACGGCTCGGTTTTTAAAAATCCCTCGGGAATAATAGCTGTCATATTGATATAGTATAATTTACTATTAGTACATATACATTTGTGTATAATTGTCAATCTATTATATATTGTTGCAGAAAATTGTTTATTTGTAATATTTCAGATTTGTATTTATGTTAATATTTTTTTACAATAAATTTTTTGTCAATTTGCTGTCAAACCTCATCACGTTGTAATCGTCAAATTTACTAATACAAAAAAATAATTAATCAGGATAAAAAAGTTAAATGAAAACGGTATTTATAATAGTCTAAGAAGAGAAAGTTCGAATTAATATACAATATCAAAAATCTTAGATGGCGCCACGTATGAAACTCGGTTGTTTACTCATAAACAGAAACAAGCGACATAATCATGCTAAATATGCAGGAATAAAATGTAAATTAAAAACCATCATGTCTATAACAAACTGTAAAAAAATCCACGTTAACATATATCAGTTTTTTAAACCAATAGATTTAAAACCATTTAATACCCCCCCCCCTAATTTGTCAATACAAAAAAAATAATTAAACAGGATAAAAAAACTAAACTAAATTAAAACGGTATTTATAATAGTCGAAGAAAAGGAAGTTCGAATTAATGCACAATATCAAAAATCTTAGATGGCGCCACTAATAAAACTCGGTTGTTTACTCATAAACAGAAATAAGCGACATAATCATGCTAAATATGTAGGAATAAAATCTAAATTAAAAACCATCATACCTATAACAAACTGTAAAAAAAAATCTACGTTTGCACATATCAATTTTTTAAACGAACAAATTTAAAAAAAATTAATAGCCCTCTCAATCTGTCAATACAAAAAAATAATTGAGCAAGATAAAAAACTAAATTAAATTAAAACGGTACTTATAATAGCCAACCATCCAACTCTAGAGATTCATAGGCCTAACTAACTCAAAGTCAAAGAAGAGGACTTTCGAATTAATCTACAATATCAAAGATCTTAGATAGCGCTACCAGCTGAAACGCTTTTTACTACCGAAAACTAGCTTTCTCTCTCGTAGTGGGAGTATGTGGCTTCGGCCGACTCGAGTGGAGGAGGATGTAAGTAAAAAAATTATTTTATAGAGCGCCAGAAAGTCTATCCCAGCAACGTACATGCACCTTGACGCAACAGGACTTGCTCTAATGCATTCATATTTTACCTAAATGGCATAAAGAGAAAGAAAAAACGAGTAGACAAAACTCGCAAACCAATGTGTTATTCCTAACATAAAATATAGAAAGATAAATATAGATTTTATAATTAATATGCCATTAACAACCAAAATTCTTAATGCTAGAGTAATCTTAAGGCGGGTTGCACAAAGGAAATCAAAAATGTAGCACGTGATTATTTCTGAAATCAATTGTTACATCACTAATAAACTTGGTTTCATTGGCTATGTAGCAATTGTTTTGAGAAATGATCAGTTGTTACATTTTTGGTTTGCTTTGTGCAACCTGCCTTTAGTTTCGTTCAATTACGACCGCCAAAAAAAGTATAAAAGGGTACCGGTAAATGTCAAATAACAATTGAATTAACATAGAAAAACAATCGCCGACTACGATCAGGCCTAGATCCTCTCACAGCGCTCCATTTTGTTCCTAAATTATTTGAATTAATATAATTAATTAAAATCTTAGCAGTTAGCGCACCCAAGTAGGTACTTGTACTAATAAATTAATTATTCTAAAACCGGACCCAAATTCCGATTATAATCGTGCGCCACTGGTAATTACAACAGCAGCATAGTAATTATATTGTGACTATAGTTCAGATAACACACGTCCACGGCATATAACCACACAAAAGGAAAAATGTAAAATGCGTCCTTAACCAACAATTACACGAAGTAAGTGAACGATTAGAAATATATACAGTATATAAAGCAGGATAACCTTAGTCACATAACATAATGGTGATTCACTTTCAGATAATACACTTATCTAGTTCAGTACAAGCATATGGTTGTTCGAGAGTTACGCCTAACAGATCGGAGAGGTTACAGGTCCCGGGCAGGTTTCCTGTGTACATTAACGTCTGAGATACTATAGCCAGGAAGTAATAGATTGAGTCCCGTAATTTATTTGTACATAAGTTGATTTTAGCAAAACCAACTTCCCAGTGTAACGTTTACAGTGAAGAAGTAAAAACGTGTAATTAGGTCGATTGAATTGTATCAAGAGTTCATAAATCATAATACTTAAAAGTACTACTTACTATATTTGTTTGGAGTAGCCTTTGGTCTCTGATGTACAAGACATGAGGTAGAAGGGGACAATACGATACAAATTCCAATATAGTCCCTTACGGTAATCAACGTGAAAATTCAAAATTCACGACTGAAATATAGGTCGTCTTTCTCTAGTCGATCCAGCATTACAGCAGCAATAAAACAAAAATTGAAAATGCCAGAGGACGAAAAACAAACTTTTCCATCACCTCGTGCAGTACTTGCTTTCCCATCCAAAATTCAAACCAAAAAGAAAATTCTTTCCCTTCCTCAATTCAAAAGAAAATCGCCATAAATTAGGCCCTTTTTTGCGCCAAAAATACGGCGGGAACACTCAAATATTCCTATGACCGTCAAAAGATCAGAATATAGTGTTTGTACCAAGGAAGTATAGATGGCGCAAATATAATTCAATTTTTCGGTTTTTTAATTTTCAGCGTGTTACCTATAAATTTCGGGTGTTTACTCATAAACAGGAACGAGCGACATAACCTAGCTAAATTTGCAGGAATGTTCAATGCCGTCTTAGAAGATTAGTAATAAGTAGAATAAACAAAAATTTGAATTATAAGTAACTCACAATTATGTGTACTGTACGGATCAATAAAACGTGATAAGTTTAGGATCGTTAATTGTGCAAAAATAGCTAAGCTAACACACCCGGTAAATAATAATTTAATTATGTTCTTATGATATATACACAATCAAGGCTAGTAGCTTACCATTTATCAGTTTTACTATAGTTTTAAAATTAACTACAACAAAAATAAAAAGTAAACAAATATATTGTATCGTATGACAACACCGCAATTCGAATTTTCTTCATCGTTACAATTACGTCGACAATAGAATAAAGTAGTTGATTTACCTTTTTTATTAGTGTTATTATTAGTTTATTAGATTACATATGACCTATTATCATAACGGACGATCCAAGTAGGTATATCACGCTTATCGATATCTCAAGATTTATGAGGAATTTTAAATTCTGCTGGTTCCCAAATCACGGTAGTATCCTAATTTTATATTGGACCCACAAATTATCCGGACCCCTAAAACCAAATCACCAGGCAGCAATTGACCTAAAAAGCTTTTAATACATACCGCTTTGATAAATAAGGTTTTAGTACAGCCAGAATGGAATAATTTCTTACTAATGTTCCTTAGCTTCTTTTATACGACCAAAGCGATTTCCTCAATAAAACAAAATTTTCCCATTACGACCAATGCGATAAGTTTTTTTACAATTGCGGAGATTCTTCTTTACAATGAATACGGAAATTGTCACAACGAAGGCCAAGTAACAACAATACATATCACGACAAAATGCAATAACGATGACCAAGTAACTTCATGCGATAACGAAATTCGATTAATGGTCGTGTGTGTTAACCATAAATTTAATACGCTAAGTTATGTTATTCAAACATAAATAGGGAAAGTACACGCCTAATATTCGTTTAGGTGACGTTAGATTAGTTCAAAATTTCCATTAATATTCATAACTTCGACAGGAATTAATCTAAATTTGCAAGACCTTACTCGCACACGCAAAAACCATCTGCCTTCTCAAAGCGGAAAATGCGTGCCCTCTTCCCCTACCTGAGCAAGACTTGCGTAAATCGGATAATGCATTTTAATTTAATACAAAACGTCAGCGGTACTACAACATTTTCTAATACGTTACCACTCTTTCAAATGTCAAACATTCTAAAAAACACCGTATATATATATATATATATATATATATATATATATATATATATATATATGACCTGACGGGTTGTCATATTGCTGTTTTCTTCAGAACACTAAAACTAAAGAAATCGAATCCTGAGAAGTTTTTATAATGCGGTGCTCCTGGTCATCGATTTGCGACAGTTTCTGTTTGTCAGTTTTTCCCGATGTCTTTAGTTTCAGTTTTCTAAAAAACACAGCAACATGACTGTGGTATTCTCAAATTTAATAAATTTTGCAAATTTGTAAAATGTGTTATTATATAATGCGGTTCAAAAGCCAAAAACCTTTCTGTTTTGGAACATCATGGCCGCAAAAGCTTGAAAAATAAAACAAAAAATGTAATGTCTGTAAATTACATACATTTTCCTGCTTTATTCTAAATTGAGAAATATACAACAAAAGCTTTAGTACACCACTAATAAGACCAAGCTGTTATAAAAATTGTGTATCAAATTTAATTAACTAATATTTTTTGGTAATCTATTCTAATTTTAAGTTAATAAAAACAAATTCTTTATAAATATACGTTACCAATGTTATTTTTTATTTATTGCAACAAAAAAAACAACAAATTATAAATTATGAAAATTAAAAGTATTTATTAATAATTATTTAAAAGCTCAATTATAAAATTATTAAAATATCGTGAAACCTCTACTTATCATTTACCTCTACACGATTATCTAATATCTGTAGAAATTGGCATAACTACTTTAATTTTTTTTAAATATAATTTGAAGAATAATTATTATAAAATACATCATAGCTTACTTAAATTTCTATTACTTGTTCTAACACTTTAAATTATCTTCTCTCAAGAGAAAATGTTGCCTCTAATAGTACCACTACGAGCACTATATGTCTTGCGTTTTAAATTACTCTGTCAAAGAACAAAAGCACCTTTTTTCTGTACTATAATTAAACACTAAACGTGTTTTAAACTCTTATAAATAACCGTTTTGACCTAAATTTAAATTTTTATTTCTTCTTTACTAACAAAACACGTCTATGTTTTTAAAAATTATTTGGATAGTAAAGTAATTATTTTACTTGACATGCAAATAATCATTTGCGTGTAAGTTTCTGAAAAACACTTAACCCAACTTACGAATAACAAATTTTAATATGTACGCAACTACAAAAATGTAAAAGCACTTCTACATTTGAAGTTTTATAAACGTCCACAAAGTTACTACGTCAATTGCACAAGATCTAAATATAGATGTACTTCACGTCTTCGTTATAAGAATATAATACAAGTAGCCGCCGACCTAGCTTGAGTTCATTCATATTTCAGCTGAAAACGAGATCATTACGTTAAACATATTGCTTACTTTTTCATATCCATACAAAGGTTGACGTTGAGTCATGTGCAAAAGCAACTCTTTTCAAATAAAATTAATTTTCTAGTTTTATTTTTGTTATTCGAACTGTTTAACAAAGAACTACATTAATCTATATTACAAAAACGTAATTTATTATTTTTATTTGATGTAAAAACTAATTAATTATATTATACGCATTTAAAACTGTCATTACTATACAAAGAATAAACAGAACATTTAAAAAAGTAAAATAATGAAAAATTCGGTTAGTGTGAGATGCGCTGAATTATTAATTGCGTCGTACAACGATCGATAGCAATAGTAGTAAGTTGATTGTTATTGCCTTAAAGGCTTTCATTCTCTAACAGTAAAATCCATTATCGAAAAAGTGATGTAGGGTACTCGTAGAAGATCTATCTAGAGTGATATATGTTGTCTGATGCTGCATCTATATTTATTTTGAAGGCAGTTCGTTTTTCCAATAAGCAGTAATTATCTGAAAATTGGGTTCTAAACTTAACAAGCAATAAAAAAGATATAAGACGATTTTATTACTTTTCTTATATATTATAGATAGTTATCACACATTAAAAATTTCATTAAGCGCTAGTAGTTAAAATTGATTTTTTTCAACTAAAACGCATTTAAACAACACTACTTAAATTGCTGAAAAGTTGGTTTTATAAATCTAATTAATTAGTAGACAAATTACAATTATATACATTTTGTTAAAACACGCATGGATTCATGTAACTACATTTGAAAAAAAAATATCACAGTGTTGCCAAATTTTACCAATATAATTGCAATTATTGGGATCAAACCTCTTATATTTAGTGCATATAAAAAATACTGAAAACTCAAATATCATAATCACATTTGCGTTTGTTTACTCTAGACATATGTACAAGGTGTGTACTAAAAAACATTTTAAACTACAAATACCCTATTTGTTGTCTAATTTTAAGCAAAAAAATCAAACAAAATGAATTAACAAATTTCAAAAAAATATGTGGAACCATTTTGAAAAAGTTATGTTAAATTTTAATAATTAACTTTTTATTTCAAATAATTATTTATTTATTTTATCTGTCTGTCTGACATATTTTTTAAACACCAAATCATACCTCCCAGCTTAAGTACAAAATAATTCAACAAATAACATTTTAATTAAATTACTTACAAACGAAGTTTTTCTCTTTTATTTTTTGTTTGTATTTGTTTAAATTGATAACCAGTTATTACAAATGTATTTCAAGTATCACATTAAGTAAAAACAGTATATCTTTACAAACACCACCAAGAAAGAGTGAGTTTGTAATACTGAAAAGAGATTGCTATAATGTGTTAAAAAAAAACAAAAAAAAGTTAATTTTGCAGAAATGTTAAATTTGATCATAAGTGAAATATAACAACAGAGACATCTCATAGTGTGATTTACTAGGCAATAATCGTAATTTGAAAATTGCTGATTTTTACTCGCGTCATTCAAGTAAGTTTTATATCGCAAGCTAAAACCACAACGTACAAACATTGTAAGATAAACAATGTAAATGCAAATGTGAAAATTCCACCAGAGTAAACCTTTTTGCTCTTTTGGGGATGCTCAGCACCAGACGAATGAATTTGTGAAAGTACGTTAGAGTATTTTCTCACAACCAAGGAGTCCTAAAAAAGCTCAACGACTCTTCAATGGTTCACTCTGGTGGCATTTCCACATTTGCATTTGAATTTTTTTTGACAGCAACAGTGCTATCTTTAAAAAATTTTAATTTTAACTTAGATATGATTTTATCAATAAAATTTGGTAAACTTATGCAAAAAGGTGTATATTATTCAGTAAAATTAAAGAAATTGCTAAATATTATCTTTGGGCAAGTATAAAAATTTTTCTTTTCGCACAACTTAAAATGATAAAATCTTGAATTTTTAAGAGACGCCTCTTAATTATTTTTATACAAACAGATGTAGAAAAACGATATCTTCTTTTACTATTTTACATGGATTATGCTTAAAATTAATATTTTCAAAGATACGCCCTGGTATTCATAATTTCCTGAGATAAATAAATTGTTTTTTTTTGTGAAAGAAATCGTTATTGCACAAAATGTTACCTTTTAACTTTTCGTTAACTATTAAATTGGAAATAAATTTAAAAAATTTAAAAATATTTTTTTAAGCATAGAACATTGTATTGTATTGTATCAAAGAAAGATAGAAAGAGCGGCGCTGGGTTCACCGCTCTCTCCAATTACTATATCCAATATTTATATGGAGTATTTCGAAATTGAAATTGTAAAAAATGTTCAGTTAAAACCAAACACTTGGTTCAGATATGTTGATGATACGTTTATTAAATGGCCTCATCGCAACGATAAACTAAATCTGTTCTTTGAACATCTAAACTCTGCACATAATAGCATTAAATTTACTATTGAGTTAGAACATAACAGCAGTCTAGCCTTCCTTGATGTATTAGTGATAACAAAAAATAACATAAAATTGGAACATTTTGTTTATAGAAAGAAAACGCACACTACTAGATACTTAAACGTCAACGCCCACCATCTAGTACAGAAGACCACTGTTTTACATATTTGAGCAACAAAAGCGATGCGTGTCAGATAACGAAAATCTACAAAAGGAGAAGGAAGCACTGTTGGAATCTCTACAACAAAATGAATACGGATTCCAAGAGATCCAAAAAACATATGAAAGAGAAATAAATCCAAAAGTTAAAGAAGACTTATCACCTCCTACTAGCACGGTTTATTTACCATACTGTATAGGCTCTATAGACAAAATAAGCAAAGCACTAAAGAAACATAATATCAAAACTGTCTTTACGATTAAGGATACTCTAATTTATTAGTTTAGATCTGCTTAAAACAAACAAGGGGCTTTAAGACATGCCAAAGTTTACAAAATTCCTTGTTCCTGTGGATCAAGTGTGTATTTAAAAAATACGACTACAAACGCAAAGAGTAGTTTCCTTGTTTTGTTATATGAAAATTTTTCCTTTACAGATTTAGTCTAAAGTGGCCCAGTTTTGAGATATTTGCAATTAAAGTTTTCAGGCCGGTCCTGTCTATCTAAACAAATGCAAATTGACTGTTCATTGTAATTACGCGGTAAATGAGCAAATGCTGTTAAAGCCGCAAAATGTACTGATGTATTGTGTTGACTGTTTTCTTTTATTTTCTAGCATATACAAAATAAATGGTTAATAAAATAATTAAAACAAATACTTATGTCCAATTCTTAGCATTACTGACCTAGTTTAAAAAAATGTATTTTGTGTACAGATTCTAGTGTACTTAAAAAATTGCGCAGAATAGCAATTTTAAGAATAGTAGTTTAACTACGCTTTATCTGATAACATTATTTTGTGTTTACTTTTATTTTTGTTGTTAGCAAATTGCTAAGAAAAACTTTGCAGTTCTTAAAACAGTTTATTTTTATTTGTGGTGTCAACAACCTTAGGAGATTTAATTAATGTAACAGGTCCGTAATTTACGATTTATTTTGCTAAACATGTTGATTTTTTTAAATGTTCAATGGAATCTTTATTTTGACATTCTTTTGCTTGTATTTATGCTCTAATTTCATCTGATAAAATAACAACCCGTTGATCAGATAAAACATATGACTGACTGCAAACACCGCAGAGTTACAAAATCACGAGTAACAGAATACGTGTAGAACCAAAGACACACGCTAAACTTTGACCAAACTAAAATGTTGGCTAAAACTCCTTTTTACTTTCCCAGACTAATTCGCACAGCTGTTGAAACAGAAAAACATCCAGATAATATAAACCGGAAAATCGGTTTAAAACTCAGTAAATTTTGGCTACCAGTATTACACCTTCTAAAACAAAGATCAACTTTCTTGGAAAAGACATAAATTACTCCGAGTAATAACAAAGTCAATCAAGCGATAACGAAGAGTAAAAGTCCGTTAGTTACCTGATCGCTGATGATATAAATGTCTTGCAAAACGTCAGTTTGTTTGGGTTTACGAACGACAATACGACCAAGGCCAAGTTCTACTTTTAGTTTTGGCTCTCAAGGAGAGACTAGGACCAAGCCTAAAAAGTCTGAGTGTTCAATTACCACGCGGTCTAAGCCAAAAGTCGCTTATAGTCGTAACTATTTTGCATTATTTACGTTGTTGTTTTTTAGTTACCTAAACAAAATGTATGGAGTACAATTAATTAAAAAAATTATTTTTATTAACTTAAATAAAAAGTCAAAATGCTAAGTTTGTTATCATTACTTAAATTTTGTCAGCTATGGAGTTTAGCAGAACAAAGAATGGTTTATATAAATAACGTCTCAAGAAGTGCTGTCGATGCAGAAGGTTAATACACAAACGCATTTTCTGATTAACCCTTTGTTGTCTGTTGGTACTGAAAAGTACCACCTATTTCATAGCTCTAAAAATTCGTCATAAGATATTATATGTCGCATTCAGCCAGTTGGTACTGAGGAGTACCATGTTCGGATTAGTTTACGGTATCACATGTTAAGTTGGCACCAATAGATTTATTGCTTTATTATTTTATGACAGCTTGTGTGACAGCGTTTGCAGTCGTTTTATGAGATTTTTTTGCGAATTTTATCTCATAGCATAACTCACTTTTGAAAAAGTTACATAAATTACTATTATAAATCTATTTGATAGATTTTAAACAGTAATGAGAGCTGATTGTAATTATTTTGTAGCCATGGATTAACGGTGGTTTCAAAAACCTCTTACGGATAAGGCACTTTTGAAAGAAACCGAAGAGGTTTATCACGATCTGGCATTGCAATGTCAGGAACTCATAGACAATAAGTTTAAAACGGACTCAGAAGGAAAGAGTGATTAAGAAGAAATAGTTGAACGAGTCGACATAATCTTAGACAACTTGGATGCTACAGAAATTGTAGAAACTCAACTAGAAGATAAAACCCATAATACACCCACTACATTAAAAGACAAGAAGACTGTAATAGAAATCGATCGAAAATGGAGAAAAAATAACTCTGCGATTGTTATTCTAGACTATAATGTTGAAACTGGTCCTGTGCCTAGAATATTTGCTAATTGCGTTACACCAACAGATGTTCTTCTAGAATTTCTTAACCCAATTTTAGATATTATAGTTTATTAGAGCAACCTGTATGCAGTACGGAGAAATAAATTCCTAAATGTAAAAAAAGAGGAATTACTGGCCTTCATATGTATAAATTAATTCATAGGTAACCATGTACTGCCATCATGGAGACATTACTGATCATACAGTTCTGATCTTGAAACATCAGTAGTAAAAGTAAAAGCCACTGTAAGTAAAATAAAATTTAATCAAATCTCCACGTTAACGATCATGCAAAAATTCCAGCAAACAATAAAGACAATTTTTTTAATTTAAGACCAATAAAACAATGATAGAAACTTTTAATTTTATTTTCAACTCATATTATAAAGGCACAAGAGCAATAAGCATAGACGAAACTACGATTGCTTTTAAAGGAAGGAGTTCTATCAAGCATTATAACCCAATGAAACCAATTAAACGTGGCTACAAAATTTGGGCTGCCGCTGATCAAAAATGATACATTTTGCAAATTGATATATTTAAAAAAAGCCATAAATTAAAATGATGAACTGCATGAATTTGGATTGGAGAAAAAGTAATTCTGAGCCTCATAAAAAATTACAACAACCAAGATAGAATGCTATATTTTGACAATTTTTTTACGTCTATTCCTTTTTTAAATCGCTAAAAAGACAAAAAATTTTGGCATGTGGTACAATTAGATCATCTAGAAATGCAACTCCTTAGAATTTAATTCAAGACAAAAAGACAAAGACAAGACTATAGATTCAGTTCAATGGGAATATTATTCTTCAAGTGGAAGGTTAACCAAATCGTGCATTTAGATAGCAATTTTCATGGCAACGAAAGCATTGTTTTAAAAAGAAAACAAAAAAAATGGAACATTATTACAAATACCTTGCCCAAGTATGGTGGATGACTACAACAAAAACATAGACGGAGTAGATCACGCAGATTAGCTAAGATCCGCATACGGATTAAATAGAAGATCAAAGAAATGGTAGCATAACATTTTTTTGGTCTATTAGATGCCGCGTTCGTCAATGCTTATGTTGTATATTGCAATCTTTTTGAAAAAAAATTGTTGCTTAAGTTTAGACGTGCTATTGCCATGGGACTTATAAGCAAGAACCACCAGTCATTAGTTCTAAGAGGAAATAAGAGAACTTCTTAAGAAACAAAATGGCATTCTCCTAAAATAAAGCGAAATAAGAAAAAAAATTTGGTTCCTGCAGATGTTAGGGTCACCAATAGAGGTATACACTGGGTCACATATGTAAAAGAAATAGGTCGTTGTGAAGCGTGTAGTAAAAACTCGATTTAATCCAGACCTCATTCAAAATGTTCTACATGCAAGATATGAAGTGTCCCAGAATCACTAAACTTTTTCTGTATTTCTAATATTTTCAAAAAAACCAAATGGTTAAAAATTTTCTAAAAATTAATTTTAGCTCATTACAACCCAAAACTTTAAAATATAAATAGAAAAGTTTTAAGTTATTAGTTTTTCTAATATTGGACAACAAAGGGTGGTAAGTACACCCCTTGACCTTTGTTATATTTCAATTTATAAATATTTATTGGTTAGTTACCGAATAGATAAAGAAATAATGTTTTATTGAATTAATAATCTTTTATAATCAACTAGCTGTACCCTGCCACGCTTCGCAGTGGGACACAGGATAGATAGCATTGAAAATTAATAATACTTAATTTATTAATAATAAAAAATATTTGTGTGTATTACTTTACACACGTAAGAACTGAATTTGGATTATGCCATTGTTGAAAATTATTAAAAATGTAATAAAAAATGCACGTCTTTATGGTTTCATTTTCTAACTGTGAACTGTTTTACATTTAATTGTTATTTTATTTTATTTTATTATTGAAATTAATTGATGTTTACTATATTGACATTCGTATTAATTAATAATTGCTAGTTTTAATGTAATTATATTTATATACATTAAAAGTGAGGTTAATTCAAAATAAATAATATAATTACGTCCACGTGTTAGATGTAATAAAAAAGATATAACCACTCACTTCTGTTAGAAATCCACTTGAATTATAATAATTCCTTTTATTTTTCCTGTCAGTTAATATTTGATATAAAATATAACCTCTACTGACGATTTGGTGAAAGGCGCAGTTCGATCACAACACTATCAAAAATTCTTGACTTAAGTGAATATTTAATTCAGATTGTATAATAATCAGAATCAGATGCAAATTTTTTTGTAAATAAACAATGTAATTGGGAACGAAATTGTTTCTCATGTGACTGCGTCATTATTATTTCGGCTGTCAGCGAGTGTTTTCCTAGCTTACGGCAGATGGCGCGGTCACTGGTAAACAGCTGATCGTTAAAAAAAATTATTTTCTCGCGGTCGCAGATATGTGACTGATGCAAAAAATATATAAAAACAATCCTTGATGCGGATTTTATATGATGTTAAAATTTCAACTCAATCGGTGCAGAACTTTTTGAGTTTTTGAAGCGTACACAAACCAACATAACATTTTTATATATATAGATAATGTTAGTTAGTTCAAAACATACTCAAGTTTCTAAAGGGCTGTCATGTTTGTTAGTTATGTAATTATACATTTCTGATTTTATGTTATAAAATATATAAAATGTTTGTTTCTTACAATAAAGTGAGCAAGCCTGATGAAGATTTCATCCTGAGCACGAAACGTCGCAAAATTACTAAAGTAGTTGCTTCTGTCCAACCTCATTAATTTAGCCAAACTTTAGAATAACAGTTACCAGGAGGCGAACTGTTCTACAAAGTTCGACAAAACTTTTTATACAATTATTTATAAAATACTATTTCCCACGAACCAATTATAATTATAGCTGGCTAAAAAGAAGATCGGCCCAAGAAAGCGTTTATGTAAAATAACACTCCTTTAGCTGCGATTAGACAGTAGCAAACGATCATACATTTTAGTTTCTTAACGCCACTTTTTTAATGTACGATTGTTTATTTAAACAAAATAGTAGGTACTCTTGAAAAGTAATAAATTTGATGTTAAAATACATTCTTACATTAGTATTTGTAAACAGATTTGTTCAAAATATCTTTTTACCTAAATCTCTACTTGTATCATTTTGAAACATATTGCATATTTATTAGATAAGATAAGGACGTGCATCATCATAAATTTATCCCGACAACCAACATGTTTATGTTACAAAAAAACTTATTATTAAAAATGATAACCGAATTATTGATATATATTTATTTGATCTTTAAATGTTTTGGAGTTATAATAAACACCACTGGATTTTAACTTGCAATCTATACATAAGTAATCTCTATTTTAGATAAAATTTAACCAATGCAATATCAATTAACACTCATTTTACAATGCAGTACATTATGATTATCAAACGTGTGGTTTTCAATACATATTATCTCGATAAGTATGTTACATCGACAATAAAAATGTTGGTACTACATTAGGTGCGCGAAAAATTATTAACGTTTCCAATTTTACGTGAGACGAGTTTTAATACATTGTACTTAACATTGTACTCACCGTGTATGATTATTGATAAAAGACATTGAATTAGTAAAAATGCTACGAAGCACGTGATAAAAATTATTTGGAACAAGAAATTAGTTATTGATTTGAGATATAGATGGTATACTTATAAGTTAATTAAATTTGTAATGAGGTATATGCTATTACACAAATTTTCCTAAAAGTAAACATTTGTAATTAGCCAAAAAAGTATTGTTATTTAGTTACACAAAATGTAATTAAAAATTCGACTAAAGGCCGTTTTTCTTTAATTTTTGATAAAAAAACTAAGTAATACTTTTAACAAAAATATTTTGTAAATTAATGTTTTCTTAGTTTACTCAAGTTATTAATTTTACTTCACTAACTTTTTTTTAAGTTATGTTAAAATTGTAACACAAAAATGAAATTTGCAAACAACAACAACAACAACTACCTTTAACTGCAAACTGCATTTTACCCATTGAAACATTTAAGTTACGCGTTCAACGTTTACGCACGACTACTATTAATATTCATACTTTAAAAAGAAGTACACCTGCTTTGAGCGATATGCTTATCGATAAACACGTTTAGATATATCTGAAATGTTTCCGTGAAAATGTATTTCATTGTTGTCAAATTGAATTTAAAAAAAATATTTTTTATATCGCTGTTCGACACGTTTCAACTTAACTTAGAAATATTACATGATTCATTATACTTATACAAAGAAACTGATAGAATTGCTACAAGTATAATATATTATTTTCAGTAAATTATTTTGACCAATTTTCTTTACATTATTACAATCTTTTTAAAAAATACGCTGTAATTTTTGAGTAAATTATTTTGACAGCAAAAATACGTGTTGCGCTGTTTTTATAAATAAATAAAACGTACATTTTTAATTTAAATTAAAATCACAAACAATAACAAACATAAAATAATAATTTTATAACTTTTAGTTTTTTTATTATTTGGATTATGTTTTATACTTTTTGTTAAAGCGGCATACTTCAACCTTTAAATTATGTAAATTTTTCATTAAATTTTTTTAATGCGCACAAACTTAACATAACGTAATATTTATATTGTTGAAACATTGCTTTTCAAGCTAAATAAATTGTACACGTTTAAGCCAGCGTAAAATATAAATATAACAATTTTAAATGTTACGCAGGCAATTAATTTGCACTTTAGATAATTACAAGATTATAAACGTTACATTACTAATAAAAAATAGTAGAAATCGCTTTCTTAAGGTTTTTATGTATAAGGTGATTGAACTTGAAAAGTTTTTTGTGTATTATTAAAGTTCTAAAATAATAACAAAACTAAGAAAAAACACAAACACGTTAAATCCCAAAGGAAATCTCAAACCATTGGATACTATACGTATATTATTTTGTAGATCCTTTGTTATTGTGTCCCTAAATTTACTATATAGTAAATATATAAAATTGCAATAAGAGTTGTAAAACAACAGAAAAGAAACTGCAATAACCTGGCTTTGTAGATCATTACTTTGTTATTTATATAGAATTATGTACGTAATATAACCACACAGTACAAATATTTTTTTGTTTTTACACAGATCTTCAATTAATAAAATTGCATTGTTTTCAAGATACAAAGCGGATTAAGTAAACGTTTTTTTTTTGTTTTACAAAAATAAACTCAAGCAATAAATGTTAATTATAACTTTGTACATATTTACATTCTATACATTTATCAAAATTCAAAATAAAAATAAACTAATCCTATAATAAATTATTTTCAAAGTTTATAAAATATCTAAATAAAGGTAACTTTTTCATATGTTTGATTATATTAATTATAAATAACATAATTTTGTAATAATAGATTTTGCTAATGTATGTGGCCTATTATTAAGACATACATTAAATTCCGGAAACTCGAGACGTAAACTTTACCAACAAGAGTAACTTTAGATATGCTAACTTTACTAATTATCTAACGTCATAGTAGTTAGTAATGAAATAAATGTAATTATTGTACTCAATAACACTGATCACTGTTAAATTGCCAATCAAACAATCTTGTTGCTAAGATTACAGTATGAAACAAGTTTAATATAAATTATATTATCATACTGCGGTGTCTGTCGTTTTGTTTACTTGGAATCGATTGATAAATAAACAATCAAAACAAAAAGTACCTTTTTATATTATTTAACGTTAATTTAAAAAATACACAAATTACTTTAAAAACCGTTGTTAGTTTTGTTTCATTCATGACTTTTATTTATCATTATTAAATTTTTTTCGTGAAAAAAAGAAGTGATAGTTTCAACAAAATTGTTTTAAAATTTAAGAATGTAAGCGTTTATAGAATTTACACGATACACAAAAATGTTTTAAAAACTTAGGAAAAAGTTGATTTCGTTTAAATACAAAATATGTCACAATAAAAGAAAATTGGTAATGAAACGCAATTTTTCTAAGTATAACGGACGAAGCTGTCAGAGTTTCGTTTCAGGATAATTACAACATAATAACTAATTGTTTTTGGAATAACATTTATGTTTAGTTATTCATTATAATGTCTTATAATGATTGCTGAATTTAAAATTTATAATTTTTTGAAGTATAACGAAGTTTTGTAGCACTGTATATAAGAATCAATGTTTTTGTAATATTACAAGACAATAAAAATAAATATAAATTTTGTTTATTAAATAAATTATCATTAAATTCCTATTTATGTCTTTATGTCTGAGCGAGGATGCTTAATCCTTGCAGTTTAATTTATTAGTTTTGTGGGTTTTGGTTATAATTTTACCAATCGGATTGCTAATAACATCTGCAAATTCCAGTAATATAAAATGCGATGAATGTACTAATTTTCGTGTAAAATAATACATAGGTAAAGGTTAATTACCTTTAGATAACCAAAACGTTTAAATTTACCATTAAAATAATTTTTACTTGGAATGTACCCTTAAAGTTCTCAAACGCACCCCCGTCGCGTTTGCTTATGCCCACTGTACAGTTGCTTGATTTTTTTAGCATAAACTTTCTTTTGTTAAGTGTATGGATTCTTTTGTTTTTTAGTACATTTATCTAATTTCGTTATGTTTAGTTTTTCTATGTTTATTTTTGTATATTGCTTTGCAACTATTTTGTTTTGTGATTTATTTAATCAGAAATCATTTTAATTAAAATTTAAACAATAGATCAATCTTGTTAATGTGTTCTTTCTTCGTAAGAATTCTGTATGTAACAAAACGAATAAATAAAAATGTGTTTAAAAAATTATTTTAAAATCTCAATTGTTGTTTTAAAGAAATCCTACCAGTACATAAAATTATCGATGTTTAATATGGTTTGTAAATTAACTTTTGGATTTAATTTTTTAAGCTATTTTTAAAAAAGCCAGTTATTGGTTTAATTATAAAACTAACAAGATTTTGAACGTAGCCTACGTTCTTTATCAGGTGACAATTAATAGTAACTTATTAATTATAGTAGAATCCAAATTTCCACGGGTTGGATTTGTAAACGGATTTTATTCCAGGCTCTGAAAATGTCTACTGCGACGTGTGACGAAAGCTCAATTTGTGTGATAACGACAACACAGAAATTATCCAGAATAGAAAATTGTTTAAGTTATTAATCATTAATTGTATAAACATAATCTATGTACAGAGTTCCATTCTGTTAACTCATAATTTTTTCAGCCTTATTTATTGACAAAACAAAAATTGTTAAGTTAAACACACAGTTAACTAAATGTGTTAATAAATTGTTTTTCTTCATTTTTTATTTTTACAATACTATCGCCTAACATTCTAGCATTAACCCAATAGACTTTTTTGTGGTATCACATTACACCTCATAGACTTACCTGAATTTTGAAATTTTTATATTTAAAAATGTAAAGTAAGTGATTTCTCAGTTTAACGCACCGACGTAAATGCAAGAGGGTGTTACAAGCTTCTAGTAATTTAGAAACGGCCAACTTGCTGTAGAATTGAAACAATACCTGTCGGAAAGAGGGAAGGTTCAAATGATTTTATTTTAATAGGCGCCAGATTTCTTTTTGCAGATATAGCTCCTGGTAGATAAGCACAGGCGGCTCAAAGCGTCTATAAAATGTAGGGTTTGTAAAGCTGGAGGAAACGAAGAAAGAAACCAAATCGTTAACTACAATTGTATTTTAATTACGTTAAAAGGATGAATTAGAGATTACAAATTTAGTTTGAGTACAAGTATACGTAGGTACTAAAACATGAGAAGTATCGGCAACTTGCAAGACGCTTAAATCATAAATGTAACAACCAGGACATACAAAAATCTTTGTAAGTAAATTACATTAATTATGATAACAATTGACAGTTGCCGTAATCAGCACGCGATAACAATTAAACTTAAAGTAATGGAATAATAGTAATAAAAAGCAAATCATTTTAAACGTTTCGACACGATTAGTGAATATGATTTATGAGCAGCACCGTAGCAACAACGAATAGTTAAAATCAAAAATTGACTTTCCAAAATTCAGATGTACTTTCAGAAAACGTTTTCCTACTGACTTCCTGTAATTAAACTACCTGAAAATAATCGTGTCTACCTGGTGACTCACAAACTCTACAACAGGTAAAAAAACATTTACAAAAGGTAAGAGAACCGAAATTTATGCACGTTTATGCACGTATACCTTTTTCTGCAAAATGGGACATAATTTTTTAAACCAGCGTTTTAGTCTGGAGTTGTAACAGTACCTATAAATGTAGGTACTATGTTAATACTGTTATATTTTGGATTAAATTTAAATATATCTAAATTGAGTCTACTGTTTGCTGATAAAGTTTTGATACGGGATGAGATTGCTTTACCATAAACCAAGTCTTAAGCGCGGATGTCCAGTACCAGTTACGCGCATTATTTAACGCCCCGCCCTAATTACGGTACGTAATGTGTAAAAAGTTTAATAACATAAATGTTTAGACCGCGTCTTCAACACCCAGACTCGATGACATTCACCACTCCAAAAATGCAATCTGCAATGTCTTGCAAAACGTTTGTTTAAGTTCACAAACGAAAAAAACCAAGTTCTACTTCTTGCTTTAGTTCTTAAAGAGACATTAAGACCACGTCTAAAAAGTTCAAGTTTTCAAGTTGCTTATAATCGTAACCAAAAAAAACCGCAGAACTTTAAGGTTTTATAGAATTGTATTGTTAAGGATATTATACCACCAATTGCTTTGACTAGAATTGGTTGAGTATGTAACAAACGTCAAAAGGTAGCTTACACCTATAACTATAACCAACTAAAAACGATTATAAGTTTCAGTTTCTTAATGCCACTTTTTGGAATGTGCGATTGTTTACTTAAAAAAATTAGTAGGTACGTTTCAATAGTAACACATTTGCAGTAAAAGTACATTCTTCTAAACTGATTTGTTCAAAAAACATCTTTTTACCTAAATTACCACTTATATCTTTTTCAAACATATAAGCATCTGCATTATATTTGTTCCGACAAACAACATGTTTATGTTAAAAAAAAACTTGTTAAAAATCATAATAATCAAATTATTTTTATGTACGTGTTTAGCTTTTAAATGTCTTCGAATTATGATACACGCCACTGGATTTAAAGTTGCAACCTATTCATAAACAATCTTTTTTGAAGATAAAAGTTAACCAATCGCATTTTAGTTTCATATCATTTACCACTTCTTTTACAATGCGGTTCACTTCGATTATCATACGTGTAGTTTTTAAAACGTATTATTTCGATAAAAATCTTACATCGCTAACAGAAATGTTGGTACTATATCAGCTGCGCAAGAAATGATTGACGTTTCCAATTTTACGTGAGACGAGTTTTAATATCATTTTGAAAAGCTTGTGTAAGTTTAAGAAAATTTTATATTTAGGTATATTATATTATATATAAGGCAAACTTATTCAAAAATGAGAAAAAACATCTACTTTTAACTAAAAAACTTGCTATTTCTAGAATAACTAAAAATTACAATCAGTGGCCATTTTTTATGGATAGTGTAACCGTTGTTTGATTTTCGTATCATTGACTTTTGTCCTGGCCCTTGTATTTACGTTCGTTTTAATGTGGAGAATTGAATTGTCAATTATTGAGTTCTTTTAAGAAATTTGTTAGTTGATTGACGTATGTTAGATCATCATTGTTATTTTAAATTTTTAGTAATTTATTGTTGTGCGGTGTTTTTTGGAAGTTATTGACGGATTTCAAATTATTGATATTCTAAATACGTTTGAGTTTTAAGTTTAGAACCTATAAATTATATTACAACATTTATTAATTTTTTTAATTTATTGATTAGTTTTAGTTTATCTCCTGGGAATATTTTAAGTACCTAATTTCGTTGCACGTGCTTTTGATTGCGTCATGTTTCCTAGCTGTATCCTTGTTTGTTTTGTTGTTTTTTTTTAACCAAATGTGGTGCATTCCGTTAGGGTATTTTAAATGGATTTCCTGAAAATTACGAGGAGCTATGCTTTGTTTCGCGTTATGTTTGCACTTCATTTCAAGTAAATCCAGTCTACAATAATTACCGTCAAATTGTGTTATGTGCCGTTAAGTTTTTGGATTCACAATTAATTCACCATCAAGGTGAATTTTTGTTTCTAGTACCCAGCAGAAACGTCAAAAGTTTATAATTAATAAGGTATTTATAATTTTTTGTTTCAAACATATGTACGTTTGCTTTTATTCGGGTAAAATGTAATGGTTTTAAAAGTTTTCGTTTCGCCGATTAAAGGTTTATGCTATTTATCGTTTGACAATTTATATAATATATATAATGAGTTTAATAATTAATATGATTAGCGTTTACGTAGTTATTTTTTTTTACTGTTCTAACAAATCTTAGCTTAATATGCGCTCAAACGCCTTTTCAATTTTATTTCAAATTTTACTTATTTTGCGTTTAATGCGTTAATCATTTTTTTTTGTGTTATTACATTAACTTAAAAATTACGTAGTTTGCGTTCGATTTAAATTTTGTACTGTCTCGTCTTACCTAATTCAATAATTTTTTTATATCAAATTTTATTTTTTTGGTTTTAAATTTTATTTGCAAATTAGTTTTGTTTTAAATTTTGCAAGATGTTCTTAATGTTATAAAAAATGTCAGAATTTTAAACTCTAACAAAGCTTTTAATCAAGCGACCTTTCGAGCTGTGTTTTAAATTTAGCATTACATATTGAACGACTTATGTACTTTAACGTTAGTTCCAAAAGTATTTGCACCCAACAGCGTACTTTCTGGTTGACAAAGACTAAAAGGTAAATAAACAATTAACACATCTTCCTTGTCTGGCACCCATTATCAATTTTGGCTTTTATTCTCGTTTATTTTAATGGTTCTAAAGTCCGAATTTCTGTGTGCAAAAAAACCCCACCCCGCGCCACTGCGTTTTTAGTCAAGTAAAACATATTTTGTTTTTTTTTCACGGGAATTATGTTACGTTATAATTTAGATTTTCTTTAAATTGCGGTATTTGTTTTCTTGAATGGTCCTCGTAACCAACTTATTTTTGTTTTCTTATTTTTATTTTGAATTCTAAGTGAAATTGCGTTTTGTGTGTTCTTGTTAATTTTATGTAATTAACAGTATGTTTAATTCTGTGTTTTGAACCTAAAATTTGTAAGGAAACTTGTTTATCTTTATATATATGGCATTGACCTCATCCTTACACTTACCTACATAAAATTTGTTGATGTACATATCTTAAATTGTTAACGTTAATTTTCCATTAGCTTAGATATTTTTCGTTAAGATTTTGCTCTGTTTTCGAAATTAGTTATACTGTTTTGCAATTGTAAATACGCCATTTTTATGTTTCATTTGGATTTCGAGTCTAAACCAACTTGAATTCGGCGACTTTCGTAATCAACTATTGGTAAATTTGATTTGCCAGAGTCGTGCGCATCGACGACATTTTTCACAAGGCATTTTCTTGGAAAATTTTGTAAATTCTGTTATTACGTTGTTTCATTTTTTATATCCCAGTGCTGTTTGGTAATTACCTCTAATTTAAAACCTTTGATAACTTGCTATTTCCGATTTATTTTTTGATACTTTTGTACCACATTTAAGCACGGCACTGATTTATTTTTGGCGGTTTCTGAGACCTTTTAACCCGAGTTTTTTTTTAAACATTCTTCTTTTCTTTACGTGAGCATTTATTAGCCAAAAAGTGGTGATGGCATGTACATGGTTCATCTTTTAGGGCTAATTGAATTGAATTGATACCTTCTGAATTATTCAGGATTTACGAATCATTGTACAAATATTTCTTACTAATCGTGTGGAAGTTGAGATTTAAAGTAAGAAAAACTCATTTAATTGAGGATCACTGTGTCGCATCCACGTGGCTTTTTTTTATCGTATTTTTGGGTTTTACAACGTACCCTCTCGAGGCTCCTCTCCCAGGGCATAAAATTTCGTCCTTAATACTGCTATTTGACGTATTGATCAGCCGCCATCTGGTAATTTCATCAACGGAAATTTTATGGAAATCTAGTTTAAGGGCAGGCATTTTCCTATTTTTATTTACGAAAGAGGATTTCAAAAATTAATCGGACGCCACCGCGTTATTATTGTTTGTTACTGAATTAAGTAATTTTGTTTGCATTATCAGTTATAGGATTATGCTATTCGACTGCTTTTATTAATTTTATTCTAAAGCACATTGTAAAGTTTAGTTATTAAGTCGTTGTTCATATAGCATCTAGTATTACATTCAATTTATATCAGTTCTTTTGTTTATTTTTTTTTAACTGCAATTTGCCTTCCGGTTGGGCGAATGTTGCATTCGTGCGTTAGTGGCGCGTCGCTACATTTGATCTGTAACGCAATTCGCGCTATCGCTGCTTACGTAAGCTACGGTTGTCGCTTTGGATTATTTTTTTTGTCAATAAATTATAAAATCGTACGCGACTCGTGACCCCGCTCGGGTGGATCTTCACCTAAGGTGGCAAATTTGCTATTATGTTCATTTATTATTTACATTTGAATGTTTTATTATATGAATGTGTTTGTTAGCGTTGTTTTCTTTTATTTTGCCCTGTCTAGAACAATATATTTGTGTGACACCCGTTTAGAGGTTGGTGGTGTGTCAAAAACCGCAACGTTTTGGAAGGGTTTGGAACGGGTACTCAACCTTTTGACGCCCAGTTATATTCATTGCTTTATTCAGATCGTCCACGCCGTGTCCACTGCGAAGTTAGCCGCGGCAGTCCAACCCCAACCTTTACGTCCACTCGTTGGTGGTCGTATCAATTAATTCATCTACATCTTTTGCACGTAACAATACAGCACTCTCAAAAACTACCACATTATACTACAAATTTTCTAAATAGAAACTCGTCGCAACACACTCTGTATAAGCAAATACATTTTATTATATCTTCAAAAAGAATTTTCAATTTTTTTATTCTAGATTGCATTATTAAACATATTAGATAAATTTAAAGTTATCTTTAAAACAAACACAATAAATATAAAAACATAGAAACGTATTTGTATGAATACATAAAGTAGACACGTATTAAAATAAATTACACTAATATATTTCACAGTAAGAACAAACATAAAAGCAATATATTTTAACAACGTTAATACACTGAAATGTGAATATTTAAATAAAAGCACCTTACAGATGCAGTCGTTCTTTATTAACTTTTATTCATACGTTTTCATGTCTTACCATTTAGATTAATACTCCACTTTCAGTTATTACAAGATAAAAGAAATTGTTCACAGTAACTGCAACAACTTCATATATTAAACATATAACAATGATACAATTTGTACTAAACTTAAATAAAATAAAGTTAAAAAGTATGTAAAATGTAAAAATTGTAATATACAATTGGTTATTAAAAAGTTATAAAAAAAAAAAGTTAATGAGAAAATAAAAAATCAAAATTTGTTGATTTTATACCATAAAATATTTTAGTGTTGTACGCTTTGTCGCTTAGTTATTACTGTTGTTTTCATACAAAATTAAATTTAAATAACTTCTTGCTTCTTCTTTAAACAAGTCTTAATTTTGTGTCATTTAATAAAAATTATTTAGTTACGTTTTCGACACTTAAAACGCATTTTTATGGTTTTATTAAAATAAATCAAATATATAAAATTAATTGTTAATAAAAATAAATATACAAAAATGTAAAAACTGCAAAAGTCTAACTTAAATTTAAAGTTAATTTATTAAACATAAATTTTAAATAGAGTTATGTTGTATTAATTATACATTATACAACGTAATCTTTACCAAATGTACAAGAACAAATATAATAAGTTTATATGAAATTCCGAGTGGAGACGTACCGCGTTCAGCTTTATCAATGCTAAAACAGTAACAAAGGAACAGTCGCATACAAATATCTCGTCTAATAAAATATTATCTAACAAAAAAAGAATTTTATATTTTTATTACATCAAAAGATAGAACTTCTTACTACAGTAGAGCAAACTGTAAAACATGCTGATCGTATAAATGTCACGTTACAGTTAAATAAGAATCCATAAAATTAGTGACAATTATTATTTATATAGTATATCGTTATTGACTTTTGTTAGAAATAAAACACAAAACAGTTTGATTCAAGTTGGCATTTTCAAAAGTTAATTCTTTATCTCTATAATTTTTGTGTATTTTTATTTGTTTGTCGCGACTCATTTTATTTATTTGGCAGCCCATTAAAGTGTCGCGACAGATAAAAAACCTAAACAATAAAAAAACTTAAAGAATTACTAAATAAATCAAAAAAATTACATCTAACAAATTAAACAAACAAAAGGTAATAGATACTATAACGTAATGTACGTACTTCAATAATTATTTAAATGCAGTAGAAACTACAAAATTGAACGAGATTAAATCTTAAAAAAATAGTAAAGCTATTATTTTAACTAATTCCAACGTCAGAAGTAATAACTATTAAGTGTTAATAAAAAAACTAAATAAAAATACAAACCATACTATAAAAAAAGTATTTCGAATTGAAGACCTACAATATTTTGAATATTTTTATGTGATTACATTAAAATTGATCTCCAACTAAGAGAATTGTTCTAGTTTGTTGATACAAAGAACTTATTTTTTTAATATTAGCTTTTATGTTAAAATAACAAAACCAAGTTCCAAAAACAACAAAAACTATACATACCTTGATCAATAACACTCCGTTAAAAAAACTAATACAATAGAAACATTGACGTTCTAAAACTGAGTGATTTTTTTTTTAATTTTAGAAATTGTACTTTTAAATAATGCATAATATGCAACTACGTGACGACGATTCTTTTTAATTAAATGTTTGCATAAATCGTATGGAAAACATGTAATTTCTAAAAAAATTATTGCAATTTGTATTTGTGTTTTGTGTATTTAGAACGTTTGAGTATGAATATGAAGGATATCCCTAAAAAGAGAAGAATCTTGGAAGGAATTATATAGGAATAATTATACTTGTGTGTCACTGTTATGGAATCCTAAGCCTACTCAACTCATCAAATGTCGCCTACGTCAAGAACCTCTGCTGATGCTCTTCCAAAAAGCAGAGTCTAGTTGTTTTTGTTAAAAGTGTGTATATATTGTAGTAATTTATAAAACTAATAAACCTCAATTGTATATGTTTAAGTAGAATTTAAGCAAACTTTTTTACATTTGTGTTTTTCTTTCGAATAAACATTAAATTTTAAAGCACGGTGAACATTAAAATCTTATCTTTTTCTTCTTGTACATTTTTTTTTTAAATAATGTATGTTTTATTTTGCTCTTTAAATCTAAACTTATTTCGAAATTGTATATTCGGTCACCATATTTGGAGATCGCAAATACCAAAACAAATATGCTTTAATTTTAAATATATTTGTTTAAATACGTTTACCTTCTCTTCGGATTATGTGAAATAAAAGTAATTATAAAAATATCAATAAAACAAATTTTTTGGGCCAGTTATAAATGTCCCACAAAAACGCGTTGTCTGAATCATTGATTAAGAAAACCTACAAAATATCGTTCATGAGCATGGAATCTGTTTTGGGTCAAAAAGTGCTTCCAATTTACTATAAAAAAAATTTATTTTTGCCATACTCAGAAAACTATTGTAATAAACAAAGGAATATCTAAGATAACTTAAAATGTCGGATTTTTTTATGAGTATGTGTAATGTAAAATTGCGTTAATTTCCATTCGGTCACTGCCCATTCGCTTACGTGACCGATTACCACAATGCGTTATCGGGTTGACTTATTTTCTCGTTGGTTTATACTTTTTATATGTAGTTTAATATGTTTAAATGTTTATTTCTACTTCACTGCACTGAATTTAGTTTATTTTTGTTAGTATACATACAGTTTATGTAGTTAAGATTAAACGAAACAGACGTAATAATATCACAGAAGAACATCTGGAAATGAAAAGAGGAAAAGATTGCAGATTACAAAAAGAAAATAGAATCAAGCTATCAGCAGATAGAGCGTCAAAAGAGCAAAGAAAAATAAGTAAGTTGTAAAGAAACATCAAGAAAAACGCTGAAAACAAAAAAAGAAAGAAAGCACAGAAATCACAGATAAAAACATCTTCTAATCATGTTGAGGTTCTGAAGGGCGTTGTTAATAGAGAAAAAACAATCATCTTAAAAAAGAAAGCAAATGCGAAAAGATCGTGCAAACGCGTACCTGTAAAATGATTGTTAAGAGGTTACCTAAAAAACTTTTTTGTCAAAAAAAGTTAACAGAAAATGTTATGTTGTTTTCAAAAGGTAAAAAGCGGTCTTAATAGGAAGAAAAAACATATCTGAAATAGTAATAAAACAGCGGCTGTTAGAATTTGCTTTTCAAAAGCAAATGAAAGGTCAAGTAATACTAGCAAGAAAAAATTAAAGAATAGCAATTAGTTTGTAAAGCAATAGGAAATAATTTTCGAAAAACACTACAAAATCATGTTACACGGAAAAGCTGTTATTACAAAAATTACCTGTACGTAAATTACATAAATAAGGTATTTGACGGTGCTCAGTGACGATGGGTGTGAATTATACTCAAAACTATGTGACTGTTTGGAAAAATCGAAAGAAAACAAAAAAACCGTTAAAATCAAGATAAACAAAAGTCAAAATGGCGTTATCAAAGTTTATATAGCTCAATAAGGGTTTTAGGATCATGCCAACTAGAGAACACGTGCGGCGATGTACACACTATTGGAACCTACCGTTATAGTGTGTAATGACTACATTCTAAAAAAACAAATAATATTGACTGGCAAACAAGTTAATTAAGTAAAAACTACGTTACATTAACGATTTAACATTTATCACAAAATAACAAGTAATATAAAAAAATGCAACAAGCAAACAAAATTTCACACAGAAAATGTATAAATAAAAACTTATAATAAAATAATCGGTTACAATAATTAATATTAAAAAAAAGTTTACTGAAACGTAATTTTAAATTTTAGTTTAAAAAAAAGTTAAAAGTACAGTAAAATCAAATTTAAAGTAAAGGCTTTTGTGTCCGCAAAACTACATAATTATATCAAAATAACAATGTTACAGTTACATAAATACAATAAAAAAAAATAAAGAAGATAAAACTTTAATCTAGTCGAGAGTAGGTATGGTAAAATGCACCAAGTTGAAGCGACGGTAGGTAAAATAACGTTAACTCACAGTTAAAAATTTAATTCGAAGGTTTTTTGCAATTAATAACAAATTAAACGATATAAATATTACTTTAAATACCGTTTTACTCAAAGTGTGTTCTGTCTGGTTGATCGCAGTCCTTAAGTATAATAGCCAAAGATGATATCAAAGTTGCTGGGATAATTTGGAACGACCCGTTACTACAGAGCAAAGATAAAAAACATACAGAAAAATTTAAGTTTTTCCATCTATAACTTTACCAAAAAAATATTTGTTAACTACAACGAAATTAAACCCGCAACACCTTGAGTTTTAGAGAAACCGCGGCACTACCACATCTTATTGTTTTCTCAGAGAGAACCTGTATTCAATTGCCTTAATTAATTAGAAAATGATTTATTAATAAAAGATACACGTACTGTATTGAAAAAAACAATCTCCTATGAAGAAAACGTCACCAACAAAGATGACAAATTAAAACAACACGTAATTTGACGTATGTTTTTACCAAGTATTCTTATTGTACTTGCAACTACTAGCAAAAATAAAATTAAAGAAACAAAACTCTTAATAGTGTGAACATAAACAAACGAATATAATATCGAAATACTAATATCTTAGAGACTAAATAAAATTTGTCGGAAATAATAAATCATAAAGTAATGTGAATTTATTACTACAAAGAAAATGCGTAATTGCCGAAAACACAGTACACGGACATTTAAGCAACGTAAGCACACATTAATTGAAAATAAAATTACTTAAAACCTCGAAATGACAAAAATGAATTAAAATAGTCAAAAAATCTAATAACTTAATGCACAAAATCAAACGACCGACGGTTACAATCATTTTTAAAAATTATTATTCTTTACAAAATTAACAAGAAATTAATATCAGAAAATCTGACATACAATAAAAACAAAAAAAAATGTAAAAAAATTAACAAACTTAAAAAAATAATCTTGGATTCAATGGTAAACTTGCATAAAACTTTTTTAGAAAAAACAAAATGCAAACTTGTCTGAGGCCATTTTGTATCACCCAACCAAGATCTTTATAAAATATACATGTTATTGATGGTTTGCAGTACTAAAAACAAATCGTGCATAATGGGTTATCAAAATTGCAATTATAACAGATCGATTCTTACAATTGAATTAAATGATTTGAATGAAAGTTACTGACAGTAACAAAAACAAATAAAAAACAAAACAAAATGCATTAATGACTAAAACAAAACAAATAGAAAATATTAGCGTTGTAATAGCAAAATTTGAAGATTATTTTTATCATTTTAAAATTTGTCGATACTCGTAATGCACCACGCAAATAAATTAAAGAAATAATAAACAAGTGAGCTTCACCCACATAAACAGTTGATAAAAAGAGTAACTTTTTTGTTGATTAATTTTTTTTTAATATTTATTTCAAAACAATGCTTTATAAACGTCAAAAATGTAAATAAAAAAATATAGTTTGCTGTGACTATACTGTTTCATTTTTCGTTACAGTGCAACTTACAAAAATTTCAGATTTACCCTCGCTAAAGAGGTTTTACTTCAGAAAGAAGATTTGAGAACCAAAGAACGTATATTTCAGATAAATTCTGTTGAAAATTTTGTTACTAAGTACTCGAAAGATGTACAGTCAATGCGTTTTAGAACATGGAAACGATAAGTTTCACCTCATATGGGTGCGTTTTGTATGATGTCTAAAACATAAAAAATGTAAAAAAATCATTTTGCGCTCTTAGTGATAATTTAGATCACTACTTCCATACCTTATTTTTTTTTTGTTACGATGCTTCTAAATTTCCGTAGACAAAAACGATATATTTTTTTGTATAGTCCATCGTGGCAGTACCAAAATATTTTATTTATTCAGAAGAGTTCCAACTTTTTAAAATTCAATAAAATTTATGACATGGAATATTTCTAAATCTGGTCACAGTAAGAAACTTATGGACGGTGTATTAAGATCTCTTAAAAGAAAAGCTAATCAATATGTTTCCAATGGAGGTGATTTACGACTCAGTTGAGATAGTCAATGCTTTCAAAAGCAAAAATTTAACATTTTTATTTAAAATCAAATTTAACTTAAAAGCTAACTTAAACATGAGATCAAATGTCCCTGCTACAATGAAAGTGAAACAGGTTACGTATATGCATGCCCAAAAACTATCGTGCTTTGAATGCTCACCATCTCTATTCTAGAAAGAATACACGTTGCATAGAATATTTGATACAATAGTGATGACTTTTACCAGCAGAGAAGTTCCTTCAAAAACCTTGGTATCAGAATTCTAACCATTAGTACACAAATTTTCCATCAGTAAACCTAAATTTATGTCAAAATTGATACTTGGAACTTCAACATTTATATTAAAACCTATTTTGGACAAGCTTATCTTAGATTTTACAGTATTTGTTATTGTTAACTTTGAAAACCTAACAAAAAATTACGCCATTGTAATAGTAATTCAAAGTACAGAGAGTCAGAAGTATAATGTCATGTTTATGAAAAGTAGCAGTAAAGGTAAAACTTGTAAGTCAAGTTATTATTGTACTTTGGATTCCTCTTTTCATGTTGGAGCAAAACCAATTTGAGTTGCAACATTCCTGTTATACTTTTTATGGTTATTTTTTTTTAAACAGATTGATATTGTTTTTTTGGTTAAAATAAATGGTATAAATGTTATTTTATTTACATACACGTCAACTCAGTCACGTTTGCGTCCATCTGGTCACTTCTACAACCTTATTAATATTTCAACTAAAAAAAATTCTAACTTTTATTGTTTAATGCATATTACTCTATTTTATTTTTATTGTTGACCCACACAATAATTAAACATGCCTCCAGCTATAAATGGGATGAATTTGATTCAAACATTCAAATATTCAGTACAATATATACGGTTAATCGAATTAAATACTCTGTGCATTAAAACAGAAAAACAAGAACCTTAAAACGATTATTACTAGTATTAAAATGAGATTATTAAACTATCTTGTTTTAAGTCTTTAATTTTTTATTGTACAGCATAACTTTATAAAAACATTAAATTTTGAGAAAATACGTATTAGAATTATATTAAAATCTCTACTTACTCAAAATGACGTAATCTATCTTAACTTGAGAGAACACGAGAGGAATGTTTGTCATACCTAGCCTAGCCTAAGATTCTAAACATGTTGCGGGTTATATTTTTCTAAAAAGCGCTTGCACAAAGCGCCTAACCAAATTTAATATTAACAGTAGGATGTAAATACGGTATTTTTACACATAAACTATAACATATACAAATACAATCACTTTAGTGATGAGTTAAATGTATGGTTTTAATAGTTGTTTCTATTTAACAACAAATGTAAAAGTATTCTGATACAGTGCAACAAAATTGGTTTTTTCTATAACTGAGGTTTTACAAAACAGTTGTGATTAAAGCAAAAATTTTATAAAATTGGTGTAACTTAAGTGCAATAAAATATAAACCACAGCGCCATCAACATTTAAATTGTTTCTTTATATACAATAAACACATCATAATCAACTCAAATTTTACCAAAATGTGTAATTTAGTATAATAAAAAATAGAATGCTTAGTAAATTTAAATAACAAACAAGTTTTATTTCTAAAGTTTCAAATTACTTATCGTTTTACTGGTTTTTTTACAAAATGTTTCCAAAAAGGTATACTTTTCATTAATTTTTAAACATAAAAATATAGTTATTGTCAAAAAATTTAAAATTTGTTTTATAAAAATTTAGTTGTTACAATTTATTTTACAAACACACGTTTGGGAATATAAAACTTATGAGAATATTATAAGTATAAAAGTTTCAAATATAATTTAAAAGTAAGTTATATATGCAAATCTATATTTACTACGTTGACTACATTTTACGAAAACTACACAATAAAAATACGTTATCTTACGCATCAATTTATATTTTTTTTTCAAATTCAAAATTGTTCGATTTATTCAACGTTTAATACAAATTTAAACTTATGTTGTTATGTACCTATGGTTATAAATTTTTTTTTTAATTTAAAATTATAAACAAATGCAATAAATAATTGGAAACAATTTGCAATAAGTAATTACATACAGTATGTTTAAAGCTGTAATACAATAAATTTATTAAAAATACGCAATAAACGTCTTATTATAACGCGATTATGGTTTTTTAAGTTTTCAGAATGAAAGAACAAAAAGAAATAAACAACAGTTTTTGTACAAATTAAGCAAATAACATCATACATAAATAATTCTATATTTTAAGTTGAAAAAACGTGTCATATCGTCACGACGTTTTAAATTATACATAAAGGGACAAAATCGATTTACACAGCATTTTTATATACGAATATTTTAAAAGATAACTATGGGAGTATATTTTGTATTCAACACGATAACAATTCAAATTTAAAAAAAAGTTCAAAATAAAATAGGTTCATTTTAATATATATCTACATATAATTTTAATTAAAAACGTAAGTCGAATAAAACAGTACGTAGTTTATTAAATGTAAAATATTTGACAAATTGAACTATCTACTATACGTATATTTTTCTACAAAGAATTTTGAATTTTTACATTTTATGCATTGCAATATTTGCATAAATGCAAAATATGCATTTTTAAAACATTCTAAATATTCAACATTCTATGTTAAAACCACGGTGCAATGCTATAAATCTAAAATTTAAAATATAATATCAAGTATAATCTGATATTTTAGTCGTTTGTCTTTAATACAAAAGACAAAGTGACAAAACAATAAAAAAATTTGCATTATAAAAGATTTCAGCAGCAAAAACAGTTTTACAGTAGCGATTGAAATGTAAATCCGCGTTGTATCAAACTCTACTAAAGTATTTAAAAGAAAGTCTTATAAAGTTTTCAGTTATTCTCTTTGTCTGTAACTAAAAATTTAACATCTTTTATTAAAAATGCAGTTTTTACATATACAATCAATAGATTGACATATAAATCAATATAACATTAGAAATTTATGATTAGTATTTAATAAAAATTTAAATTTTAGAACAAGAATACAATCACAGAGATGAATATAACGGCGATTTAGTGAGTTTGCTTATAATTACTTTTAAATATGTAATTTTTGTATTGTATAAAAGAGTAATTTGCACTAGTGCTGTAACACATTGATTGTACTTGTAATATTTATCTTGTGTTATTTATATAAGTAAAAAGTGTTTATAATTTTTTTTAACCTGCCGAGCATGCAAATTTTAGTAATTATTGTAAAGGCCAAATAAAAATGCTTATAATCGTAACTCTGTAACACTGCACAAGCGAAAGTCCAATAAATATTTGTTGACGTTTCTTAATTAAATTAAATTAAAGTTAAAAACTTATTTGTTTTATAAATTAATATCAAAAACAACAAAATTAGTTTTTTATAAATAAAATAACAATCAATTAAAACACAATAATTAATATCACGTTTTAAAAATTTAGAAAGAAAAATTAAAACTACTACATTTGATAATGGAACTTAAATTAATCTCTATCTCCAAATAGAAACCAAACTTGTTTCTAACGTTAGATGTAGTAAACAATTGTTATATCAAAATAAAAGGCAGGAAATGAAAATTCTACTGTTTAAATTGTAAACTAAAGCTATTAGTTTGTTTTGTTATAAAACTAAAAATTACATGTTTTGTATACATTCTAAACGTTTTAAAAAAGTTAAAATTACAAATTAAATTCATTTAAATAATATGTACAAAAGATATCCGTGTTGTCACTTCTATTGTTTAGTGCACTTCTATTTTATTAGAACTACAATAATTGTAAGAAACGAGTTCTTTAAAGCAAAACGTCTTTTAAAATAATACTAAACCAATCTCATCGCATTTAATATTTAAATTTATGAAATCTAAAAAACACAACTTCAATTTTCATGCATTTTAAACATTAGTTATGAATAGAGTTAATAAAAGTTATTAGGGAAGTTAAACATTTGCATATTCCTTTCGTGTTAAACTTCATCAGATAATTTTTGGAATACTGAGTTTTAAATTATAACGTTTTTTGAAATGCATTTAGTTATTCATATTTTGTCATAATGTATTGATTTAATCACTATTATTATTGTTAAAAGTTGATTTCTTTACTGTTATTTAAGTTTGCCAACAAGACAATTATCTTTTACAAACAAAAGTTTAATCACATTGTTTTGTGTGGCGTAAATTGGTATACATATACAGGGTGTCCTCGAAATACGATCATTATTTTTAACAGAACGTGATTAGAGTCAAGTACAATCGATTCACAAAAGAAAATTATAATAAAACTTTAAAAATAACAAATTTAGGGGTTTTCTAAATTTAATGGAAAAGCAACTTTGGTGATACATCTTATCAGATGATGCATAAGCACAATTGCAATTTTTTAGGTTTGAGGTCATTGATACAGATTTCGTCAATAGATTCATTGTTCAGTTTTGTCATGTTAATCTTATCGTATACTTTGTTTCCGAATTTGTCTTTATTTGTTCATTGTTTGCTAATGTTATTTGTTGTTATTTAGTATTATTTTGTATTTATCGTATTGTGATTAATATTCTGGCTCAATTTTCGAATCAAGAATTAATAGACATGGTTTTAATTTATGATGAAGTGCTTCAAAACGCAGCAGAAGCTTCACGTATTTACGCTGAACGCTTTACTAGAAGACAACATCCAGTACCTAGAGCATTTGTAAATGATATTCAATGTGAACGTGATACTGGCAACCTAAGGTTAAAACGGGGTGGGAATGCCGGACGCGCTAGAACACGACGTGTTATGGCAGCCGAAGAACAAATAGTGAATCTTGTAAATAACAATCCCACTTTTAGTGTTCCTACAATTGCACGGGAAGTGAATGTATCCAGAAACGTAGTGTGGCGTTTCCTAAGAGAAAATTTTTTATATCCGTACCATATTCAACGCGTTCAAGCTTTAAACCCCGCAGATTACCTTCAACGCATTCCTTTTTGTAATTGGTTAATGAACATTTTTTAAGTCAAGTTTTGATAACAGACCAAACAACGGTTAGTAGAAATGAAATGTTTAACTTTAATAACAGCCACTTGGACCTGGACGTATGACAGGTCAATCGTATGTTTGCAAAATGATTTGCCTAAACTACTAGATGTGCCGTTGAATGTACGTCAACACATGTGGTTTCTTCATAATGGTTCGGGTACATCTAAACAATGTTTTTCGAAACAAGTGGATTCGTCGTGGAGGACCAGTATCTTGGCCACGGCGTTCTCCGTATCTAAACCCCATTGGTTTTTACTTATAGGGTCATTTGAAAAACATTGTGTATGCCACAGAAATTAACACTCACAAGAATTACGAGAACGAATAGAAAATGCCACGAAAATAATTCGTTTTACAGAATGAACAACGGAATTGTACAAATTCGTGGTTATGTCGAGTGATATTGTGTATCCAGAAAGGTGGGCAGAACTTTGAACATTTTTTATAATATTCGACAAAAAACGATAGTTTTTATGATACGTTAAAATTTTGACGGTATCAAATAAGAACAATATTAAAGTATTATTAATTAAAAGTATTTTTAAATATTATTCTAGAAATTAAACAGCATTAATTTATTGGAGTAGTAGTAGTTAGTTAAAAACATGTAATTTAATTGTACCAACAACGTTTTTAAAATAATTAATGTCATTGTACGTTAATCAAACTGCTCACATTTTATACGGAACAGGTTATTTGTCACACAAATTACGGGATCTGTAATATCTTCCTTTTAATGCCGACAGTTCAAACACTTCTGGTTTCTTATCGAGGCTAAGACGACTTAAGATTATGGAACTAAACAAATAAAAAATGCAAAGAATAAACATAAGAATTGGCGGTTCTAAAACTTGTCTCTTAAATTCTTAAAAATTTCAACTTCGTTATTTTCAAAATTTTATTGTAATTTTTTTTTGTAAATCGGTTGTACTTGACTTGAACCGGGTCCTGTTAAAATTAATGCTCGTATTTCGAGGGCACCCTGTATTCCATATTTTAAATTCTTAGTTAAAATCAACCGAAGGTAAGGGGCGGCTTCAACCACCAGCTCAAATGCCAACCTTACCTGCACGCAGTACCCTCTGTTAGATTTCAAACGAGGCTCTGGCAATGTCGATAGGTATAACCTGATACCAGTTGTCCCAAAGTAACGTTAGGCTAACCACCCACATGAGATATCATGTTTTAGAGATCAAATGAAAGCCTCGGAAATGAATGGAAAAAAGAAAGACAAAACCGTCAAGAAAATATAATAAGATTAAGAACATGGAATATAAGAGAATTGAACAGAAAAGAAGTAGAAATAATTGATAAGATGCTGAAATATAAAATAAGCGTCCTAGTAATAAATAAAATGAAAAGAAAAGGAATGGACAACTAATACTAATACAAGGATGTCAACTATTAACCTCAGAATCAGAAGGTAGAGCAAAAAGTGGCGTAGGAAATATACTTAAACCACATCTAGCTGTTCGAATGACACACTGGAAAGCAGTAAATGCAAGAATCATGTAGGTGAACATAAAGACACAAGAAAATATAACAGTAATACAAATATATGCGCCTACAGAAGACTTAGAACAACAAGAAAAATAAATTACAAATAATATATTGATAAGACAAGAGACAGAAACAGATGTGGGTTCATAATGGGGATTGGAATACACATACAGGGAACAGACAAAATATTGGTCATGGTACAATTGGAAAATATGGCAAAAAAAACTGTAATAAACAACAATGAAAGAGCGACGATACAATTCTGCATAAGAAATCAACTTTTAATAAAGCATAAAGGACTACATCACATATAATAGAGAAGCAAAACACGCTATACTAGATATAAAGGTAATAATAGAAGCTGAACTATGCACGGACTATAGACTAGTTAGTTAAAAATAGGAAGAATGCATAGAAGAAATATTTCCAAAGTAAGAGTAAACATTACAGACAAAGAAATGAAGCTAAGAAGACTACCAAAAAGGTAAAGCAAAAATCTTAGGAAGAATATACCAGAAATTTTAAAACGAATTATAATACTACTAATGAAAGAAAATTTTGGAAAGTAATAAACATAACACAAGGAAAATATAGCATATCAGTGTGCAATATAAAAAACACTGTGGGCAACATAGAAGTAGAAGAAAAAAGGATTCTAAATGCATGTAAAAAATACTGCAGTCAAAAATTTTTGGCAAACAATGTAAGAAGTAGAGAAGAAAAAAGGACTATAAAAAAGAAAGAGGAAGAACGAGACATAGAGGTAGAAGAAGTAGAGCAGTCTATTAAGTAGATAAGGCTAAGGAAGGCAGCAAGCAGAGATGAAATAACACCAGAAATGGTTAAGTATAGCAGAGCAAAAACAAAGAAATGGATAAAAGAAATATGCCAACAAACCTGGAAAAGTAAAAAAGCACCAGATAATTGCGACAAAAACGTCATAGTACCCATACATAAAAAAGGCGACACTAATGACTACGACAACTATAGGGCCATATGTTTGTTATCCGTAATACAAATGATCTACACCCAGATATTGAAAGAGGGCTATGGAAAGAAATAGAAGAACTAATGGAAGAGCTGCGTTTAGACCGGGACGACAGACCCAAAACTACATATAGAGGGTGTAATAAGTATAACTAATAATCTCTTAATATAATATAACATTTTGTTCATAAACATGTGTTGTAACGTTTCATTAATTTTTCTTAAATTTTTTTGTAACAATTAGATGTAATTACGGACCTGGTTGTTCGTTATAAGAAAACGTGATATAAAATTATTGAGTGTGTCAAGTTTAAATTAGTTACTAATAAGTATTAAGTTTCTGATGACAAAATAAACAACATTTAAGACATATGATGTCGTGCTAAATTCAAGGTTATTTTTAATTTACTTTATGATTCATAATAACAACAGTAAAAAATAAAGTAACAATGTCAATCGGTTAAATTGAACAAATAACAAAATTAAATACCGAATACCTAACTACAAAAATATCTTAATGTATTTAAAATATCTTGAAATAAATGAAAATCGAATCAACAGTAACGCACAACCAAAGTAGCCACAATGACTCCTGAATGGCCAGAAAAAGAAATTTTAGCTACATAGTCTTATTTTGTTAACTAAGGTTATGGTCTACCGTAAAACTAAGCAAAACAATCATATCGCATTCTTACACTTTATACGTGTTGTTTACTACTAAACAATAATGAATTGGGTCATTGGTATAGCACGAAGTAGAGCCATACTTCGTGTTTATCAAAAACAAGAGCAAACAGCGGCTACGTTGTTAGAAGGATGCCGTACAGCACATTCAGCTTTAAAATTGCACAATGGCGCACCAACGCGCATTGGAAGCTCTTGATCAAACCTTAAAAGATCTGCCCAATGACTCGATAATTTTTGGTAGCGCGATTTCCGCCAGAGACTGCCAGTCATTCCAAGATCGACTACTGCCAATGAAATAAACGCTTGCCTCAAATCATCAAATCTATGACACTATGTGAAAAAAACTTCAACTGACAGCAAACATGAGAGTTGCATTGTTGAATGACCCATATGCTGAAGATTTCTCCAAACAATTGCTGACTATCGGTAACGGCCGTGTTCATGTCGACGAATCCAGCGAATTAATTTCATTTCCTCAGAAGTTTTGCAATTTTGTCTCATCGAAAGAAGTAACACATGGTTAAGTGAGCGAACAATTTTCGAGGCTACGAATAAAGATGTGGATGACTTAAACTTTATAATTCAGAATCAAATTGTTGGCACTATGAATTCATTTAAATAAATTGACTGCGTAATAAACGAAGACGAAGCCACTAATTATCCAACTGAATTTTTAAACTCTTTGGATGTGCCTGGTTTACAACCGCACAATTTACAACTGAAGGCGGGCTCGATAGTCATCATGCTTCGAAATCTAAACTAACCTAAACTATGCAATAGAACGCGTTTGGTGATAAAAAAACTGATGAGTAATGTGATTCACGCGACGATACTCAAAGGAAATTTTAAAGATGAGTTTGTTCTTGCGCCTGATAAAAAACAAAAGATAACAATAAAGAGAATTAAACCGATTAATATATTTATATTTTTTTTGTGTTATCTTAATAAAGTACTAAATTTAATATTTGTTTTATATTCATTGTAATACTTCCATAAAATCATAAATTTAGTTCAGCTAATAAGTAACACGACAGCTAGTATAATAATAATTGGTATAATCGTAATTGTGACAAATGTAGAAACTCGACTGCGACTGTATTTGAATATATGCTTTTATTAAAACAAATTTTGAGACAAAAATTATTGATTTGCAAAATCGATTTTCTACACATAATGTAAATTAGAGTCATAGTTTGTTTGTGTTAATAAAATTTATTTAATGATGAGTGAATAAATTTAGAATTATACTTATTGTAATTTTTTTTTAAAAATACAAATAAATTAAACCAAAGACATTTTGAATATCTATAAATTTGAAAGTATATTTACTAATTTGGCACAAAAATAGTAAATACAAAACTATAAATAATATAAAAATTCAAAGATTTAAAAATAATTATAAATTATAAGAAATCATAATCATCAAAAGTAAATGTGCTATTACAGTCTAGAGAATAGTTCCCATTTAATTATGAAAGAAAAAAAGTTCGTTTATGAAAAAAAATTATTTAATAATTTATTGGTATTTCATCATTTTGTTCATATATTAGTTTTTAATTCATTTTTTAATTTTTTTTAAGCATTGATTATGCAAAATATGTAGCTATATAAATATATTTTTACATTAATAGAATTTTAAATTCACATTCAAAACCGACTTATCCCATAATTTACTTTATATAATTAAATTCTCTAGTGTACTTTTTTAATTATTTTGTTAGGATCGGTTTTTTAAAAACTGGTAACTAATTGAAATTTATTAAAAAACGATACAAACAACAAAGTATCAAAAAAAATTGAGAACAGTCATCAACATGAAAAAGATCTGTGGCAAAACACCTTAATAAAGGTACACAAATAAACAGTAATATATTTAGACAAGAATTTTATATTTGTATTGGCATACAAATTCTATTTTACAACAAATCTATTAATACATGTGTAAAGTACTACATTTCAAAAATAATTAAGCCAACGTATACAAAAAAATTTACTCAAATATTACCAATAAAATTTTATAAAAAAGGTCATAGTTATATTATTTAAAAAAAGCAATTATGTTTGTTTTAGATAAATAATATTTAATATTTTTTGGGACATTTTATTAATCTTTTCTAATTAACGTATATTAGTTTGTTAAATGACTTTTCTGAAATGAGATTACTTATACCAACCTGTTTTAATAAAAGTTTGGATACATTATCATGCACACATAAATTTTGAATGAAATACATACGCTGAAAAGTTTTTAGACCTCAATGTAACCACATTTAAGCTCATTTGAGTTATATGCGTATAATTACTTCAATCTCTACTAGATCCTGTTATGTAAACTAAGTTAGGTCTAATTTGTTTCTCTACGCTACGGTGGCAATGAATAGTTCAGACTGTATAGACAAAAAATGCAATTCTTATTTGAAATAAAATAAACAGTCTTTACTTTTGATGACGATATATGTTATGTACGTTTAATCATACTAAATAGAAGATATTCAGTAAATATGTAATTACAAACTGCATATTAAACGAGCATCGCGTTTATTCTAGAGTTTATAGTTGTATGCTTGAAAAACTGAACTTTGCATAATTGCGTTATAAAACTAAAATACATCTCAATAAAAAACGTAAATAGTAGTTTGCGCAATAATTTAAATTACTTTTTTAATTACTGTAATTAAATTCTTTAAAAATAGAATAACAATTTGTTTTAAATTAACACGATGTCTGTGTAAGGATTATTAATTATTTTTAAATCCTTCTATTTGAAGCTTTTTTGTGTATTTAATCTATACAACAAGAAGGTGAATTATATTTATAAGTAATACTGTATTATAATTGTCAATTTTTAATAAACGAATTTTAAATCCAGTATTCTGATTTAATGTCGTTTGTAATATATCGCAACTGGAGATTAAGCAGGTTATCCATTTCTTTTTCTAATTTAAATGTAGTAAAAAAAACCTTGTGATAGACTTCTACTTCAGGCTGAAAATCTATACTAACAATGGTCAGGTTTTTTAGTACATGCATATATAGATTTCTTCTGCTACTAAGCACATTTTTGTAAGTTCAACTCAAGTTATTTAGTTTTCTTATAGCAATTTTTATATTGAAACCTAAAAATTTTTGTTACAGAACAAAAAACAATAAATTAAAATTAAAGTTAATTTGTTGTATTCATATTTATAGACATTCTACACTATTTAGATTCTCGTTAATTCAAGTTAATAGTAGAAATTTTAGTTTAATTTCATTTAATAAATGTTAGACTTTTAAAATTGTAACAAAGGTTTTATTCAAACTATCTATCGCGCATTGTTTTCTGTTTATAATTGCAGATTTTACGTTACTTTAAATACATCTGTGGAGACTACCTTTTATATAAACCAGGAGTGACAAAACATGAATCGCGCCTTCTTCTAAAGTTTATTCAATATCGTATAATATCTTAATTGTATTCAATTGTATAATGAACAGTCAGACTTTATCACATATTTATTTTAAATTCACCGTATTACTTATTCTATCTAATCAAAGTGTAAATCATGATAGTTCATTTTACTTTCAATCGTAATTTTTAAATCATCTTTAGTTTTATATAACGCAATTTATTTTGAGTATGCTGACGTGACAACCGTCAAGCTTATTTGATGATTTTGAATGTAATCAAAGCCAAAGGTAAGCACAGAACTGTCATACGTAAGCTTGGATACTACGTATACTTTTGTCTTTAAACATATAAGAACAAGTAAACGTTGCTACGTGTAACAAGAAACTTTTAGTAGGGTAAGTTAAGCACTCACTTTTTTTACTATTCATTGTAATTGTCATTTTGTTTTGCGCCTGTATGTAGACAAAGTAGTTGATCGAGTACGTATAAAGTTACGGTGATTGTAAAATAGATTCTTTGCTCTTCCACTATTTTAATTTTATTATCCTATTAAAATCACAATATATGTAGTGCATCTTAGCATCGATTACATAATTAGTTGTACAAAGTGTTGCCTGATCTAAACAGCTTGCATGAGTATTATAAATTGTGATATTTGTTGACAAATCTGAAATCGCTATTTATTTGCTATCGTTCTACCTCGCTTTTTTAACTTTTATTTTTTCGTTTGAAATAAATATATTCTTCATATAAACTGCGTTATGCAACTTGTTTCCTTTTAGTCTTCGACGATTTAAACTGGATCGGTAATTAATAGTTTTACTTGTTTTGGAGCTTTTTTAATGAGTTTATGATTGGCACACCGAGTATCACCTACAACCCTTTCTCCGGAGTGTTGAGCTAGCGGTATGCCTTAAGTTGCGGGTAATTCAACGTAACAATTTGTTTTAAACAATCGAGTCCCAAAGTATCTCAGCCCAAAAAAATCAATTCAAACTGAGTGTTATTATGATTTTATAGTCCAGAACGAGGGCAATACATCTAATAAGGTTGTTACTTCTTCTTCTTCTTCTTCTTCTTCTTCTTTAGCCTACTTATGTTATCCACTTCTTGATATAGATCTTCTTTTTAATTTTTTATTTGCTTTAAATACTCGAATGTCAAAGTATTTCAGCGTTTGTGATTAGAAAAGTTTGAGGGCGTTTGCTTTGCCGTAAAGTCATCAATTCAAACTGTATCTATTTTCCACGACAAGATTAATACAACTAATGATGTTGTTACTTCTTTTTTACAACTTTTTTATGGAATCCATTTTTAGATATAGACTCCCTTATAATGTTTCATTTGTTTTAAGCACTCGAGTATTAAAGTATCTCAGCGTTGGTGATTAGTTTTTGTCTTGATTTAAAGTCAGCTCTTTGAACAAATTATTAATGTTATTGCATCTTCTTTAGTTTTTTATGTCATCCACTTCTGAATATAGACTTTTCTTTTAATTTTTCATCTTTGGCTTTCTGATCTTTATCTTTGCCATGTTTTTTAGCCACTTCCACTATATCGTTTGCTCATCGCTTAAAAAGTTTTTTTATACTTTGTTTTGTAGTCCTCAGTCTCCAGTTAATTATAATATTCACCCAGTAGTCAAGTAGTTGTTTGGTTGTTACCACCTACTTATAAATTGTAGAAAAATAACAATATTAAAGACAAAGTTGGTTTGGTAGGTAACGTTGTAAGCTGATTTTATAGTCGCGCAATTTAAATTTGTTTTAAGAAAAACTGTGGATTAAAACCGCTGTAGTTTACTTACTTACTAATCAAAAATTTAAAAAAGCACAAAAAATGTTATTTAAAATCAATGTTAAACAATGAATCCGCAAGGAAAACCTTAGTCAAGATTTTATATTTATTTTGTTTTTGTAATATTATTAGTTACACGATATCTTTTTTATAAAATTACGTCAACAAAAATCTGTTTAATATTGCATGGTTTTTTAAAGAATATAATATAATAAAATAATATAAAGCATTTGATTCATTGACAAACAATAGTATCTATTAATTACAAAAATTAAAATTTTCATTAATACATATGCTTAATATTTTAATTTTTTATTAAAAAAACAAAATTTACAAAATTGTATGGTACATAAAGTGTAGCATAAAATTTTTTTAAAGACAATGTAGTTTTTGTTTGATTTTTATACGTATATTTTATAGAATACGTGGTATTTTGGTTTGTTTTGTTAATTGAAAATTAGTTCATATTTGTTAATAACATATTAAAACAATTTTACATTGTAATTTTAAAGTTATTTGACGTTTTTAAGTTTATTTCAATTTTAATTTCATTTTATAATGACTGCTTACAAATGCACTTCAGTTTTTTTTAAGTCTATTATTGTTGCCATAAACCAAGTTTGCATTATAATATATTGATTCCGTCAGTCATAAATATTTTGTTTCAGTCGTAAAGTTTTGGATTGTAACTCAATATTGTTTTAATCCCAAGTGAGCTTTGTTTATTTTAGAATCATTTAGATTAGCTTTTTTTTGCTGACGCCGTTGAGAACCTTTATTTATGTAGAAATTATTGTGCGTCGTTTTTTCTTTTGCATTTTCCTTCAATGCATATGTTTCTTAGCTATGATTCCTGAAAGATTTAACCTTATGGTTTTGGCAATTTAGTAGGAGAACTAACGTATGATATAGAAGAGAATTTGTTTTCAAACTTCTTTTTTTCTCAAACTTCTTAATAAGACTTAGATATAAAGTTTGGTAGTAACAGCCCTTTTTGGAGCTAAATTAAATTGGTTAAAGCCTGCGATATAGATGTGTAATATTTTATCTAACTTTGGTTACGATTATAAGCGACTATCGGCTTGGATAAAACTTTTTTAGACTTAGTCTTAGTCTCTCCTTGAGAGTCAAAACAAGAAATAGAGCTTGGCCTTTTTTCGTTTTGTCCTTCGTGAACTCAAACGAAATGACGCTGTCAGTGACATTTACCACTCCGAAGGTGCAAGCATGTCTTGGAAAACGTCAGTTTGTTTGGGTTCACGAACGACAATGCGGCAAAGGCTAATTTCTATTTGTTGTTTCAATGAGAAACTAGAATTAAGTCTAAAAACTCTAGGTATACTACGTCGCGGTCTAAGCCAAAAGTCGCTTATAAGTAACTCTTCGTTTTGTTCTTATAATAACGGTTTTTATTCGTTTATAAAATTCTAATTAAAGTGTTCCCGTTTAATTATGTGTTATATTACAAATTTTAGTTATGACAGAATAAACAACAGGTAAAAAAGTCAATTAAATGCTAAAGATAACTAAAAAACTACAATAATTTCCACTTACAGATATAAATTAAAAAGTGATGTGTCCAGGACGGCACTTAAAGACAACCATAACAAAACAATCATATTGAAAATAAGTTAATTTAAGATAAGAACAAATTATAACACAAAACTAGCAAACGTAGACTTAACGATACTATGGATTTTTCCAAGTCAATGTTAAAAAATTGTTAGAGACATAACTGGGGAATCCTTGCTTTACTTTATCTTAATTATAAAATTTTGATGATTTGTATTTGAATTTTGAGTGTCATTATTGAAGTTAACATTATTATTATTGTTTTGTTATGAAAACATTTATTTATGATAAAATAGATCGATGAACGGTTATTTACAATAAGAAAATATTTATCCATTTCTGAATTTGCACATTTAATAACCCAAATTATCCAAACCTTAAATAGTATTACAAATTTAATGATATTAGGTTGTAACCGTTGTTTGATCTTTGAATGTATTTCTTTTGTAAAAGACCCGGAAATTGAGTTTGTTTTATTTATTTTGTCTTCTTTAAGATAGTTTGAGTAATTTGGCATTAATTTATTGAAGTTATTTCGTTCGTATTTAGTACGTATGCACGTAAATTATTTAGGTCGATTTTATTGTCATACGCTTTAAGTACATTTTATGGTTTATTAATTCCGTCAGTACTTAGTTTTTGTTTTCACAAATTTAAATAACATTAAAATTTATTTTTCTTTTCCAACATACGATATTATGAACGTTAATTTCCTTATCAATTCATGATTTGTCGGTTTTGGTTGCTCATGTTGAATTACGTACCCTTTTGCACTTCTGTTGGTTAAGTTTAATTATATGCATTTTTTTTAAATATCCTGCCGTCTGTGCGTGTCAACGTTTATAAAAGGAAACTTAATTATTATTTGTCATTTAAATAAAACAATTTAGTGAATGATTCATCGTCGGTAAATAAATTTAACTAATCGACAATCGACTTCGTATATTCCAGCTTAATCTTAAACTAACAAAATTTGCGTCATTTTTTAATTAAGTTTTAAATCACATACGTCGCGCGACTGTCGCATTTCATTTGTTTGTTTAAGTAACTATGTGGTTTCAATTTTTTTTTCTATTTAATTAAATTGTTTATTGTGTTAAGTTTACCTTAATTTTAATTTTTTTGTCATTTATTTTTATTGTTGCTCAGTTTTATTGAACTGATTTCTTAAATTGTCTTTTATTTTATATAATAAATTTGTTAAATGTGACTAAACTTTTCAAAAACACTGCGTCCGCGTTGAATCTGTTAAACTTTCAGATTTAAATGTTACAACCCCCAAGGAGGGTTCATAAGGGTTGTAACCAGCCTGATGGACATCTGAGTGATCTTGGATATGGAGGCTAATTTTATCGTGTCCTTGATTAGCGTCCACGCTAAATTTAAATATTTTACTTCCCATTTTGTAATTTCTGAAATAATCAGAAATTTCTATTCTGAGCTTACCCACTCCTTACCACTGCACAGCGGAAATACCTCATTTATGTTACCTTTATTTGAACAATTTTCTTTTTAACAGCTTTTGTATGTAACAAAGTAAAACAAAAAAAAATATTAATTTCTTTAAACAGTATTTTTTGATTTGTCAATTTTGTTTGAAAAAATGTAAGTTAAAAGTTGATTCAATGTTTATAATCATCAATATAATGTCTTTTGTTTCATAAAAAACCAATAATAACTTTTTAATTAAATAATCTGCATCTCGTGTACATTTCTATTAATATTATCCATTATTAAACTTCCGATAAACAAGTATTACAGATGCGCTGTAAACATTAATTGAAAACGTTCTATTTTAATTTAAAGTTGTGACAAATAGACGTTTTGTAAACTTTCATATCACATTCGCGTATTTAGACGAACGAATGCATAAAAACTTGAACCATGCTGGAGTATTCTATCAAAGCTAATTTAAACTCTACAAACCTATGCAATTTCAAAACTTATACTAAATACCGTCTTAGAAAGTTACAATGTATTTGAAATGAATTTACTTTTACTAAATAAAATCCAAAAGTTTAATACGTTTCAAGTACCTATGTTAGTTATACTTACAATTCTATTGATAGAAATAAGTTTCGTATTGATTGTTATACCAGTCAATAATCTAGTTTTCATTTACTTAAAAATTATATAATCAAAATTTATTTAAAAAAATCAGTATTCTTAAACAGAAAAACACAAATTAAACAAACTAATATTTAAACCAAATTTGTTTTATGTATATTTTTTACTAAAAGTCAACAAAGGTTATAACTGTGGTCAATGTCATTCTGAACACAAATGTCAATTACAAAATAAAACAAAGAATTTATTACCTTAAAATGTTTTTTTCGTCTAAAAAAGCAATCAAGTTTAATCAAATCGGAATTTAGAAATAAAATGATTTATGTGTTAATAATAAAAATTATAAAATTATTATTTTCTGCTATTTTATAAACCATTATTAATATATCGTAATACTTATATCAAATTATTGTGTAGGTAAACTACTTTCGTATTTTATTTTATGCATATGTACTCAATACTTAAATTATTTTAAATTGTTTCAAATGCAATTTAAATGTTTTTTATTAAAAATTATTATAAAACCAAAATATTGAAGAAGTATTATTGATTGTTTCTATTCAATTCTAGTTTTTATATGTCAAATTAATCTATTCACATTTCAAACTTTTTTCTTCATTAAATCTATAAAAAAATTCATGCTTAAATTTCATGCTAAATACTTTATACGCCAATGGCTACATATGTTAATGTTTAGCGCTCCACAACGTCAATACATGCTAATTTAGTTCTCTAATTCTACGTGAAATAAAGTTTCTATTATTACAATTATGCGAACTTTTGTATACATAAAATATCAAACAAATACTAAAATAATCCTTCAAATGAATAAATATAAATTTAAATACACACACATTTGTTAAAGTATAAATATAATATGGTTAAGTAACACATAAAAAATATCAAACTAATTTAATATTTAAATTATTTTTTGTTATTTGTATTGTTTATGTAGGTACTACTTTTGAATAATATTATTTAATGTGTTAAAAAATTACCCAAACAATAATTTTCAAACTACTTTTTGTAATATACAAAAAAAAATCAGCTTAAAGTAATAAATAAAGTAAAAATATAAAATTTCTAAATATTTAACAACTGCGCAAATCTAATAAACATCAGAATTAAATCAAAACTGCAGTGAAAATAAAACTCAATTCCTGACAATAAAAACAGATCAGTCGTTGGGATGTCATTTTTGCATAAATTTTGTATGCGTAATAACAAAGTACCTGCAATTTACTAATAACTGCACAAAAATAAATCCTACATTTAGCAATTTGTAATATCAACTATGATTTTATTTATACAATATCATGCAAGAGAGACCAGCAAGTTAATTAAACACGAACATGAAAGACTTTATACCACACAACATTAATATAAAATGTACTATGAACTATATTATGTACTACTATATTACTTGTTTCCAAAGAGTTCAAACTTAGTAATGGATAATTTATTACATTTTAATTGCAACGCTACTACTTTTTTCTAATTACAAACAAAATAAAATGTATTTATCTGGTAATAAATATCTATCGGGTTATATAGTAGTATAAGCAATTACACCGGTATACATCTTCTGATCTATGTTAATAAACAATTTAAAAAATTTAAAATTAAACTAAAAAAAAATTAAAACTAAAAAAATGTCAGAAAATAAGAAATTGTTTTTCAAAGCAGAATTTCAATTTTCATAATCTAAAACATTAACAAAACAGCTACTAGATTACGGAAATCGTTTTATAAATTGTCTGGGATGTATCTGAAAAACATAAAATTTTTGTTTCAAGAAAAAAGTAATGCTGACATAAACTTCTTATTAATTGTAATTATTTTAAGTTTTTGTTTCTGTTTTTTTTATTGATAGTAATCGAAAATAATTATTCAAATAGCTATTTTGCTGGGTTAATTTGTAACTTTTATGAAATGCTATCAATACAAAAATTTACTTTTTTAATCACAAAACGTTCAACGAACCGCAAAATTAATGGTTTATGATGAGTATTAGAACAAATTTATTGTAACTAAACTAAATAAAAACATTCTTATGCTCGCTTACCTAATCCCATAAAATAAATTCTATTTCTTTCTACAAAATTATTCTTCTATTAGGTATTCAGTTATTCGAGTTAATTTTAGATTCAATCAATAAACTTAGATTCAAAGCATCGGTTTTTACATATTCCTAGTATAAAATGCATAAATTTTAACTTTTCCTACTAATGCGTAAAGCAATTAATCGTTACAAACGAAAATTTGAATAAAATATTTTTTCGTATAAATCAAAACTAATTTATCTTTGTTCGCTAAACATAGAAAAATGTATGTATACTTACTCGAAAAAGTAATTACTTATTGATCTTTTTCAACAGTCAAAAAGAAATAACAAAATTCATTTATTTTGTTGAAAGTATGAAATTAAAAGAGAAATTATTTTGAAAGCGATATTGATTTTTACAATAGTGTGACTATATTTAGCTTATATAAATAGTACATTTCAAAATTGACTTATGCGATAATTAAATTATCTATTTAACCTTCGAAAATAAATAATAATTGTTCAAGTTAAATCATTCTTTATTGTTTTGTATTTCTCGTAAGAAATATTTTACTAACTTATTATAACTAAATAATATAACTGCGTAATTAAAGATATTTAAAAATCTGTAAAACAAATGATTAAATTTAAACTAATTTCAGTATGAGAAACGGTCTTTTTAAATATATTTTATGATCAAAAATAATCTAATTAATTACTAAAAATATCACAATTAACAAGTATATTTTTTGCTGTTTAAAAGTAACTCCAAAATATTCTTAATAATAAACATCGTTAATAAAACACAAAAATGTAAAAAGTAATAAGATTGACAAGTTTTATTTTTTGTGTAAAACAACTACTCATATCAGTAATAAAAAACTGTATCTTATGTATACCTAACCTTAATTTAAAAAAATATTTTACACAATTTTTACAAAAAATTAAAAAATAGATATTGTTTAGCTTTAGCTTAATTTGATTTTGTAATCTTTATAATTGCCAAACCAGCAAGTATCATTTCAACGTAAAATAAAACAGCAATTTAAAAAACTGCGAAAAAACGTAATGATGATTATTTTAAAAAAAATATAATTTAATTGCAAACAAGAAAAATTGCAATCATTTAGTAAATTGATTTGACAATTGTAAATGCTATCAGTTCCTGCATTCTACGTGATATCAAACTTTTACTGTTATAACTAATAATTCAAATGCACTTTCTTATTAACAATTGTATTACAACTTAAACAAAATTAATTACAGATGAATAAGAGACCAGATGAGTCTGTAACAACAAACCAACGCCGAAAAATGATCTACAACCTTTTTCTATCATCATCATCATCATTATCAAGCATAAACTATATCATAAAGTCTGCAAAACAACTTAAACACAGAAAAATTTTGCTAGTGGTAAAATAAAGTTACTACATTTTTTTTGCAAAAATAAAACCCAACACACTACCACTATTAAACTTAACAGATTGTAAATAAAACCAATAAAAGACGTTCTTTAGTTCCTTAAAATATTAAGTTAAAAAAAAATTGTTGTGTCAAACACAAAAGAGCAAAACAATTTAAAAATTAGTGCACATTCACCAAAACTAAATATTTGTACAGTATAAGCATTGCTGCATATCGTCGCTGTCCTCAAAATGTTAAATGTCTTTTACCATAATTTCCCGGTTTTTTATGGTTTTAATAAACTGCATTACATTAAATAATTGTACATGCATTAAAAATCAAGCGTAATTTTATTGATCCTTGCATGCGACTCACTCGTCTCGCACTTTTCCAATTGCGTTTCCTCCACTACATCAACGTACAGTCTAAAGCGTTTTTAATTGAGCTAATTTGTTGACAGGCAAAATTGAAACCGCAGTACTGAACTGTTTAAAGTATTTCTTCAAAACCGATAATAAGACAAAAATAAGCAATTAAATTTATTTACCTACATTCTTTTAATTATTGAATAACAAAACAATGACCTTCCAACCTTTAATTTGAAAAAAAAGTAGTACGGATTTGTTTCTATTTTTTTTTAATAAATAATGCATTCTCTTAAAGAATTTTGCATTTACTTACAAAAATCTAAACTTACTTCTTATAAGTAAAACTTTACCTTTAAATATTTATCCTTGAGATTGTTACATTTAAAATGGTGTAATAATATATCCATTTTATCCATTATATCGGGATTTTTTTCCCCAAACTAATATAAGCTGTATTCAGTTTTAATATAGTTTTTAATCAGTTCTTAACCTTGTAGCCGCAACTCAGGTAATTTAGGTAAGAGAAGAGCGCGCTAACAAACAATATAAGAAATCAATCAAACAATTAGAAAAATTGTCAAAATTGGTCAATTAACTTCTGATGTCAGGGATGCCAAATAGTTTGATTTTAAGACTAAACTATTAAAGTCTTATCTGTAAGAAAGTTACACAGGAAAAATTCATTGATTCAATTTTAAAAGATAGTTATAATCTTATATTCAAAAACAAAACAAAACAAAAACAATAGCTAAAACTTATTACGGTTACTTAAAACTAAGAAGAGAAATTTTCAATATTTAGTTGATTGAACTTAAAACTAAGATAATACCGGTACTTCTTTACAACTAAGAGAAACAATTTTAACTAAGTTACTTTAAATATTTGCAATAGGCAAATGTAATTTTGATATTAATTAGAGAAATTTTATTCTTCTGCATTTATATTTAATAAGTGACGTTCAAATATGTTATTTTGTAAGAAGAAAACCAAGTTTGTTGATAAAGCAGTCTTTAATCAACGAAAGGAATGTAGATAAAACCAACTCACGCATGCGGATCGAATTTCCAAATGAATGCCGAGTTGAAACAGGCGAATGGCCTTGGGAAATTTTCCATCAAAAATTTAGGACTAATGTATATTTTCTTCACGAAAATCGATTTGGATAATTGGCATTGACGGTGTTATTCATACACCAAATCCACTCAAATTATTATAGGTAACGATAATTTCATTTAAAGATAAAATCGGTACCCAAAAAAAAAAAGTCTAAAACAAATAGAAACTGGGAATTAGATAAACCCAACAAAATAGAAATAAAAGACATACCTGTATTATTAACACAGACTTTTTTAAATAAAGATAATGTAGATATAAGGTAAGATAAAAAAATATTACATGGCTTCCAAGTGCCACGCAAGTCAAACGCTAAATACACGTCAAGCGCTGAGTAATGAATGAAACTCAAGATGCCAACGCCTTAAAAGGTGAGATTACACAAAAATAAAAGTAAAGGAAGGTTTACACGGAAATTTTAATTAAATAATATAAATAATTTAAAATCAAATAGTAACAGTAACGGAATCGTTACACACCCCGTTCGACCAAAAAAAAAAAATGATAGGTACTATCAAATGCAGTATGAGAAACATTACGATGGTCCTACAACACCAAACGTAAAATAGGCAACGACAAGGCAAGATACAACGCAAAAGGCAAGATATTAACGCAAATGTAACTCTAGCCGTAGGATGGACCATTTATCACTTACTCTAACTTATCTATAACTTAAAATTATATATAAAAAAAAACAAAAGGGGAAAATAGGGGAGAAATCTTGAAACTTGGCTTCGACAGCTAAATAATTCTGAAGGAAATGCAAGAGGGCGTGTCTTTGCGTCACGAGATCGGCAAATAACGTTATCCCACAAACAACTATCCCAACAAAACTACCGACACCTAGGCACAATAAGATCAAGACGAAGAAGAAAATGGAAATCTTAAAATCACTACTTATCATTTACAGGATTTTCGCCATTATAAGCTTTCAAATCTTTAATATGCCACTTCCCTAAATTGTTTCCAGATATATCGGATAATTCATAAACAAGACGGGAGTGAACTTTAACAACTTTACATAAAATAAATTTTGGTGCTAGCTTAGCAGCAAAACTTTTAGTAGCGTCTGAAAGAGCATAATTTCTTTTCCAGACAAAATCGTCAACCTTGAAAACGACAGGACGTTTCTTTAAATTATATCGTTGTTTGCTTTACTCATAAGCCTTTTTCAAACGAGATCGCACATCTTTATACAGTGCAGGTAAAGATAAGACATCTTCCTCCCATTGTTTACGCTCGATATTAGATATAAAATCATTAGCATGATTTTCAGATACGGGACCATAGAAAGATCCATCAACAGGTACGGTACGAGCAAACATTAGAAACGAAGGAGAAAATTGAGTCACTTCATGTCTAGATAAATTAATGGCTTGAGCAATCTTGAAAACATTTTCGTCCCAACAACGATGGTTTTCTTTAATAAAGGAAGAGATAGTGGTTAGAACAGTTCTGTTTGTTCGTTCGGTAGGGTTTACTTGAGATAGGTGACGAGCACTATACCAGATATTAACTTTATGATTGGAGATAAAGTCGGTAAATTGTTTAGCCTTAAAAACTTGTGCATTGTCACACAAAATAATTTGAGGTACGCCAAAGATAGTGAAGACATTTTCTTCAAGATATTTAACAACAGATACGGTAGTGGCGTTAGATAAAGGTTTCACCATGACAAATTTCGTAAACCAGTCGGTAATTACTAGCAATTGAGTATTACCTTTCTTAGAACGAGGAAAGGGACCCATAAAGTCGATAGAAATCATCTGAAACGGAAAGTTAATATTTTTGTATTTGCCCATCAATCCAGCACGAGCAACATTAGGAGCTTTCTGAGAACCACAAACTAAACAATTAGAAACATATTTCTTAACAGAAGATAATAATTTTGGCCAATAATAAAATTCGGTAATACGAGAGACAGTTTTAAAAACTCCAAAATGGCCAGAAGTAACTTCGTCATGGAATTCAGAAATAATTTTATTTCTGTTTTCAGTAGGTACGACAATTTTCCAATCAGATAGGTTGGAAACTACGTTATGTTTGCGACGCAAATGTTTATATAAAATACCATCCTTTACGGTAAAATCAGGATAATCAGCGGGATTAGATACAACTTTAGATAACATACTTTTATACCAGTCATCAGGAATTAATTCAAAATTTTGAAGAAGATTAACGGAACGAGAGAGATAGTCAGCAGGAACATTTACGGAACCTTTACGATGTTTAATAGAAAAGTTAAATTGAGACAAACGAAGACACCAACGAGCTAAGCGATTTGCAGGATCCTTAAGTTTAGTTAACCAGAGCAAGGAAGAATGATCGGTAAAGACAGTAAACTTTGTACCTTCTACATAACCTCGAAAATGTTCGCAACCAAACAAAACACCAAGACACTCTTTTTCGGTAACGGTATATTTTCTCTCAGCTTTAGTTAAGGTACGACTTGCATAAGCTACGGGATGTTCAAAACCATCTGCTTCTTGAAAAAGCACAGCACCTAGACCAACGTCAGAGGCATCAGTTTGAATGAAGAAAGGCTTAGAGAAATCGGGACTAGATAAGAGAGGAGCAGAAATCAATAATTTCTTTAAAGTAGAAAAAGCTTGGTCGGCTTCAGAAGTCCAAACGATAGATTGTCCTTTAGGGTTACCATGCAAGAGAGCATTAATAGGGGCACTGATAGTAGAGAAATCTTTAATAAAACGACGATAATACTGTAACAAACCCATTACTCTACGAACTTCAGTAGTATTTTTAGGAACAGTAGCTTCCAAAATAGACTGAACTTTTTTAGGATCGGTACGCAAACCATCTTTATCAACTACAAAGCCAAGAAAAACAAGGGAATCGCGCATAAATTTACACTTTTCAAAATTTACAGATAAATTAGCTTCTTTAAGCTTTACGAAAACCAAATCAAGAACCTCTAAATGTTTCTCAAAGGTAGGAGTGGCGATAATTATATCATCAAGATAGACGAAAACATAGGGGTCAAGTTCTGGACCAAGTACTGCATCCATAAGTCTTTGCATTGACTGAGCACTATTACACAAACCAAAAGGCATTCGTTTGAATTGAAAAAGACCTTTACCATGAACAGTAAACGCAGTCTTAGGACGAGAGTCGATATCAAGAGGAATTTGAAAGAAAGCTTGCTTTAAATCAATTGAAGAAAGAAATTGACTATCACGAAGTTTATTTAAGATAGAGTCAATCCTAGGCAATGGATAGGAATCACGAACAGTTACTTGATTTAACTTACGACCATCAAAGCACATACGATAAGAGTCATCCTTTTTCTTTACAAGTAAAACAGGCGAGTTCCAAGGACTATTAGATTTTTCGATAACACCTTGTTCTAGAAGACGATCTATTTCACTATTAAGATGAGTTTGTAAGGCAGGAGAGAGAGGGTATTGACGTTGCTTAATTGGCCTAGTATTACCAGTATCGATATAGTGAGAAGATAAATGCGTTTCAGGTAAAAAAGTATCAGGAGATAATGACTCAAATTTCTTAACAATATCTTCAAGTTTACTGATATTTTCAGGAACTTGATCAGAGAGACCCTTAACTTTATTTACACTACAAACAGAAACTTCTTTAGGTATAGAGAACGAAGAAGAAAGAAAATCCATAGATATATTAAACAGATGACAGAAATCCATTCCAAAAATAAAGCTAGTAGAAATAGTAGGCACGACATAAAATTTCACATGCTTGGTGACATTATTAATACTAATAGGAATTTCAACAACATGAGATACTGTTTGAGGTTTTCCATCGGCAGTAGATATAAGAATAGAGGGATCGTTAAAAACTGTAGAGAAAGAAGAGACGACATGTAAAGCATCTTTACCCAGAACAGAGATATTTGCACCTGTGTCTAAAAGAGCTATATGTTCTTGATTATTCAAGAAAAACTTAATGTAGGGACGATTGTCATTCGGCATAGAGACAAAGAGAGGAGATAATTCAGGTAAACACTGTGAGGTAGAGTTACGATAAAACTTAGAAATGGTTTTTAACCAAGCAGACCATTCATTTTTAGAAAAGTAGGTTTTAGATGACCTTACTCTTTCTTTCGGATGGTACGGGAGATATTTTTGTTGAGATGACTTGGGCTTTCGGGACACACTGCACCTCTTCGTGCGCCAGACTCGTTTTTTGGAAGAGAAACAGTTGGTTGACCAGCAGGAATTTCAGAAACCACATTACGTTTAGAGGAACAAGAAGTACACTTTGACTTAACTACATTGGGAGTTCCACACCTATAACAGAAAATTTTCTTAGGTAATTTACAGTTAGAATAGATATGTCCATTATTTTGACAATTCCAACAGGTAACGACAGACAAAGATAATTCCGGAGTTGAATCAGCCATTTTGACATCATCAGGATAGGCAAAGTCAGGAGCTAAGAGAACATTCACTTTCTTTGAAGGCGGCGGATGATATTTTTTAATTTGTTGGCGACTATTTTCCAACTTACGACAAATATCCAAGAGAATAGGAAACGTTGGAGTATCCTGTAAAACCAAATGTGAGATAAAGAAAGGATGAAGATTTCGTTTTACTATACGAAGTTGTTCTTCAACTGAGGGGGGTGTAGACAATCTATTAAACATGCCTTGCATTATAGCAATGAAGATAGCAACACTCTCGTTTTCTCCTTGAGTACGCTGCTTAATTTCAGATAAAAGGTCGTCGTCATAAGAAAATGGAAGAAAAGTTTCTTTCAAAAGTTTTTCCAAATCGTGCCAGTTATTTACGGTATGTCGAACAGAACGATACCAGATAAGAGCTTGTTCTTCAAAAAGATCAACGGCAGAGTCGAATAATTCTTGAAAAGAAATATTACGAGCTAAACGTAATTCATGAACTTTTTCTAAAAATTGGATCAAGTTACCTTTACTTGAGGAACCAGAAAACTTCACATTCCATTTACAAACAGGCATACTATATGAATGAGATACGGTAGTTTCTTTAATTGAGGTATTTTGTAATTGTGACTCAATGTCGGAGACACTATCCAAACGTAAAAGAAATTCGCCTTCCAAATCAACAAAAGATTCTTTTAATTTAGCGACAACATTTTTTCTTTCATCATTTTCGGCAATAATTCGAGAAATTCGGTCGATAACATGAGATAAACGGTACTGCAAACGTTTAACTTCAGGACTTCCAGAAGAAAAATCAGAAAGACCATAAATTTTCGTAGTTAAATCATTCAGAGAATTAGATACTTCGGAGACATCTTGCTCAAAAGCATAGGTAGACACTAGAACCTTAGATTCATCACTAGATTCGCGATGCAGAATAGAACGCAACTGTCTACGACGTTGATCCTGAGTAGACAAAGGAGTTTGTCCTCTGATAGAAATTTCATAACTAATTTCTTCAGAAAGTAAGGCATAGATAAGAGACATTTTAGATAAATAAAGATACGATACGAGATAACGAAAATCAATTCAGATATAGAAACGATATTTCTAATCCAGGCGTGTATTCAAAAGAAGAGAAAAACAATTCACACAAATTCGCAAACTAAATTATTTTCCATTCAAATATGTTATAATTCATTCGATTCATTCCCCACACAAGAGATGCCAAAAATTGTAGCCGCAACTCAGGTAATTTAGGTAAGAGAAGAGCGCGCTAACAAACAATATAAGAAATCAATCAAACAATTAGAAAAATTGTCAAAATTGGTCAATTAACTTCTGATGTCAGGGATGCCAAATAGTTTGATTTTAAGACTAAACTATTAAAGTCTTATCTGTAAGAAAGTTACACAGGAAAAATTCATTGATTCAATTTTAAAAGATAGTTATAATCTTATATTCAAAAACAAAACAAAACAAAAACAATAGCTAAAACTTATTACGGTTACTTAAAACTAAGAAGAGAAATTTTCAATATTTAGTTGATTGAACTTAAAACTAAGATAATACCGGTACTTCTTTACAACTAAGAGAAACAATTTTAACTAAGTTACTTTAAATATTTGCAATAGGCAAATGTAATTTTGATATTAATTAGAGAAATTTTATTCTTCTGCATTTATATTTAATAAGTGACGTTCAAATATGTTATTTTGTAAGAAGAAAACCAAGTTTGTTGATAAAGCAGTCTTTAATCAACGAAAGGAATGTAGATAAAACCAACTCACGCATGCGGATCGAATTTCCAAATGAATGCCGAGTTGAAACAGGCGAATGGCCTTGGGAAATTTTCCATCAAAAATTTAGGACTAATGTATATTTTCTTCACGAAAATCGATTTGGATAATTGGCATTGACGGTGTTATTCATACACCAAATCCACTCAAATTATTATAGGTAACGATAATTTCATTTAAAGATAAAATCGGTACCCAAAAAAAAAGTCTAAAACAAATAGAAACTGGGAATTAGATAAACCCAACAAAATAGAAATAAAAGACATACCTGTATTATTAACACAGACTTTTTTAAATAAAGATAATGTAGATATAAGGTAAGATAAAAAAATATTACATGGCTTCCAAGTGCCACGCAAGTCAAACGCTAAATACACGTCAAGCGCTGAGTAATGAATGAAACTCAAGATGCCAACGCCTTAAAAGGTGAGATTACACAAAAATAAAAGTAAAGGAAGGTTTACACGGAAATTTTAATTAAATAATATAAATAATTTAAAATCAAATAGTAACAGTAACGGAATCGTTACAACCTAAACCGTTGTATAACAAATGACAGACGTGGTTACGTAATAGAGTTCAGAGGACGAGCAGTTGGGCTAAGTAAAGCTGAAAATAATTCAACGGAGATTTCTAAAATATTTGACGTACCGGAATTTTTTGTAATTAGAATTTTCGAAAAAAGTTATATCGTGTAAGTTCATTAAAAAGATTTTAAAATGACCCTACTTAAAATGTAGCCTAAACGGTATATGAGACAATACACAATAAAAGTTCTGAACTCGTTTTTTAAACAAAATTACTGTTTACTCTTCAGGTTGTCATAAGAAAAGTTTAAGTTTTTCGACAAAATTTTAGCGAAAGTATAATATCTTTTGCCCACCTAACGGTCGGTTTCATTATCAGCTTTAAATTTTAACGTTACTATATTTTAAATTAAAAATTAACAAATCTACATAAATTAGACACTACAATAAAAGTTCAATATTGTCAATACGTTTTAAAGTGCCTTTTGTAAGAGCTTATTGATGGTATGGTGATAAACTTTAAATAAAATAAGTCATTAAAGCTTATAAGGAAAAAGTAAGTAAATGAAAAATTCTTTAAGGAAATGTACTATTTATAAAAACTATAAAACTTTGCTTTCAAGTTTCTTAGATAATTTAAAGTTCAGCACTTTGCTGCTTAAATGTAAATTGAAAGAATGTAGGTAGGTAAATAAATGTAACTGCGTATCTTTGTTTTTTATAATCTGGTTTCATTATCGGTTTTCGAAGAAGTACTGATATAATTGAGCAGTTTAGTAGTGCGCTACATATTTTGCCTGTTTGCAATTTAGCGCAATTAAAAACACTTCAAACTGTACATGTCACCACAATAAATTAAACACACAAAAAAAATTGGTGTTGAATAAGTACATGCTAAGGTTTTCAACATGCCCCATTCTTGCTCGATTTACAAGTGTAAATTTGAAAATTGCACAAAACTGTTCTTTTATTATCTGTGGGGTTGTTTTCGCTAAGTGTAGTCAAACTTTCGTAATGGATCTCTTAATAACCGACGCAGGACATCTCACAATACCATCTGAACGAGAATGAAGCTCTTGAATGCGCTTAAGCTTTCATTTTAACGCCGATAGATTTTCATATTTGATAATTTTGTACTTTTCTGTAATTTATGTACGTAGTTAGAAGAACAGCGTTTCCAAACATATTGTTAAAGTAATTGCATGTTTTAATACATAAAAAGAAAAAAAAGTTTGATGCGCTGCAGATCTGGATCAAGTAGTGTTGTTAGTTTTTTAGCCAATCAAAAATTGCAACGGATTTAAATATTCGTAATGGTTTGGTTTAAATAATAAGAGAGAAACAAGACAGGTATTAAAAATTCCTTCAAATTGATTTAGTCAACACAGAAAATTTCCAAGTGTGAAGGCTTTTCACATACTGCCAAATTTGACAAGCACCTTGGCATAAAATGCCAAGTAGTTCCTGAAATCAAAAATGTTTTCAAAAGTTAGTTCTGGTACTTATTTACGAATGTTAACAAGTTTTTTAGTTGAGTCTAAAGAGCCATAATTTTCAAAAACTTTACTTTTTACGATATATGTACAGATGCCTATTATTGTTAATTTTTAAAATTATTTTTCTATTATACATCGTGTTGCAAAAGGTCTAACAGTATCTGTTGATGTCCTATTAAAAACAATTATTTTTATGTATACTTATCAAAAAATCTGGTGTAAATAAGTCCACGGATCTGGTGAGTCAATTGTAAAATCCATTTTTTCTAATTAACCAGTTTTATTTATTGTTTAATATTTATCGTTAGTATGTTATTATTATTACTATTATTACTGTTATAATTGTTAATTACCTGATAATTTTAAACACAATAAGCAACTAAAATTATTAGAACTTTTATTGAAAAAACTTTAAACGGCTGCAAAAACGATTATTTGGCGTATTGTGTAAAAACAGAAAGACTTAGATATAAAACATTCTAACACTATTCGACAGGTAATTAAAGTACCTTTTCTAGTAATTTAAAAAAATATGACGTTATATTTAAATTAATCACGTTACAAGCTACTAAAATTTCTGAATTGAAAGATTTTAATTTTTGAACACTCTGTATAAAATGTAAAGTTTACTATAATTGGAAATAGAATATGATCTATTGTTACACTTCACTGTAAGTTTTGCTCACATAACTTAGATACTTTGTAAGTATCTTAAACATGAATATTAGGTTATATTTTCACGAAGTTTAGGTCTCATAAACTTTATTTATTTTAATTGTAAAATTTAAACTTTACACCACACAATATAAAAAGACGCATAAGAGACGCTTTTGAAACGGTAACCTCGTAAATGTTGTCCAGAGTAAGCAATGGTTCTCAAAAAAAATGTGCAGTGGTCTGAAAATTAACGGTCAACATTGCAAACATTTGTTATAAATATTTTGCTGTTGTTTTATGTTATCCAATCAGTTAGATGATGTTTGCCTGTGTAGATGTTTGCAATTTGTATTTTATTGTATCATTATTTCTACACTATCTGTAAATGTCATTGTTTTTTTAATTTATTTGATTTTAAATTTGTAACCAGTTTAATCGGACAGCTCATCATAGACCTCTTTTTTTACTTTATCATGAAGTGCGCACAATAGCGTCACAAAACGTCGCCGTTTAAAAATTTGTTTTTGCTTTTCCTACTTGAAGCTTCAATCTAAGTCGTTATAAAATATGATCTGTTGTTACACTTTATAGTAAATTTTGCTTCCATAACTTGGATACTTCGTAAATATCTCAAACATAAAAATTAGGTTATATTTTGACAATATTCAGAATATTTTAAAAATCTTAATGTTAAGGCCTCATAAAAGTTATTAAAACACATAGTTATTTTGATCGGTGAACACAAAAATGTAATAATATACAGAGAATTTCATTTTAAAAAAACCAACTTTAATACTTTCAAGTTCTTTGCGACACCTTGTATAATTTAAAAATAATTTTAAACAGTAACCATAATAGACCCCCATATATCCCAAAAGTAAAACTTTTTAAAAGTCGCGTATTTTCACCATAATATTCTGTGTCTTATAGCGTGAATAACCCTGTATATAAAGTAAAATTTGACAACTATATGTTTGTCTTTATTTCTATATATTAACAAAAGAAATGAATATTCCAACGTTTTGATTATTAGAATATATGCATTCGCCATCAAGTTAAGACTAACAAATGTAGAGAGTTCTCAAACTACAAACAGCAATTAAGCAAAACAAAAATTAACTAATAATAGTGAAACTTTAGTTCTTTTAAGCGTGTAATTATTGCTTTCTACAAGCTGCCTATTTCTGCACTAAGTTGGCTGAACTTTTCCTTCTTGTTGTTGATGACTGCTGCTTTTTTGAATTTTCTTTTGTACCAATGTTTTTCTCTGTGTATGATCTTTGCTTCGTCCTATTTCTGTGTTTTTTTTAGTCTGAAAGATCACAGAATTCATATCAGAGAGGAAAAATATCAAGATTCTGCATTTCTGGAAAAAACAACATAAAATGAAATAGGATCAAGCAAAGAAATTTTAAACAAGCAGCAGCAATTGGTAGATGCCTCTAAGTGTTTCCATTAGTTAATTTTTGTTTTGCTTAATGAGTTTGCTTTATGAATCATGCTTTTAGCATAATAAGTTTTAGTAATATCTAATTTTATTAGTATTCACCTGATGACGATTGCAGAATGCTGTTTATTATAAGACAACGTTGAATGCTTTAAACTACCACCGACACGAAAAACTTTTTCGTTGTTTAAAACGGATTTAATGATAAAAGTTTACTTTTTTTGTTAAGAGATTTGTTATTACGTAATGTCTAAATGTCTTCCAAAATGTTTTTAACTGTGCAATGCTAAATATAGTTTTAAAAACATTATATTCTTTGTGTGCTGTAGATACCACCATTTTCAAATTTACAATTGCAGAAAAATCATAAACAATATGATGACAACTTTTTATACAAAGAATATCATAAAAAATAAACATTTGTTGAAGTAAAAACGATGTCCTGGTACGTTTTTTGAGTTTAGGTACATTAAAACAAACAACACTGTCATTATTTTGTTGCCAGAGTTTCTCTGAGTATTCCACCCACAATAGATCTTTCCACCAAAAAGATAAAAATATTAAGACTCTTGTAAAAATGACTCTAGATGCAATGCCTACTGGGTTATCTGAACTAGGTATGTAATGCCATTTATTTACTTGATCTTGATTCTGGGTTCAGGTCGATACAGTGCACCGTTTTTTAAAACAACGCACTTAAGCTTTTCAGCCTACTTATTTAATAATTACATTAAAATTTGCTATTTCAAACTAATTTTAGGTTAGGAAATAACTCGTTAAAAAAATTAATTAATATACGTAGCTATGCCAAACACCGTAATCAAATATTTTCCAAGAAAAACATGTACTGTTGATTATGTAATGTAAAGCTGTATTTAAAAGCTTAATCAAAAATTATTTACACATAAAAAATCTAACTTATATAAGTTTTGACCAGTTTTGTACTTATCAAAATCAAATCATTAGTTTTACTAAATTTTAATTTTTTATTTTATCAAAATTTATTTAAATTTAAAAAAGATTAAAAATAATTATACAATTAAAATAAATAATATAAAATAATATAAGTTTCAGCATTAAAGGTTAACCAATAAAAACGAAATATAATATATTATAAGTTTAATGTTTGAATAACTGAGTAAAAGTAAATACGTCCTTTAAAACCCATTTCAAATTTTGCTGAATTAACAGAACGATTTTACTAGAAGGTAATGTATATGTACTGCGACCGTAAATTTCATTAAACATATATAACACTAAACAACAAATCTCGAATTTAAATTTGTTTCATGTATTCATTTAATTGAAAGAATTGTTTATAATCTAACAAAAATACTTAGAAATAAAGTACACGTTTATTAAGTATTTGAAATAAAATGAAAACTTTATATTTTTTAATAAAAATTTAAAAAAAAACTTTAATTTATATTTGTTTGTGTTTAATTCTATTTGTAGATTTGTCGTTAAGGAAAAGAATTAATAAAAATTACTTTTATATATATTACAATAAGCAAGTTAATGTTTATCGAAAGTTAATTAATTCATTAAGAACACCAATGAACCAATGTTAGCATAAACAATACTAGTTGTATAATTACATACATAAGTATATAAGTATAAAATTGTACAATTGCAAATAACAAATACAGATAACATTTACGTAATCACATGTATTTTAAATTACAAAAACTAAAAGACTTGTTTTGTAAAACGTTAAAAAGTTTGTACTGTAACAGTTGTGTAGTTATAAAACTGTTCTAACGATATTATTCTCAGCTAAAAACTTTTATTTGTTGGAAACTGTTATTGTAATTTTGTTATTGTTTGTAATCGTTAGAATTGTAAAATTACATAAAATAACAATCTAGATTTTCAAAATCATTTAAGCTGTGGTGTAGTTTAGTAGTTTTTTTCTTTTATTTTAAAAATAGAATTTTATAATGTTTGATTTCGTATACATTTTACAATCAATAATTAAAAACTTATTGTATCTAAATTACTAATTTAACTGTATAGTCGCAAATGAACTGATGTAAACTAATACATAACTAAATGATAAAAATACAAATTTAAGCTAAATTGGTCAAAAGGAGTTCTACCTTTAATGGGTAATTGCCGTAATATGCAATATGATTTAGTTACAGTTCAAAGTTGGCAACAAACAACTACATATGTTCACAGTAATTAAATTAAAACACATAAACGATGCTTTAAATTTTAACGTAATCTGAGCAATGCAGACTATTCTCTCGGTGTTACGTTTTACTTTAAATCTAATGTTCGCCAATTAATTTACAAAATTAAATTGTTTCGCAATGTACCAAGATTTAAAATTTATTAAACAATACAATAAATTACCATGTAATAAAATAATTAATGCCGTTTTACTAATGTGCAATAACTACCTAACTTGACTGGTTAAATTAGTAATTTATTACAACTAATTGTAAAAGCGAAATATTAATTGTTTTTACTTACCTTTAAAATGTTTATTCCAAGATAAACAAGTTCCAAAACATTTTGGTGACATATAATTATTGGAGTGCTTAGTTTATAGTTTTCTGAAAACTTCATTGCAGCACTAACGTCTCTACAAAGAAATTACATTTTTAAATTACATTATTAGAATTTGTTTACTAAACCACGTATGATCAATATATAATAAAGTCGGAAATAACAAATACATTAAAATTTAGATTAGTTTCAATAACTATATAGTCATATTTACATTTAAAATTAAGATTTACTCAAATAAGATTTAGTTTGCAATTTGCATCGGCACCTTACTTAGAAATTCAATCAATTTCTTAAGCTCTGCTACCGGTAGAATTACTTCGACGAGCAACTTTAATGATAACTTTAATGTCTTAATCCATTTGAGTAATTAGACGTCTAGAAATTATCAAACATAATCGTAAAATTATGAGCAATATATTAATTCGTTTTCAGACAACCAAGTTGAATTAATGCAAAGCATGTACATCGAAATGTTTTTAATTTAAACTATTTATTTATAGTTTTTAATAAACACCTAAACATCATAACCTTATTTTTAAAATCAATTTGCTACGTTTCGCCTTTATAGCTATTTCCACTTATTTTCAAAGTAATCTCATTGTTATAACGTAAATGTTTGTAATGTCAACCACACACAGTTTTATTTGGCCGTACATACCTAACTTTGTTAATAAAAAGTGCAAGATCTGACTTAATAATGTGTGTTTACAATTGATTATTTCAGATAATAATTAGCAATAGATTATAAATTACTAACAGTTATACAGGGTATATCTGAAATACGACTACAAACTTAAGGATTAGTTTCCTTGTGGCATTAAATGAATATTTCTCCTTTAAAGATTTGGTTTAAAGTGGCCCAGTTTTGAGATATTTGCAATTAAAATTTTCAGGCCGGTCCTGACTATCTAAACAAATTGAAATTGTTTGTTGATTGTAACTATGCGATAAATGATGGGTAACTTATGTAAAATCCGTGAAACGTATTGATGTATTGCGTTCATTATTCCTTTCTTTAATTTTCCATCCGCAAAATCAATTGTTAATAAAATAATTAAATCAGATAGTAATGATTACTTCTTAGCATTATTGACCTAGCTTCACAAAATTTACTTTGTGTACACGATCACGTTTATCTTTAATTGTAACCAAAACAAGACTTCAGATAATTAAATGCATACTTTAGCTTTCTTAGAACTGAAGTTCGACAAACTGATTTATTTCTGTCTTGATTTTTTAACTGATTTCTTTAGTTGATGCTAAGTGTAAACGTACCCCTATATCATAATATTTAATTTAAATTTACTTTATTTTGTACAACAGTGATACTGTTTTAATGTACGGTGAGTGTAATTGTAGCCTCTACACGTATGTTGTGAGCTGAGGAATATCCTAATAGACAATTGCTGTGAATGAACTTTATTTTGACGTGTATGCAAAAACTGGAGGTGTTCTGCCTACCTACGAAAACCGTAGTCGAGAAAAACCCGCCCATGTATTAGCAACTAAAGAAGAATAAATTTTTTAATAAAATCAAAACTTTAATATTTGTTTTTTTTCAATGTATGTGCAGATATTGTAAATTGTAAAAGATCGGACACAAAGGAGCACTAGAGAAATAGACCATAGTACTTTACATCGTGTTTAAGGAATTATTCTTTGTACCCTTACCATCAATGAGTCCAACAGTTAACTGACGTTGATTTTAAACCGCGGTTTGAGTTTTGTGAGTGGTTGTAGCAACGAAACTTTTGACCTAAGTGCCATAATATTATTTTCAGATGTGTAGATTGTGTAGTTTTAGATAAAATAGAGTGCTAAATTTTATAAAACCCTCATGGAATTCAACAAACTAATTTTCAGTGGCGGTTTTCTATTAATGTTTGAGCGGATATTTTAAGTAACAGTTTCTAGAGCTACGTGCAAGATGAAGTATACAAAACCTTCGTAAATAATAAACAAGAGCTGTTAAATGCAATTAAATTAGACAGAATGTTTAATAATTTGTGCGAGTAACAAACAATTTTTCGCGACGTTTAGACGTTTGTGTTTTATCTAATGGAGGAAGCATTACCTAGTGTACTATGCAGAATAACAATTTCATTTAACACAGTAATTTAATTACATGTTATCGGATAACATTGTTTTCTTTTTATTTTTTTATAGTGTTAGCAAATCGCTGAGAAGAAATTTGCACTTCTTAGAACAGTTTTTTTATTCGTGGCGTCAACAACCTTAAGAACGTTAGTCCGTACTTAACGATTTATTTTGCTAACAATTCTTATTTTATTAAATGTTTCAATATAACTTTTATTTTGACATTTTTGCTGGTATTTATGCTATAATTTCACTTGTTAAAATAACAACCCATTAATCAAATATACTCTGCAACGAACTGTTTACCATTTGTAATGTACACATTTTTTTTTTGACGGAATATGTAGCTTTTTTTAAATCATTTTCCATCTTGTGGTAAAAGGGTGCCTTCGTCCTGTGACAAGCAGCCACATGTTTAAATTTAAAATGTAATGTGCTGCCTTTGTCGTTAAGTTGATAATCCGATTTAGAAATCGTCTAGCGTGAAATTGCGAACGTCAATCATTTTTGCGCGTCTAATGTAGTACCAACATTTTTGTTAGCGATGTAAGATACCTATCAAAATAATCTGTAATTAATTAGGCGTAAGTCTTATCTTTGTTTTTTACGCATGACGTAATCTTGGAATTTTTGCTTTAATTTTTTTTACGTACGATTACATTTTTTGCTATGACGCTTTTTACGACTACTCTTCTAATTTGTAAGATGCTTATTTCTGTACGTAATTTTGTTTTAAGTACGAAAATTTGTTTTAGATACGTACGTACGTTTACGTTTCTTTGATTTTGGTTTTTTAAATGCTAGAATACAAATACGTTTTATAGACGTTTGATGTTAGTCACAACGTCCTTTTTTCAAAGGTTATCATTATATGTTTACAATTTTTATGGTTACCAAATTGATAATTATTCATGTGTTACGTCCAAAATAATTTGATTTAAATTGTAACAAGTTTAAAGATTATTATACGTTACGTTTATATAGTTACGATATTTTGGGTATATATACACATAAGAAATCAATCAGGTTTAAACTTACAAAAAATTTGAAAGTTTGATACGCATTTCGAAAGTTTCGCAATAGTGCGTGAGTCAGAGATAAACCGTACCCATGAAATTAAAATTGTGCGGAAGCGCAACGTAATTAGGTAACTTCAATGCTCTTATATAATTGACTTTCGATACGTTTAATTTTATAAACCCGTTTCTTAATAAGATAAGTTTTTATTTAGATTTTGTTATGAAGTTTATGTTTTATTCAAAAGTGTTTGATGCCAGAGCCATCTCATAGTAGAAATTTACTATGTGATTAAAATTAACTGTAGATAGCTATAAACGATGGTAAGTACGTTGAGTTAGTTCAACACCCGCGAAATTCAAAATAAGCTTTGAAAAATTCGTCGGGATAAAACCACAACATAAAAGGACATTGGGGGTGAGCAATGTCAATGCAATTGTGTAAACGCCACCAGAGTGAACTACTAGACAGCTGTTTCGCCCTTTTGGGGCTCATCAGTAGTAGGAGATACACTCTAATGTTGTTCCCACAATTGCATTGACGCCCCCTATAGCTTTATAATTAAGTACGACGAAGTTACCATTCAAAAGTGTATGATGGCAGAGCCATCTCATAGTATAAATTTACTATGTGATTAAAATTAACTGTAGATAGCTACAAACGATGGTAAGTACGTTGAGTTAGTTTAACACCCGCGAAATTCAAAATAAGCTTTGAAAAATTCGTCAGGATAAAACCACAACGTAAAAGGACATTGATGTTTTATGTATTTTCAGGTATCAATATTTATTCCAATTTGAGTATAAAAATATTGTGGCGTCCAGATTTGAATTTATGTTCAAAGCATAAAATATTTAAAGTTTGATAGAATTCGTTGAGACCTTAATTAAACATTTGTAACTAATTGTCCCATGTCTCAATGCTGTGTATTTAATATTTTGTTGTTAGTGTTAATAAATTTATGTGATATAGCTAAGGGTGATGGTTATTAAAATTACCATTTGTAAATATAAAAATTTTTGGGTTACACATTTAGTAAAATTTATCAATAAGATAATTGTACTCCACAGTTGCCATTAACGTAGGCTTACAATTTTGGTACTTATCATGTTTTTATTAAACTAGCCCTACATTGTTATTATTATTCACATAGTTATGTAATTTTCTGAATATACTTTATTAAATAGTCCAATTTTATTTTTAGAAACCTAATCATTGATCGTATTTACAACATACCAAAGATAAGTATCTTAAAGGCAACACAAACAGAATAAAAAAAACTATGGTTTGATGAAAGTTTTAAAAACGTTATGTAGCAAAAAAAATTTGGAATTTATGTTCGTTGTGTAATTTGCAACGTATTTACAACACAATTGTTAGTTAGTTAATCTGATTTATTAAGAATAAAAGTATTCGAACTATAAAAAAATGTACAAAACATTGCTTGATAGTTTAAAATCTACCATTCTAAATCTGAAATTATTTTAAGTTTATTTTATTACAATTTTTAAGTAAAACTTTTTTAGGCGCAACTTGTAGAGTAACTCAATTTTTTTTTGGCAGAAGTAACGCTCCCGTTACAGCCCATTTGGTTTCCGCTAGTTAAAAACAGTACTACCAAGTACTAACAGCATTTGATAAGGAGTTTTAGGTTAAAATTATTCCTACCTAATTCACAACACAAACTAATTCATTTAATGTACGCTATGTGCAAATGTATTTGGTAGCCCCAAGTTTTTATAAAGTAGAAGAACAATTGTAAGTTTCAATTAAAACTATGTACATTTTTCAACTAAAAGTAATATTTTGTTATTAAATTTAAGATTTTATTAAGCCACCATACGCTTTTATAACTTCTTTAATGTGTTTCCGCATTGTACACATTAATTTGTACCAGAGTTCTTCAGATATGAACTGCGATTCTTTATCTATTTTTTGCAATTAATGTTTTGATGCCAATAATGATATACTACAATTCTTAATATGTGCCACAAATTTTCAATAAGAGATAAGTAGGGTGGTGGCAAACCACGGCATCATCGCATTTTCAAGTTGTTAATAGCAATTACCCATATGCTTTCTGGAAAGTTTGAGTATTAAGCACTCCAAAACTTTTTGCAGCAAAACATGATACTTTCATCTCCATGTTTCACTCAAGATACCACGCATTCCAAATTGTATACATTACCCCGTTTCCTGAACACATACTGAGCTCCAGCACGCCCAAAAAACTTTAAAAGAGATCAAAAACATAATAATATGTATATACTGCAGTTGAATGAGCTACATTTTGGTTGATACATTTCTTATTCAGCATGATGCACAGATAAGTATGAAAACTCGTACCTCTATCTTGGATTTGTCATAAAAATCACACACGACTAATTCTCAACCGTCCAATTTGCGTACTTTTTAGCCCACGCGAATCGTTCTATCATAAGCTCCCCTGTAAACAAAGGCCTCCGAAAAGCTATACCACCGCGCAATTTAATTTCCTTCAGTCGTATTTTAACGTTACTAGCAAAAACTAACAGCCATTGTTTGGTCTACAGTGCACTGCTTGATTCTTTTGACGATTTTCGTCGATCTTGTAATGTCATTTTTTAAATAATGATTTTGACCAGTAGATGAACATTCTACTTTTTGGTTGATTTTCAGTGTCTTTGTATTGTAAAATTTTTTGCACGGCGCATCATTTTTGCGGCAATTTGAACCTGCATAAACCCTTGTGTATTAAAAGCACGATATTTGATCGGTCAGCTACACTCAATTCCCGTTTGGGCAATACTAAATAAAGAACACAAATTAAAACCAAAAAGTCACAAAGTTGTGTTCTCTAATAATACCACTTTACTACACGCAGTCGATAATAACTTAAGTTCTGAAAGACAAAATTGTGGTATAAATACTTAGGTGATAAAAAAAACTCTTAAAATACTCGATAAAACTCCATTATATAGATGAAATTAAATATCCCTCAAGTGTGTTTACCTGAAATCAGCAAAGTTTCCATAATAAATAATTTGCACACAGCTGTATTTATAGTACAAAACCAGTAAAAATTATTAATTAATTTTTTTGTATTACAATTTTAATCTATGGAAAGCTTAACATTATTTCTAATTTTTTTGATAACTAACAAGTAGCTTGAAAATGAATATATCTAATTGAAAACAAGTCTTTCTGAACTGCCTGAAATTGATATTAAAAAGTTAGTTCTAAATGCATTTTCTGATTCAACAAATAAAGATTGGGAAAAGCAGTACAAGCGTCCCAAGCAACATCTTGTAACCGTGGTTACGTTGTAACCAGTTGCAAATTAGTAACATTAGCACCATGGTAAATAAACCGTTGCAGCAACGTAGCAGCAACTTTTGTAATTTACTGAGGTTTCAAATCTATTACAGAAATAACCATTTTACAACTATGGTTATAACTAAGTTTTTCTTAAACCCTTATGTAACTACAGTGTCAATTTCGTGGCATTAAAACCTTCATTTCGGTTTCGTGTGTAACAGTCTTAAAACTATGATTACAAGTGTGAATTTCTAAAACTACACTACAGTGTTAATCTATACGTTCAAACAGCAACAGAAGAAGTGCATTTTACAAGATTTTTATAAGACACATAGTCCATTATCATTATCCAATAAACAGTACCGAAAGTGTTTCTAATTCAAAATTACGTAAGTACAATTATTGGTATATTATATTACTATAATTTTAATCGTTTTTAAACTACTGTTTCTAATTTAATCAACGTTGAAGATTTAGTTGCCAATTATAAGTAAGCAAATTTTAAATTGATTTTATTTTCTTCTAGGATAAAATAGAATTTGATTGCAAGAACATTACAATATTACACACAGTGATCAGAACGTGTAAATTAGATCGCCATTATTATGATCATTAAACCGATTATAATTGCATATGTGCATTTGTAGCCTAATACAAATATTTAACTAAGAATTACGTAGACGCATTAAACTATAACATGTGAGGGATATCTTAATCCGCCATGGTCTTTTAACACAAAGACATTTTTCTCTTAACAAAATTTATGCATTTACTATTTACAAAATTTATAAATAATAGACATAATCCGCTTTTCTTGAAAATTTGCAGTAAAAACCTGTTTACTGGTACCTACCTGCAACAGATGTTAAAATTCTTTTATTATATCTTTTTTGTTTGAATTTAGTTCTATAAGAAACTATAAAAATTTAAATAATGTACATTTATTATAACTTTTTATATATCTGTATCTTTTTATTAATATATTTTTATCTCTACTTTTGTTGTAATCTTTATGATGCAGTTAGTAACTAAAATCTTGGATAAGTTGCTTAACAAAAGCGGTTATAAAGTAGTTTCAAATAATGGTAATAAGCATGTTTTCAAAACAGTTACATAGCAGTTGCTGTAAACGGTAACTACAATGTTACAAATCAATTACAAAACCGTGATGATAAACCATTACAGAAACGATTCAGAATAGGTAAACATGATTTGTAAAAAACCGTAATAGCAACGCTGCAAAACAGTTACAAAGTAGTAATTGCAACGGTTTCAGACACGTTGTAAAACGGTTATAATATTACTGCAGTTGCCTTGCAACTGACCAAATCCGGTATTGACAACGTGTCAGGAAAGGCTCAGCAACTATACCTTACTGAAACCATAGTTGCAAGAGGGTTTTACAACCGTTTTGTAACTGATTTTTGCTACTTAGGGTGTGTTGCATCTATGTAAAAAAATGTGGAAATCAGATGGTTTAGTTGGAGCTGATTCATATGAGAATGAGCGGAGAACTGAAGACAGTGAATCTTTATGTAATGTTGATTAATCAATTATTGACCTCGGTCATATTGTATGTCATTTAATATATAAGAAATGCAATATGTTGTATTTTGTATCAAAATGTTTTCACTTTTCTGTTTTGTAAATTTTTTAATAAAAAATTTGTTAAAAAGACGTACTAGTTGTGGTTATCATAATTGTGATTACTGATTAAATTAAAACAAGACATTCGTACATTGATTAAGATTGTTCATACTTTTTTACGAAAACATTTTTTTACTACAGCTTTTGCAACCAATTCGCATATTAGTCATATGGGTTGCCTTACATTTTGTAAGTTAAAATGGCAGTCAGAAACATTTTACTCGTTCATCAATAAATAATAAAAGAAAAAATCAACAACCTATAATGACATTTATTTTAATTTAAGTTTAATCTTTTTGGTAATATCTGTCACAAACGACAAACAAGTTTTACTTCAATCGCCTGTAAAGATTTTATTCCAGACCTTGAAAATGTCCACTGCGACAAGCAACGAAAACTTAACTTAAAAGAAATCGATCACACGCGAATTATTCAGTATGGAAACATAAATTCTATTCAATATTTTTATTAACAATACTTACTTATAATGTCACTAGAAAACGTTCATAAACAAATAGAACTTATTTTCCAGATTCGATATTTTGAATTATTTAAAAAAATCAAATTTGTTAGTGTTTTAATTTTGTGGATAATTTAATTTGTCACTGTTTTTGTATAATGAACGCATAAACACTATATGATGATTACCGCAAGCGTCAATAGTACAGATAATGACGTTTAGCTAAAACAAATCAACCAATTTCTTTGTATTTTACTTTTCCGATTTTAGTTTTGTAGAAATTATATGTTTTTATAACAATTTTAAAAAATCTGCGTTTCAGTGTATTTTGAAAAAAGAGTAGATTCTGTATTAGATATAGTAATACTATTACACTCGTTTGTAAAAAATCGTCCTAACAAACAAAAATTTCATATCGAATTGCTCAAAAAATTCATGTTAAAATGGTATGCTTGCGTGCAAACATGTTGACTAATTTACATGTAGAGTTGCGGTCATTCTTCACACAAAAATATTTATAAAAAGTAATACATGTTGCATGATTTTTTCTAAACATTATATCAACTAAAAGAAATCTCCCCTTTGTACTGCATTGCGTTTTCTGCGTACTTTTTAAGAACAAAAACAAACTACATTCGTTCTTTTTGCATGAAAACAAGTTCAGTTTATTTAAAATATACAAAAAAATATTACTTTGCAAAATAATTTTTGTATGCTACCTACAAAAGCTGTGTTAAGTCAATTGGATTTATTATACAAGTAAATAATATTTTAATGCTGTATAACTAACAGTGTTTTTTAATAAGTAGTTCTATATTTTACTTGTAGCACTAACCTAAAAGTATGATCAAAAACGATCAAATCCTAAAAATTAAATACGATCAAATTTAGCTTAAATTATCAAATTTAATTTACAAATTTTAATATAAGTAATTTAATATTAAATACATCATCAATTAAAACATTTTCATATAAAATATGTTACCCTTATAATAATTTATATTTTAATAAAAAAAGTGATTTATTAAGGTTTAAATAACTACGTAATTTAAACGAAATTTTACTTATTATTAATTTACAAATTAAAATTCAACTTTAAAATGTAAAAACTCATAAACTAACTTCAATAAATTAAACTATTAATAATATAATATGTGATAGAAAATCTAAACTATAAAACACAATACGCAAGAAACGCGACGTCAGTGTTAATTGGCGTATAATTTTATTATAAATTACTAAGCCTACGTAAATTAAAAAAAATCTACAGTGCTTGAAAGTTTATATGTATAAAAAAATGAAACTTAATATAATTTTTTTTTTACATTGAACATTAAAAAATCAAAATATATTTTTGAAGTAAAACTTCCTTAGGCGCGACTTGAAAGTAACTCAGATTTTTTTTCTGATAGAAGTAACGCTACGTCACATCTTACGTTGTTTTTTTCTATTTAAAAATAAACAGTAATGACTGCTACCAAGGTTACAAAAACCCCGGAAAATCTGCGAAATAATTCAGAACAAAATTGTTTTATTATTTTGCTTTTTTTGTAATTTCAAACCATTATTTGATAGATTTAACAGTTTATTGTTAATTCAACAAAAGAAAAATGGTAAATTAATAATTGTTCTAGAATTTTGATAAATGGTAAAGTATTTGTTGGAAACTGAAACATGACAAATAGTACTCCTACAATTAATGTTATTTGAAGTCTTTTCTAAATAATAGTTAGTTAAACAACATGTATAGTTGTTACTTTTATGTATTAATGGTTAAAATCTCCACGTCAAATAATAATCAAACAAGAAACATGACAGATTTCAAAAAATATGGTAGTTTAACAATAAATAACTTTTTGGTTTATTTACACATTTTATTGCTTAACCAATTTTAACTGTTTCGAATGCAAAAAACTGGTCTGAAAGTAATACAAAAGTATAACGTAAATAGAAAATTCATTATTCTTTTGGCATCACTGTTTTCGTACCCGCCTAAACCGTAGATATAAAGCGCACATTGCGTTGTACTATATACAGTTTTTTGTTGTTGAAATCTTGTGAATCTGTAAGACCGGCTTTAAAAAATAAGTACCTTAGTAAGATAATTTTAGTTAAAGTATATTAGTGCTATGTTTTAGCACAATAGAAAAACAGTTGATTATTTTGTCACTTCTTTTTATTTCTAGATGATGCTGCAGTTTATTGCATGCCATATTACCACCGACGATAAAACATGTTCAAAAAAGTACACAAAACGCGAAGAAAAAGAAAAGAAATCAGTCACAATGTTGGAATAGTTATTCAAAAACATTTCCATAAAATTTAATTAACTAAAGATAAATCATCTTCAATTATTCTTTGTTTATTTTGCGATTGAAGTTAGTTACGTAGGCATAGAGTACTGTATTTTTAGTGTTTCACAATTAGAGTATATATAAGAAAAAATGCCATGGTGTTACAATTCACATTTTTCAGTAGATCAATTATAGTAACACGTTACAAATTTTTGCATCATTTAAGTCCTTATGACAATTTATATTGTACCTCATGTAGTCATACTTATTAATCTGTGTGAGCTTTCAAAAAACATATTAAAGATACTAAGAATTGTGCAAATAGAAAACAATACTAAATTTATACCTGCCAATATTGGTTCCTGTAGAAAAAAATCTAATTCAGCTTTTTCCAAGTTTTTCAAAAACTAGAATATTGAATCAGCATTCAGTAATATACAAAAACAAGCCCTAATTTTTATAATTAAGCTCCATAGTAAATATAACTTCTTAAGACAAAATATTTATGAGGTAATAAAATACATTACTTCTATTTTGTTGAATGTAAATGGAAAAGAGTCTGAAACTTTTTTTTTTATTAGCAATGAGAATACAGCAAATATAAGAAATTATTTACCGTTGCTATTTAAGCTTTTAGACTAATAGTTTTTATAAATTAGCTAAACCGTAAAAGAGATTTGGTACCATGAACTTATGGTATTCATAATCAGCAATAAAGTTAGCCTTATTACTGTTAATAATGCGCCTTCGTTAAAAAAAAATTGCAAAAACTGATTATGCCATTACAATTTCAATTAACAGAAAATATAAGCCATGTAGTACAGGGAGACTTAAAGAAACTTAAAATTAAAAAAATATAAATAAGCTATTCAATGTATACTTTGATTAAACCAATAAAATACTTAAAATTCAGCTAAATATTTAATTTATTTAACTGCTAACAAGTATGCAAGTACAACAAAAATTGTACTTTAACCTTAAATATACTATGTTCTATTTAAATATTGTTTAAATACTACAAAAATTGTTGGACACCAATAAAACTGTGGTTTAACTATAAACGTATTCATCTTACAAAGTAACTGTAGTTTCCAACAATATTTTAGGTTACTTGCACTATATGTTTTGCATTGGTAATTTAACAATGTTTTATTGTTTTAGTTTACTATATTTTTATTTGACGCATGTTCTTTTTTTTGTTTAATTTTACTTATATATTGCGTTCAATGTAATTATTTTCAGGTTACAATTGTTTCTATTTCACAACACAAAACAATTTATTAATTGTATTCATAGTATAAAACCTGCAATAATTATTAATTAAAGTAAATTTTTCTATTATAGTTTTCATTCATAAAAAGCAAAACCTGAAAAATTGTTCATTCCAAGATACTAAACAGTGTTCGTAATGTTATTAGTTTCTTTAATTAATAACAAGTATTTTGTCAATGCTAAAGTTAATTAAAAAAAATTGTGAACTTGCTGCTGCAACAAGAAAATCCTTAAAATTTTTAAAATTTGGATTTCATTACAAAAAATGCTGCAATCCAATTGAACCTATATGAAGTCTCGTAAAACAAATTGCAATGAATAATATCGCACAACAAGGTATTGATATTAAAGAGTTAGTTCAAAATAAATATTGGGAAAAGCAGTGCAATAATGTGTTACATTTTTGTGAAAAAAAATGAAAAGCAGAGGATTTAATTAATAATTAATAATTGTGATTCAAATGAAGATAAACAAAAAACAAAAAAGTGAATCTTAAAATGTAACAATAAATAATCAATTATTGACCTCGGTCATTTTATATGTCATTTAAGAAATAAGAGATAAATACAATATGTAGCATTTTGTACCAAATTAAATTTTGTTCACTTTTCTGCTTTATAAATTTTTCAATAAAATACTTGTTAAAAAACAGTACTAGTTGTGGTTATCATAATTGTGATTAATAATTAAATTAAAACGAGATATTCGCACAGTGATCATTGATTGTTGATACGTTATACAAAAACATTTTTTTAACTACAACCATTTATACATTCCTTTATTAGTCATTTGGGCGCCTTTGATTTTCTTATTTAAAATGGCAGCGTCTCAAGAGCATTTTACTCTTTCTTCAATAAATAAAATTTTAATAAAAAATCAACAACATGAAATAATATTTATTTTAATTTACAGTTATTCTTTTTAGTATTATCCGTCACAAACGACAAATGAGTTTTTTTCAATCATGCGTAAAAATTACACGCATTTTAATTTTTTGTTTATTAACTTTTTTGATTTATCATTTTGCACGTTTATACTTTTTTTTAAATATTCAATTAACATGTTATTTATTGCACAATAATTTTATGAACAATAAGACTATCAATCAGATATTTAAAAAAAGTCTTATTTTTTAATATTGCAAAAAAAACCTTTAAATAATTACAGTTCTGAAACAAAAACTTGCAATTATTGTAAGTTTAAGATTAATACAATACGTATCTATACAATAGATGTAGTATGATTTTAAAAAATCTAAGTTTGTATCTATAGTAATTCAACACAGCGAGACGTAGTCTGTTGATGAGCTTGAGCTATATTGGCAATGCACGGCAGGGTTCTTTTTCTCAATTTTTAAACGATGTTAAGACGATGTTCGTTGCTTAATTTTAAGTGAGACTCATTTGAAGAATGACCAGCAATTTGGATAACTTCTTGTAAGTTGGTTCCAGATTTTGTTAAATTATTTACAGCAGAGAAACGATTTAAATGATAAGTTATTTAAATACCTTCGTGATATTAATTCCAATTCTCTGCTCGCCAAGACGTGTCCACTTACTAAGTAACTTAATATCTATTGGTAAATTTTTGTACCAAATTATTATTTTTTTAAATCCAAATTTGGATTAAAGAATAATCGATTTGTTTTGATATTTGGTGTTCTTTTGCTTAGCATTTTCTGTAATCGACGCACTAGACCCCAGTCATAATGTTCTTTGTTTGATGTTACCCATTTAGACATGTTTTTTTCCGCCCTGTGTAGTTTTGGCGAATATCTTCACCATGAATGTCGATTTCGATATTGAAAAATTCTAGTAGGCAAAAAGTTGCTTTGCTCCCACGCCAGGCGAGCTTGACGGCAGGAATATGCTAGAAATTTTTTTTGTAAGTCGTCCTGTGAATTTTCGTCATAGTTTTCTACAATTTTGCTAATTTCTTCAGTTGTCAAAGTTACAGAACTAAATTTTCTTTTCTCGTCTCTTCTTTTCGTCTCTTCCGTACCGTACGTACGTTTCTTGCATTTTTTAAAATTGTCTTTGAATGGGTCTATTTTCCAATTAAAATTTTTCTTCTAAAAAAATTTTGCAGAAATATTTTAAATCGTTTTCACAACTTCCTCCTTATAATCAGTCATTTTTCTTTATGTTTATGTTCTTTATGTTAAAAACCCAATCTTTGAGAATACCTGCCAAGTGTTCGTCCAAAGTTTGCTCAAAAAATTTATATTTTCGTTCTTCACAAAATCCCAAAAATTCTACATGCATTTGTGGGTTTTCATCGTGTTCGCAGGCATTAAAGATTCAATTGCTTTAAACTTGAGGTTTTTCTGAATCGATTTATTACGATTGTAATTGACATTTGTTAATAAACAAACATTACTGAAAAACCAAAGTGATTTGTAATTGCTGTTGACTGAATTATACAATGTGTTCAAAGTGAAATCAGCACTATTGCAACTTTGTTTTTATTTAGTTGCTGAAATTGGCAAATATGAAGCATTTTTTCTCACGATTGCACTGATCTAATCAGCAAAACAATTGCACATCAGATTATCAAGATACTCAACAAAGTAACATTTTTTTATGGAACACTGTATATTTTTACATATTTAAAAAAAATGAAATTTTGAATAAAGCATAACTACTAAAGTATTTAAAGTTTTGTTATACAAAAAACCAAATTTTTCTCTTGTAGTATTCCCAATTATAAGCGACTTTCGCCTCGCGTCTAAGCGAAAAGTCGCTTATAATTGTAACCAAAGTAACCACGAAAGCTTCAGATTTTATAAAATTAAGTAAATTTACAAACACACAATTAGAACTATTAGTAATCAATTTACTGAATAAAAAAATTAATTTATCTCATAGCAAATTTACAAATGTCGCCTTCTTGCTCCAAACATTTTTGAATCCGTTTATAATCGTGTGTTTGTAAACTTTGCCTTTCAGAAAAATCCAGAGAAGTAACATCGGGAAAATGAGGAGGCCATAAGGTAGGCTCACGTGTAGCGATCAACATTCTGAGAATTATGTGGGGATGTCCCATCCTGCTGAAAAATAATAATATCTAAGAACTTCTCAAAGGTATTTCTCAGTAATTCTATGTAACGCTAAGATGTGTATTGTAAAATACAAACCCCACCACTTTTGATTTAATAAGGCCACACCAAACACTGATACTGAAACGCATTTGGGGATTATAGAGATGATACAACAAAGGATTCTTGTGAATCCATTTATGCCGATTTTTTTTTTTGATTAATCATTCTGTTAGAAAAATTTACTTCGTCAATCCACAAAATTGAGCTCAGAATTTTATAATTTTCTCTGATAGCATAAAGTAGCCACTGGCAAAATTTCACACGCCTTTCTTGGTCGTCAGGATGTAAAGTTTGAAAAAATTGTATTTATAGAATACATATTTACTCTTACGCAAAATATAATGCACAGTTCCAATAGTATTTGGACGTATTTGTTAGAAGAAAAATGTTGAAACTATTCTGCCTGACTATTATGAACTAGAAGGTCTTGGCGATGTTGTGGAACATATTACGTTTCAAAACAATCTTTATTTTGTTCAAAAAAATAAACGTTTGAACCTTACAGAAAACGAACTGTTAACGTTCATTGGAATTAATTTTCTGATAAGTTATCATCAACTTCCTAACTGAAAACATTATTGGAATGGCAGTTCTGACTTAGAATTGCCGATGATTACAAATGCTATGTCGCGCAATAGATTCGAGCAAATTTTGTCCAAATTACATTGCAATGATAATACCAAATTAGCCGCAGATAATAAGGATAAGCTGTACAAATTGCGCCCTGTAGTTACTGAGCTAAACAAGAGGTTTCAACTGTTATATAAACCAACCAGAAGAATAAGTGTAGATAAAAGCATGATCCTTTTCAAAGGACGCTCTTCTATAAAACAATAGAACCCTATGAAACCAATAAAAAAAGGGATACAAAATTTGGTGAGTGGCGGATCAAAACGGTTATGTAGCCAAATTTGAGGTTTACCAAGGCAAAAATGAAGAATTAGAAAAGGAATTTAGTAGTTATATTCTTGGAGAACATGTTGTTCTCTCTCTAACGAAGATGTATTGGATAAAACATAAAATCGTTTACTTTGATAACTATTTTACCTCGATTCCGTTGTTGGAAAAGCTTCGTGTAAATAATACCCTTGCTTGCAGAACAATTTGTCAAAATAGAAAAGATCTTCCCAAAACTTTTGCTGAAGACAAATCACTCAAACGAGGAGATTTTGATTACAAGTATTCTAACACAAATATCAGAATTTATAAATGGAAGGATAATCGAGTTGTTCACCTGGCCACAAATTTCCATGGGACTGAGGAAACTACTGTAGAGCGCAGAAAAGGATGGCAGCAAATTGGTAGTCAAATGTCCAACCCTTGTTGAAGATTATAACCGCCATATGGGTGGTGTGGGCCATGCCGATCAATTGCGAACAACGTATGGGATGAATCGTAAAGCTAAAAAATGGTGGCACCGCTTATTTTGGGGATTTCTCAAAGTGGCATTCGTAAATGCCTCTATAATATACTGCCAGAGCCGAAAAACATGAGTACACTAGAATTCAGACGTTCTGTCTCTCAGGGATTGATAAATATGGCTGAAACAAAAGGTAGAAGAAAAAGTCTAAACCCAGTAGCTAAACGTCGTAAATATAGCTACAGCGTCTCAGATGACGTCCGTTTAGGCAATAGAGGCAGTCACTGGATTATATACGATGGTAAAAGGGGTCGGTGTGAATATTCCAGGCCTGTGGTATTTAGTCTCGTCCTCATAGCAAATGCAGTAGCTGTCCTACATACTTATGCTGCAATGAAAAAAAAAACTGTTTTTTACTTTATCATTAAATGAATTTCTAAAGAAAAAATTAACCTAATAAAACTTTGTTAGCGCCATTGAGTTGTGTAATTGTTTTAATTTTACGTCTTGAGAAAGATCCATTCCAGTTGACATAATCAAAATCCTAACGGTACCTACTTTTGAGTCCAAAATTTTGAAAATTTTAGTTGTTCAATACAAAAATTTAAAAAAATTCAGAGGCCTTAGTTAAACATCCAAGAAACGTTCTGAATGAGAAAACTTAAAAAATAATTAATTTTACTAGGTCTGGGCAATAAAGGGTCAATAACCCGATGCAATTGTTTTTTTGATTCGACCGTTACAATCGTGAAAAAAAACGCTTCATATTTGCTAATTTAACCAACTTCGTGTCTCCAATAATAACAAAGTTGACTTCACTTTAATCACATAATAATCAGTGATACAAAAACCTGCTCTTTTTTTATTGTTGTCACAGTGACAGACCTTTTTTATAATAGTTAATTTATCACTGCAAAACATAAAAATATCACTTTCAAGTAGTCGCTCTTATATAACAGTTAATTTGTGAATAAAAAATTTCAAAAATATAAGCTCGATTGTCCTACGCAAACAACTAATAAATTCGTATTTGTTTTTGTACTGAGTGTTTTAAGTAATACTGTATTTAAATGCATGTGATACTTTTAACACCATAAACCAAATCGATAAATGTATTCAAATAGTTGGTAAACAACTCAGTTCACAAACTAACTGGCATTCTTGTTGTTTTAGTAGAATTTAATTAGTTTCTACATTATAATGTGTATATATTATGCGTGTATCTAAACATACGGTTAAACCAAAGCATGTATAAATGGATACATAAGTAATAATAATATTTACACATCAAATTTATTTAATAACAAACAACATTGCGTTTTTTAGTTATTGTTCTAAAAAATTATTGTTTATAAAACATTACTTTTTTAACAATTATAAACTAAAAATTTCTAAATAACTTTTTATTATTACAATTATACTATACACACAACTTTTTTTTTATTTTTTAAAATAAACGTCACAATTGGGTTTAAAGATTATTTTAATTAATAACTAAAAGTTCAAAAACTTAAATTTAAAAACAAGATGGATTCATTCTCGCGAGATTCTAAACAAAAGATGCATGTAAAAGTTTATATTGTATTACAAAACTCTTGACTTAATTACATCCTATTGTAATCTTAAACAAAACCTAATAATTTATAAACAAGATTATTATATTTTTTTAATATTTATATGACTGTAATTATCAATTAGTAGTCAACGCTACTTATTGATTAAGCAAAATAATTCTTTGCATATTAAGCTTATAATAATTTACACAAATTTAGCAAAACATAGAAGCTTGCTATATGTAGATGGTAAGAGACTATTATAGAAAATTTATGTTTTCATATAACAAAAATTATTACTTATAAAACGCTAAATCAGGATTTGGTAATGCGGTTAATGCGTAGTGTTAAAAGATGAAATATTTATGTTTATAAACATAAATGCCGTTTAATCAATGCATTTGCAAATTAGAATAAAACGGTAGCATATTATCGGCATGCAATCCGTGAAAATTTACTAAGAATAATGAAGGAACAGGAAACAGCCTATAATTTTCGAACTATTATCTTTCTGAATTATAAATTACTGCTCATTTCCACCAAAAAAGAAGCGAAAAAACCATAAAGAGGATTTTTCCGGTAGTGATTACTCACGCAACATTTGTATTATTTTTAATAATAAAAACTAACGTGAATAAATGTAAAAAATCAACAAACGCCGTAGTAATTTTATACATTTTATGAACATTGAATACATAAAAAAGGATTTTCGTGTATATAGTTTAAATGTTGACATGTCATTTGTCATTTTCACGTTTATAAATAAGAGTAATTAATCGCTGATGTTAAAACAAGAAATGTTACAAAAGCATATATATTATTTACAATATTAATAATGAGCAAATCTGTAAATAAATTTATCATTATTATTCAACGTGTATGTTGTAACGAAAACAGTTTATCAAAATAACTTACTTCGTGATTTAAACAAATACGTTATACAACACATTATGAAAAAATTACATTTTTTCAATTTATTATTGTATACCGAGTTAAGAAAATAATAAGCTTAGCCTTTTAAACATCTTCACACTTCGTCAAATATATAGTATTAAGTTAATCGAACTAAAGAACAAAGGTTTTTTTCAACAAAAAACAACAAAAATCTTATTAAACGAACAGAAAAGAAAAACGAGCTTTGTTTTGGCATTCACTGGCTTGAATTAAAGTTTTTTGTATAATACTAATAAATTTTGACAAACAAAAAATTTTAGTAAATGTGCATTCAAAACAATTTTGTCATTTATTCTTGTTAATTAGCAATTTAAGCACAAATATGTAAAACATGTAATTTTAAAAATGTTTTGTTTGGAAAAAATATATTAATAAAAAAGTTCATTTATTTCATAAAAAAATATTTATTAAAAATTAACCACAAAATTCAAACTATTCTTTACTACCAAATAATATATAGAAGTAAGAACTTTTTGTATTTCTTTTCTTAAACCTATCCATTTTAATTAAAAAATTTCTAATTAAAATAACAAATAAACTCTATAAGTGGTCGTACCGGTTATCTCTATTTAGTAAAAATTAAATTGCATGTAAATTAAATATACTTGAATTAAAAAATGTTTGTACGTCGTTACTAAATTTCTTATAAAAACAGTAATATATTAAATTAAACTATAAATTACGTTTCGATTCCAGTAGATTAAGCAATATTTTTCTATTTTACGTTGAACTTTGTCCTTTAAAATATAAGAATTTTTTATACTACAAAGCAAGAATTTGATCTGCACTTATTAATTTTTAACTATACTTTTATTTTAATTAGATTTAAATCATTGTTACTCAGTGTAAATAAATTTTATAATAAGAGAAAACAAATTATATTAAGCTTGATTAAAAGCCAACTAAATAAAAACAAAGCAAAAAGAAATCAGCCGTTCTAAAGCAAACATTGTAAAGCATTAAAATTGATTTCAGTCTTAAGTACTACTTAAAGGAATAGTTTGTTTGTAAAAAACTACTTCAGAAAAACGATCTCTGTCTTGAACAAATGTTAAACAATCTCAATGAATGTAAAGAAATCAATTAAAAAAAATAAATTGTTCTTTAACAGTACTTTGCTTTGCTACTTAACGTCTAATAAACCAAACTAAAAATATCAAAATAATAAACACTAAAATTTTCAATTTATTTAAATTAATTTCACTAAAACAATTAATTTTAAACTAAAAAAATACGAGATCGTGTAAGCAATCTATAAAACTTAAAAATGATTTCTTAAAAAACTAATAATTTTTTTTGTTACTCGTTTAATAACCGAAACAGTTTTGTTCAACTATTTTAATTTCACGTTAGTCATGTAATTGATGCAAAAATCTATTTCAATAATCGCTGATTACATTGCATACATGACAATAAATGTTAACATGACATATGTAGTTCTAATCAATCACCAGCCTAGTTTAGTATGGCAATAATGCCGTCTAATTATTAATATATTCCATTAAAACGCAAACAAATGTGTGCCTTTTTGTTATTGCAAAAACTATTATTCTTGTTTAAATAAAACTTAAAATTACAAAAACTCAATGTAACAAAATTCTAAATACTTATAGAATTAGCTATACATTTTTTACAAAACCCAAGAAGATTTATTATTTACACAAAATGAAAACAAAAAGTTTATTTTGATACTAATATTTGGTTATTGCTGTAAAATATATTTTATAATACACCAGTTACAACCCTATAACAAAACAAATAGAATAATTAGTTTGTTCTTCTTTTAATATTAAATAACAAAAAAAGCAAAATACGTTTATAGAAAAAGTTTATAAAAAACAAGATAAAAGTAGGATTTGTTTAAAAGAGTATTTGATACAAACAAATAAATGTCAAATAATTTAACATTTTATTTAATTACCTAATATTTATTTGTTCATAACTCAATAAATTTTTTTATTTAATAAATAGTTAACTTTCCGCTATTTTCTTAAATCAATAAAAACACAAATTGTATTAAAGTTATTAAAAATATTTTCATGTAAAGCTTTAATTCTGTGCTTTAAATGAGAAATTAGAGTTGTAAGCTTTAATTTTAAGATTGATCATTACGAATCAACTAACAATGTTGTTATATACATATTTTTCAAAATATTAATAAATTTGATATAAACACAAAAAAGGTTATTTTTCAATGTATTATTTCAATTAACAGTTTAATTTTAAATTATTTTAAACGTTGAACATATAAATAAACACTTTTGTATATATATAATATTTAATAACTTTTTCTTCATGTCGGTTTATTTTGTTGACGTACCAGGATTATAAAATATCAGGAAAACGTCGCATTAAAGCTTTATTGTAAAACCTCTTAAGAAATTTAAAAGCTTTTTACAGAACGTAATAAAAATAACATAATACTTACTGGTTCTCTATACGTTTATACGTTTTGTTTCAAAATTACTTTGTGTAGTTTACAGTATAACTTAAATTCTAAATATTTTTTTTATAAAACTAATTTATTTAATCGCAAAGTTGTAATTACTCAATCAAAGCTTATTGAATTTATGTGTACACAAAAAAAATTAAAAATGATTCATAAAATCACGTTTGGAACTTTTTACAATTAATGCTTTGACACGAAAGTTTGAAAGTTTCTTATAGGTTTAGAAATTTCTTACTTTTACCAATATTTGACCTATTTTATTACTGAGGTTGATAAAGCAGTTTCGTATTTGCAACAAAAGCACGTTGTTTAAATATCATAATTATGTGTAATCGTTATAAATAACAGATGTGTGGCAAAAATTCTTTCTATTGTGAAAAATGTAGCAAAAAAAACTGTTATCTTTAAAAATATAAAATCTAACTTTTTTAACAACGCTAAACTTATTCAACTTTTATTGTAATTTCTCAATTTGAAAAAAGCATAAAAATCAACAAAAATTTTAATTAAAAACATTTTACGTAGAACTTCGTTTTATTATTTGTAATGCCACAACCTTTACAACAACTCGACTTGACTAAATATTTATTCTTCAGAGCTGTTTTACCTTACGTTAACAAATGATTCTTGTTTTTTTTTGTAATTTACCAGTATCATGCAATGCAATGCAATGCAATATTTCAATTAAACACGATGCATTATATAATGTTTATCTCTTACAACCGATGCAATGAAGTAAATCTTGAATTTGAAAATCCAAGTTTTCTAGTTTTCACAGATCATTTAATGGTAATGTTATAATACCCATACTCGTCAGAAGAGTAGACGATTTCATTATCCCAAAGCTGCTCATAACAACATTAAAAAAATTAGAATGGGAACGGAAAAGAATAAACATAAAAGGATAAGACTGAACCGTTTGAAGTACGTAGACAATGTGGTCCTTATGTAAAATACGGTAAATAAAATCAAAACGCAAGAAAATACAGACAAGTTTGGTTATGGTGATCAGCATTTGAATAACAAAACAAGATATTAAAGAATAAAAAATACATCTATACTTAAGAAAAATAGTATATACCTAATGTGTGCTACTTCTATTGACATATAGTGCCAAACTTAGACATCAATGACAAACATTGTGGATAGAATGGCAAAAACACCTAGTCGTTGAAGTTATCAATTTTGGGTGTTAAGCTATCAGACAGAATAACAACAGAGAACATACTATGAGAACAACAATAATCGACGTAATAGAACGTAATATTTCATTAAAATAGAGAGGGGTAAGCCAAGCAATGACACAAACGGATATCAGACAAAAAAATTCCACAATACAGATCTCGGACGGCAAAAAAAAGAAAAAGATGTCCACAGATACAACGATCAGATGATTTTAAAAAAATAACTGGATTTGGATGGATGCGATTAACGGCAAACAATAATAATTGGAGACAAAAGGGAGATATTCAATATTAAATATAAGAGAAAGAAGAAGAAAAAATAAATTTATCTTAAAATGTAACTTAAAACTTTGTTACAAACTTCTAGGTTTTTGTTTTTTTATATTGTAAACCACAATCATTTCTGGTTTGACATTACTAGAACAGTTTGCATTTGGCTTTAGTAGCGCAAAGAAGTGCTAACGTCCGCGTCCGACAGAGGCCAAGCGATATCGCTTCCGCGTTAACTAAATTCTTTCATACATACAATTATCTATTATTTATTAAATCCAGTTTCATTATGTAAAGTTTTAATTCAAAACCAATTAATCTAGTGATCAGAAGCGTCAACACGCAATCTTTTTAGTGTCAACAACTATAGCTGGCACTAAGTAACAGTACTCCGTGACTTATGCACAGCCTCAAATGCAATATCAAACACAGTATCCCCAACTCCCAATCAACATGATGCAACCCGAGTTCCAAACAACACAACAGCAGTATACACACTCTGCATTCAATCAGCAGGTAGGTCAAAATGTAAGATTACAGCATGCAACGTTACACAATGGCAACAACCCGATGACCAACCTTCTACAACACATCAAAAATTCTCAGAATAGAGCATATATACCTCAAGCATAAAGTTCTAAATACATATAATGTCAAACATAGAACAACCAAACAGCCACTCTTAATGCTTTTCCTTGACCTAGCTCAGAGCGAATCTAACAAAAGGATCTACAACAACAAATACCTTTTACAAACAAAAGCAACTATAGTACCACCTTACTAGAAACGGGAAATTCCACAATGCGCAACCTGCCAAAGATATGGCCACGGCAAAAAGTTCTGCACAGATTAACCTAAGTGTGTAAAATGTGGCGCAAACCACATAACCAACACATGTACAAAAACAAACAAAACCCAGCCCAAATGTGTCCTATGTAGCGGTTCACACTTCGCAAACTATAAATGATGTTAAGCCTACCAAGAACTGAAACAAACAAAAATTTCATCGTCACGCCCCAAAGGGCCTGTATTACAACCACAAACAACTATTATCCGTACAGAAATCCCAGACATAAATGAAGGAACATTTGCGTATGTAGTTTCAAATGATCATCAATTTATCCACCACCTAGATTTACCACAAACGTTCCACATAGAAAAACTAAAAAAATGCGGATACAACTAGCTAAAAATATAAAAACAATGCTCAGCTTCTTCACATCCATTGTTTCCAAATTGAACTAATGATGCAAGCACTTAAAATAGCAAAATGAAATGCCAGTGGCTTGTCAAACCACAATCTAGAATTACGGGCGTTTATTGCCAACCATGATTTGGATGTAGTTTTAATATCCAAAACCTATTTTGTAGAAATAAATTACTTTACAATACCTAATTACATCAGCAATAATAATAAAAAGTACCATCAAACATTAGCAAACAGACAAGTGCACTCATGAGCGTATTCAAGCTACCAGCGTGGTAGTGGAAGACTAGACAAGACCAATTACAACCACTGTCTATATCTTTCCTCCTCTCGCTTTTTGGCACAACATAAAAACACAGCAATACATTCAATTCTTAAACACACTTAGAGCAATTATAACGCTAAACAACAGGGTGCTAAAATAACTACCGTCAAAGCAAGAGATTGTTAAAATTGCTTCACACCGATAATCTAAATTATCTCACCACTAGACAGCCTACATACTGACCTACGAACAGGAGTAAAATCTGCTCTAATTTTGTGTTATAAAAAACATAGTACAAAACTATTTACGAATTGAGCCATGTCTTGATATGTCTTGAGATCATTCTTCAATTATAGTTACGCTAAGGACACAAATATTTAACAAGCCCAGACCAATCAGTCTCAGCGACAAGAAAAAGAGTTAACGAAAAATAGTCTTAGACATACCCCTCAAGACCACCGACGAGGTGAACGAGATGCAGTAGAACACCTACATAGCACTATACAAAGTATGGCATGGAACGCAGAACCATTATCCAAAGCGGACGATGTGCATCGTACCCTGCCTACGGTACTAAAACGAGCAATATCTAAAAAAAGTTTCGTCAAACTTGACAGAAGACTAGATCGCCGTATGATAAAACATCAACTTTTTGAAAATAATATTTTAAGATCAAAAAACCAGGCTATTCAATATTTCCTACCAACCCTCTCTGCTACTGCAGCTACTCATTATGGAAAGCCAAAAAAAAGTTAAAACAACCGCAGCAGGCAATCTCACCAATTCAAAAACCTAATAAAAATTGGGTCAAGAGCGCACAGAAAAAGGCTAATACATTTGCGGTACATCTAGCAGCTGTCTTTCAATTCTTTCCATCTGAATTAATTAAATTAAAAAGAAACTGAAATTTAACTACACTTGAGGCCTACCAATAAAAAAATCACGATAACCAAAGTAACATCGTCAGTTAAATTCAAACTTAATCTCAAAAAGGCAACAGGCTATGACATGATCGCAGTCTAAAAACAATCGCCAGAGAAAGGATATAAGTTAATAACGGCCATATTTAATGCTATCTGAACTAAAATATTTTGCGACCTAATGAAAGAGGGCCCAAATAACACTCCTATCTCAACTAGGCAAATCGCCTGACAAATTGTCATCCTATCATCCGATCAGTTTTTTACCAATACTATCTAAAGTCTTTTAAAAACTTTTGCTCAGAAGAATCAAAGATTCGTAGATAACGAACTCATACCAGACCATCAATTCTGGTTAAGAGAAGAACATGCCACTATCGAACAAGTTTACAGGATAGTAAGCAAAATCAACCAAGTCTTCAAAAAAAGGAACCTACAAACCTCCCTCAGTTAAGTGCTAGACTAGCTTCAAATTTGGCGTATAAAAGCAAATAGAATCAAATTCACAACAACATTCAAGTGACCCTCACACTTAGAAAGGAAACGCGTGCACCAGTAACGTAACTCTTAACAACACGCCACTTCCGCAAACAGAAGACGTCAGATTACTTGGTATGCACCTCGACCGCAAACTAACATAGAAAAAACACATATTCAGCAAACAAAAACAACTGGGCTTGAAGTTCACTAAACTGCACTGGTTATTAAAACAGAACTCCGAGCTAACATTACAAAACAAAGTACTCCTTTACAAAAGCATGCTTAAACCTATCTGAACATATAGGCTGCTACTCTGGAGAACCACAAGTAACTCCAATTTGGAGATTTTGCAGAGATTTCAGTCTAAAACTTGGAGGACATTAACAGATGCTCCGTGGTACGTCAGAAATGAAGTCGTCCATTGGGATGTCCAAGTAAAACTAGTAAAAGACAAAGTAAAGTGCGCAAAATGCAAGGTGTATCACACGAATAGAAACTCATCAACTCCCTTGCTGTAGATAACAGCAATGCACTGCACACACTAAGGAGGCTCTCTCTGGTTCTTCTAGACCGACGTTAGCCAAACTTGTGCACCCAATTGGCCGGTACATCCAACATATAACTATACTTGTAAATTTACTTACTTCTTTCTTACTAGAGCAGATTATAAATACAAATAAAATAAAAAAACAACATCACTAATATAAAACCAGTTACAAAAAAAATGAAAACACAGTGATTGCCATAGAAGAGAAAAACAAGAACGTAAATTATTAATGTGAGCAAAAGTTTCAAGAAAGAACTGATCCGCAAAACAACTACCTAATATTTACGTACAATATCGTAAGAAAATAACTAAAATCAATGTAGCATTTTTGTCTAAGTACAATAAAGTACAAAGACAAATTACGTAAGCAATATTAAAAAATATTGGCACTAGGATTTGAAAACAAGCACAAGTTAAATTATAAAACTTTTGACAAAACACAAAACACTATCGTATAGTTAGAATAACTATTTAGCGTAAATGTAAAAACAAAAAAAAACACACCCCCAAACTTTAAAACAAGCACAGTTTTTCAACTAAATATCTCTAATTTAAAATAACATTTTTTTATGCACCATTTATGCAAACAATACATGCGTTTGTAGCCATTTTGTAAATAATTTTTGCGTTGCACTTCAACGCAAATAGAGGTTTATTTACACTGATGTGGCAGCATGGCCACATATTAAATCTAAACTGTGGTTGAGCAAACTATCTTTGTTGTGTTCTGTATGTAAGTGCTATAATCGTCAAATAAAGAGAAGTTTTCGCGTATTTCTATGACGTTGTGTAACCTTTTTGTCCCACATACCACATTTTTTATCAACGTCGTTAATTTTTTATACGTACGATTTCGTTTTTCTAGATACGAAATTTTGTTTTGGATGCGTCGTGCGATTGCATTTGTTTGATTTATGCTGTTTTACGATTACGATTTCTACAAGTTTGTGTTATGTTTAGAATTACGCTTTTGATTTTATAGACAAGATGTTAGTCTATGTACATATTCGATGTTTACCGATGCACTATTTTCTAACCTATACGTACTTTAACTTATAACTATAAAATTTTTAGGTTTTAATATTGGAATAATTGTATTATAAAAATATTGACCCAAAATTAAATTTAAGCTCGGTTTTAAATTAAAATAAAATTTCCAGTTATAATAGAATCCCTACGATCCTAATTATAAATTTGTAAATAAGTTGTTTATTTTTTTATATTTTGTGTTTTTATATAAATAAATTATGTCAGTCCATTATTGCTATTGTGTTTGTTAATTAAGCATCGAAGTGACTTTTCTGTCATTTTATATCATACTAAAATCATGGTTATAAACAATTATTTTATAAAATGCTTTCAAAACCATTAAGTAAACACGTCGGAAAAAAAGAAATGCTTTTAAGTTTGATTTTTCTTTATTTAATTTTTAACTTTGTAAACTAATATAGTCCTAATTAAAATAATTTGTGTATAAAATAAATGTAAATATCAAAAAATTTAAAATAAATTTTAATTCTACTTATGATTCACAGGCTGTAAAAGTCTTATGCCGCAATAACTTCTGATAAAGTAAAATAAAGGAACCAAACTCTTGGAGATTCTATGTAGAGTACGCCAAGATATAGTCGCTAAAGTTACTAATGATAAATAAATATACAAGAATAAAGCTCATAAAAGATAACAAAAAGTAATTTCTGTAACTTTAAAATGTAAATATTCAATAGACGCTTATAAAAGCTTTGTTCTTCGAGTAACTGGGGATTGTTTCTGTTAACATGAATTATTAAACTATTATCATTAAGATTTTATTGTCGATTTACTGTATATACAACCACGTATACTATAATTTATCAAATCATTTATAATGGTATTTTTATTTATGAGAAATCAATTTCTTTATTGTTACAAATTATCACAAGAAGTAATTGGTAGACCTCATCTTTACAGATAATAAATTGAAAAATTTATGATTTTGTAAGTACCTTAATAAAACGCTAGGTATATAATTAAAGGCGTGCTTGATAGTTTAACCTTTAGCACGATATAACATTATACTTGAAAGTACTATGTAAACCTTTCAGGGTTTCTGCTTATATTCCTTAGAGAATTGCACTTAAGTGAGGACTAAACCGCACTGCTAGAAAACTGAAACAGTGCCGCAATGCATCATGTGATTAGTTCATATTGAGTATGTCCCGGTGGGAAACTGAGGAAGTCAGTTAGTTATATCTGAAGATGGTGCTCGCAAAGATTTTTCTTTGATATTTACTTTTCATGCGTTTTTATACTTTAAGGCAGCATAAAAGAATAAAAGTTAATCGATTTAACCACAAAGTTCAGGATTATTTATATACACAACCCAGAATCGTAAACATACATTTCGTATATCCAAATTAATCAAAATTTACGGTCTGTTTATATTCCAAATTAAATAACCTTTGTAATTTTTAATTAATTTAATATGCATAATATAAACATTTATAAAATTATGTTAGAATATCGTAACTTAATATTTTCTATTCAAAAAATATTCTTATGCTTTAATAATCGTCTTACAAAACCATCCCTTTGTGTAATATAATGAATATATAAAACCACAATCACGTTGTAGAATATTTAAAAACTGAAATTTCAATTACATTTATGCAAATGAATTGTAGATTTAAACAACCTTTATTTTCTGAACTTTAAAAGCATACGTGCTAAGAAGATGTTATCACATATAACTATTAAACATTTGGTTTTTTGTTAATTCTTTTAATTTACTTATTAAGATGAAACCTTTAAAAATTAAACAAATAAGTATCAAATTAATAATGCATAAACAGCTTAAACCATGTTTTTTTTGTTATTTAAATATATTATTTTCAAGACAGCACAGAAAAAAAATATATTCTAAAAGTTATCTTGATTTGTCTATTCAATATTCAAGACATTTGTATTGAAAATGATATTCAATACATACGTCTATCTACATTATCGTTTATAACATTAATCATAAGAGAAAAATAAGTTTCTGTCATTTTATATTTATGATATATTATAAATGTTGGTTTATAAATATAGTTAATAAAAATTATTGTTTGCTGATGCGCTAATATCAAACAAATTTTTCTGCGACGTTAAGTGGTTTTTAGAATTTAAATTTAATTTTATACGTCTGCGTTATTTGAAAATTGCGACAAGGTTGAGTAGCTTTTTGCTTTCATTTATTAAATTAATTTTTTTTTTATTCAAAGATTATTAGTAGTTGTTTTTAAATAATAACTACCATTAAAGAAAAATATTAAAAAACCATTAACAATTATCTTCCTAAATGAATAAAAACAGTTTTGCAACAAACATTTATTTGATCTCTTGCATTTTTATTCATATGTTGAGGCGTAACACCTTTTGATTGTAATGTAAATAGTTATTTAAGGTTAGAAACGAGGGCGATTAATAATCGGGACATACGTAATTTTCGAGATTATTAATCAAATATTATCAAACAAGTTGCTTTTTAATTTTCTGTCGATCGCATATTATTAATTTTTGCATTTACTTATAATTTTACAATTTTATTTTACTAACAACTGTTTTATTTTAACTTATTAAAATTACCAGTCCACTAATAATAAATGCGTTAACTTTCTAAATGTATTTTTTACGTATGTTTCGGGCTTTAAAATAAAGCAGCTCATCTTCAAAGAAGTCTACGAAATATTTAGAACTTATAAAAAGATAAAATTACAGAAACTTTTTTTAACTTACATTTTTTTGAAAAATGTCAAATATGAAAATTTGTAACTAGATAATTAAAAAACGTAAGTTTTACAAAACGTTAAATGTAAATTATTTTAAAAAAAGAAAGATGGTGTAATTTAGAAACAAATCTAAGAAAATTTAAGTTTAAAATCATAATTGAAATTGGTTTGATCGTTCAACAAAACGGTTTTATTTGATATTTTAATATAAATCAACTCTAGTAATTCAAGAATTTGTTTGTTATTAATGTTATTAAAAGGATAAAATAATTTGAAAGAAATAAGAGTATGACGATTATCCAAAACATGTTGTGCAAACGTAGATTTTACTGAATTTGGATTATTAATGTATTTTGAACTATTTTTTAAATATCTAAGATTTTCCTTAAGTCTAGATCTTTGTGTCATACCAATATAAAATTTGTTACAAAAACAAATTAATTTGTAAACTCCACTTTTATTTAAATTATTATTATTATTATCGAGAATGTTACAAAAAAAAAGATTCTGAAAAGATATTTCATTAGAAAAAGAAATCTTGAAATCATTACCTTTACTTAATTTCTTAAAAAATTAAGAAAATCTGGTATAAAAGAAACAGAAAAAATTTTTTTAGTAGAATTTGTGGAAATTGGTATTAATTTAGTGTAAAATTCAATACAATGTTTATCTAAGTGTTTGTGATAATCATTGTAAATAATGTAATAGCAAAGGCCTCTACGGCCGGAGTCTATACTAAGATAAGAACGTCTTCCGGTTTTTATAATTTTTAATTGGTAAAGGAATTGTAACCGAAGTTGCCAACGTTTCGCCCACTTTCGTAAGGGGCTTCATCAGGGCGTGAGAGAAATCAAAGAACTCAAACAAGCAACCGAAATCTAAGTAAACACTTCTCAAAAGTTAGGTAATCAACTTGTGAACCAAGCCAGATTCTAAATTCCATAAAAGTGACTTAAAAAGAAATGATAATGGTTTCGAGCTATCCCCTCTTTGGTTCCCGGTCATTAGTCCTTTATCGAAAACACTCCCTCGTTCAACCGTAACCAATAAGAGTGAGCTTAACCAGTCGTGACGATACTTCTTCTTTATATACGGAGACTATTTCTTTTTAAGTCACTTCTATGGAGTTTAGAATCTGGCTTGGTTCACAAGTTGATTACCTAACTCTGTAGTGGTTCTTTGTTAGATTTTCGTTTGCTTTTTCAAGTTTATCGTTTTCTTTCTTACTTTTTCTGAGTTTAGAATCTGGCTTGGCCACGTTTGAAGTTTTGAAAACCCACATGCGACAAGACGGGTTCATTTTAAACATCGATTTTTGATAAATCTATGGGCAGGTATTGTCGGCGGTCAATTGATTGCCCCTTTTGTGCTATCTGAACGTATGACAGGTCAATCGTATTTATAGTTTTTGCAAAATAATTTGCCTGAACTATTAGAAGATGTGTCGTTGATACATGTGGTTTCTTCATGATGGTGCTTCACCACACTTTAGTCGACCTGTTCGGGTACATCTAAACAATGTTTTTCAAAACAGGTAGATTGGTCGTGGAGGACCAGTATCTTGGCCACCGCGTTCTCCAGATCGAAACCTAATTGATTTTTACTTATGGAGTCATTTGAATAATTCGTCAACAGAATGGATTGTGGTTACGTGGAGTGATATTGTGTATCCAGGAAGGTGGGCAGAACTTTGAACATCTTTTATAAAATTCGACAAAAATCGATAGTTTTTTATGCGTTGAAATTTTGACAGTATTAAATAAAAACAATATTTAAGTATTATTAATTGATGGTATTTTTAAACGTTATTATTGTAGAAATTAAACAGCATTAATTTATTGGAATAGTAGTAATTAGTTAAATACAGGTAACTTGAAAGTGTCATTGTGTTTTTGTAATCTTATTCTACCAACAACAGTTTAAAATAATTAATGTCGTCGTACTTTAATCGAACTGCTTACGCTTCAAATAGAACAGGTTATTTGTCACACAAATTACGGGATCTGTACTATCATCCTTTTAATGCTGACATAGTTTAAACACTTGTGATTTCTTATCGACGCCAGGACAACTTAAGGTCATGGAACTAAGCAAGCAAAAAAACTGCAAAGAATAGACATATGTACCAGTGGTCTTAAAATTTTTCTCTAACATTTTTCAAAATTGCAACTTCCTTATTCTTAAATTTTATTATAATTTTTTTGTAAATCGATTGTACTTGACTTGAACCGCGTCCTATTAAAATTAATGCTCGTGTTTCGAGGACACCCTATATACAAGTTACATTTTAAGAAATCTTTTGTATTTCAAAAATTCATGTATTGTAATAAAAACTTAATAATACAACTATGTATTATACAGCGCACTCAAGCAAACTGTTACGTGCATAAATTTAAAAATGCACAACCCTGTATATTGGTTTAATTAAAATTACTTTTCTATTTCTCGACGCCATCTATCGGGCTCGTTGGTCCCTTCGTATTGAGAAGACGATATACTGTCATTTTGACTTTAACATCGTTCACGATATAACCTATGTCTGCGTGAATTAAAAATCGTTTTCTTGAAACATCCACGTGTTGTGACACGATGGGTAATAAAAGTATCTATAAAAGTAATTTACTGCACGCAAGGTACGTGGCTTTTATTCTTTTTTTTTTGAATAAAGGTAATTTTTATGTTTTTTCATTAGCGCCATATGCTACCTCCTAAATCTGGGTGTTCTTGTCTTAGTTTCTAGTCAAGTTTAAAATCTACAACGGAAAAATTATAATAGGAAACTTTAGACCTATGAACACTGCGATACAAGGGTGGAATTTCTATGTGGAGGCAATTGGCCGTTGAATAATATCATCTTGTACGGAAGGGCATATGTACCAGACACAATTGAATTTCTCTTCGGAGGCAATTAATACCTAATACCATCGTGGACGAAAAGACATATTGTAACAGCATACGATACGTTTCGGTTCTATTACTTTCTTTTAAATGTTTCTTTTACCTGTTGTAGTTTGTGAGTCACCAGGTAGACACGATTATTTTCAGGAAGTTTGATTACAGGAAGCCAGTAGCAAAACGTTTAATGAAAGTACACCTGAATCTTGGTAAGTCAATTTTTGATTTTAATTATTCGCTGTCGCTACGGTGCTACTCATGAATAATCATATTTACTAATCGTGTCGAAACGTTCGAATTGATTTGCTTCTTATTATTATTACTCAATTAGTTAAGAAAATTACTATCGCATGCTGATTATGTCAATTGCCAATTATTATCATGATTAATGTCACTTACTTACAAAGATTTTTATATGTTCTGGTGGTTACACTTTTGTTTTAAGTGTAGTGTAAGTTGCCGATACTTCTGATATTTTAGTAACTACTTATATTTGTACTCGGACTAAATTTATTCACTGTGATGCTATCAAATTACCTCTAATTATTATTGATTCAAATTTTAATCTATTTATCATTCTAAAGTAATTAAAGTGCAATTGTTGTTAAATATTTGGTTTCTTTCTTCGTTTCCTTCAGCTTTACGAAGCTTAACAATTTTGTACAAGCTTCAAACCTCCTGTGCTGATCTAGCAGGAGCTATTTCTGCAAAGAAAAAAAGATCTGGCGCCCTTTAAAATAAAGTCACTTGAACCTCCCCTCTCTCCGACAGGTATGATTTCAATCCTACAGCGAGTTGGCCGTGCAGGTTCGTAAATAACTAGAAGCTTGTAGCAAAACATGTGACGCGGAAAATATGTAAACCAAATTTAAAAATTTGTGATATCAAGTTAATCATCTAATTAAAATTAAAAAGTTTATACGTTAGACAAGAAAATTCCGACAATGAACATTTTAGTTCAAAAAATGCCAGAAAAAGTTAATTATTGTGCTAGAGAAAATCCTTACATCAAGTTAAGTTTAAAGACTATAATAAAAAAATTGATAATTCATATTCTAGCTTTTAAGAAAGTTGCAGAGAACTGATGCTCTAGGAAAAACTAAGAAATCTGTTAACTACTGGGATGAAACATACATTCATCTATCATATACTGTTAGTAGGCGCTGGCGATTAAGCGACAAAACTAGTGTGTATCGTAGTTACAAAATCTTGTAGTATTTGCCCCTCCATGCGCTCATGACTTAAACGTATTCAAAGTATTTGGCAATACGCTACTATTCAACTTATAAGTGTAGTCATTCGCTTTATTTACTTGTCACGTTTGGTTTGGACGTTGTAGCTTGAGTTTATTCTTTCTGTTTTATACAAAATTTGTTTTTTTCAAAACACATTTTTTTATTTCATTGTTTTTTATCCAAACTGCAAAGTAAACAATTTTGAACATGAGTCGAGTAGTTGTTTACAGTCAATTTATGAAGCAAAAAAAATCATTATCTTTGGGTCTATGGAAAATTAGCGGAAGTATCAAGCAAGTTCATAAAAACAAGTAAACAGCATTGCAAAGAAGACACTTTGATCAACCATCGACAAGTTTGACAAAGAAGTTGTTTGAAGAATACTTTTGTGTATATAGAAAAGCAAAAACCAACAATGCAAAAAATGTTCGCAAATGTGTAATAAGAAGGGATTCTTTTAAAAGAAAAATTAAGCAATTGTGAAAAAAATGGGTTTCAAATGGCAGAAAACTAAAAACAACAAGAATGCCTTAGTGGAAACTTCCGCAATAAAAAAACTAAAGCAGAGAAAAATAGAAGAGGGCTGGAAGATCGTTTACAGTAAAGAATCATATCAGCACAGTTCGTATACAAGTTCACACAGATATTATGACAGCAGTGGCCAAAAAGTGAAATTACCTATTTTAAAAGGACAACGCCTGATAATGCATTGTGGTAATAATTAAGTTTACAAAAATTATGCTAATAGAACGTTAAATAACAAACACTGTGGTTTTATTCTCACCGATAAGTTATACTTTAATTTTTCACAATATGTTCAAATTTTTAGACTTCATCCATATCATATGGTTTTCCACCAAGAACGAGAGACGACATGAAAATACGAATACAAGATGCCATTCGTAGACTGTTAAGAGCAGAAATTCAAGCTGCTGTAATGTCCACAAATAAACGGTTCCAACAATGCATCGAGCATATAAAGAGATTTTTTTTTCAAAATTGTTTTTTTTTGCTTATTACACTTCTACACGTTTTTTTTAAATTTTTTAAACTAAGAATAATACTATTTAAAAATTATAAAATTTCATCATTGATTCTTCAAAAAAAAACAAATAAATAAAATAAATACCGTGTAATAGCGTCTTTTTAAAATTTTATGATAACTAAGCTTTTTTTCTTCGTTATTTTAGGTAGGAATACAATATCAACATACGGTTTTTTCTAGACTATTAAGGTAAATTTTACTACATTTGAAAAAAAATTCATACTATTGCATTTAATTTTTCAAAGAATTTTGAAATTTCCTGTTATATCAAAATATCCGCTCTAGCCGCATCACTAAAAATCCAACATATAACTGGTAAGATGAGTTTAATGAAGCATTAAATGCTTTTTACAACGATACCAAGTTTGTAAAATCCGTTCAGTCGTTAAGGAGCTGACTATTTACAAAAAAACATTGAATTACCCCCCATAACTTCATTTTAATAGAAACGTCAAAAATTGTTAATCAAAAATTACTAGAATAAAGCTTAGCTTTCAAAAACATATATTTTTTTGTAGATTTAGTAGGTGTATTTTTGTTATATTTGTTAGATAGCGGTAACGTCCCATAGCGGCCATCTTGGCAATTTAAAAGTATATTCCAAAATTTTCTTTTGGTCACTTTAGTCATATCATTTTTTACTGCAAATCTCTACGACAAATAGTTTCTAAGATAGAGCACTTTGCATTTTTATCTGACCACACAGTGCATGAAAATAGATTATACTTGTAAAAACATCATTTTTATTAATACAGATGCTTAAGTTCGACATTTAAAACATTTGAAAAAAAAAATTATATTACACTTTACAGCATTTCAACTCCATATTAAGTATGTTTATTATTTTATCCAATTTAACCAATTAGGTTCACCTAACTGTAATCAAATTTACTTGTGCCCTTGAAAATTGAAATAATCATTGTAGAAAGTTAACTATTACAATTAAAAAAATAAACGTACTATTTAAACTAAACCGCCTTCATTCACACCCCGTCACGTCACTTGTTTGCTGATGTCAACTGTACATAAAATAAATAACCACACTTTTTGTAACACTAATGAATCTTGCTGACGATGTACGCAAAAAATAGTTTGCTTATGAAAAAATATACTAGTTCTTTAAATAATTAAAGCTAAATTAGAATTTAAAATATTCTAAGATTTAATTTAAAAAAATAGTTTAAACGAAGACTTCATATTTAAACAGAACATTAAATACAAATTAAATCGAAGAAATGTTTCATCCTTTCAATTTAATTTTAGTGGATGTTTTTATCGAAAATTTCTTCGCAGTTAAGAACTTAATTATTTTCTGTAATTGCGCAATTAGTAAAAAATTTGCAGTTGAGAATATTTGAATTTATGCCTTATGAAACTTACGCCACTTGAATATGAATTTTATTTTCAATTTCAAATGGTAAACTGAAAAAGTTCAAATTTATTCAGAACAAAATTTGATTTTCTACAAGTTAGAAAGTCGGTGAAGTATTAAATTGCTTGTTTTATGTGCACGTTGTTAAAATTTAACAAGTTAATATTGCTTTAAAGCTTTTTTGTTGTAATATTCTTGTTACTTAGAAAGTGATGACTTCATCGCTTTTATATTTAGCGTAATTATAAATCAGAATATTTATAATCCATTTTTGAATATAAGAGTTTTTCTTTATTCTTCTATGCCCCTCTCTTAAAAATCAACAAACTCAATTGCAACTGCATGTAGAATCATGATTGGTGGTTAGATTCCTATAGATGTTAAAATTTATAATTTAAAGTTACATCGTTCTCATTTATAATTAAATCCTTTCTACAAACTACTAAAATTTGTATCGTCTAAAATAACGTTCTTGTTTTATGCAATAGGGAATCTCTAAACATTTTGCTTTTACAACTTATAATTAGTTATTGCATTTATGTTTGTTGTGTTGTCAAAGTTTCGATTATAAATTAGTATGCTGCTGTATTCTATAAAACTTGTGAAACTCAGATTAGTTTCAAATTTATTTCAAATTAACAATAATAAAAATTATATTGAATTTGAATTGTAATTTAATAAATTTAGAAAAACAATGTTTAATTATTGTAGTGAAAACATAACTTCAAATGTTATCTTTAAGTATTTAGAACTTACAGTTTTAGTAAACTACTGATTTGTAAGAGTTTGACAGCTAAAAAATAACATGATTTTGTGAAATTATTAAAACAAGTTAAAAGAAGAAAATTGCATTTATAATGTGATAGACATTAATTATGGTGACTTTGATGACAGCAATCCAATATTGCATACTAAAATATTTTGTTTAATAAAATATTAGATTACAACCCTCTAAGAAGACGGACAAGAACACGTTTGAGATGACAGAATTGAAGAAAAATTGAAATAAGGAACAAATTGTAATGATAAGAAAAATCACATCTAAAAATTTTAAACTGCATAACTATTGTGTCAATTAAATTAATTTTATTAATAATTAAACAAAACAAATTATGTATTACTTTAAAGACCGTACGTTTTATAAAGTAAGATTGTACAATATTAACACAATTTCTTTAAGACTCTTCTATGAGGAGAGGCATCAAAACACTTTAAGTGTTTAAGTGTTTTATTAAAAATTGTAGTTATTAAACTTTTTATGGAAGAGTCCTAAAAAAATTGTATTATGTCTAACTAAAGAGGAAAACAATATACAGCTTACCATTATGCAATATCATATATACAAATAAAATACAAACATAAAAAAAATAAAGTAATTTTTAATGCTGGAATAAAATTGTCTATATAACATAATACTAAAAGTTGATTTATCGTACTCGTATAAACGCATGAATAATAAGACGTCACGGCTAACTATGTCTTGCAACGTCTGTTTAGGCGACCCAACTTTAGTAATTCAAAACACTGTAATACTAAAACATTCACAAAAACTACAACTTCTACATTTTCCTAACTTTTGTAAACCGTATTTATAGATTTAATTTGTTTTAAACGTAATTGAAATTTAAACAATTAACAATCTAATATAGTCCAAATTACTTTTAAATTTATCATGAATATCGATTAAATAAAAAAAAATAACATTAATTTTCATGTGCTCTCGTGGTTAATTTTTAAAAATAATAATAACACAACTTTTTAACAACAAACTTCAAATAATGTAAAATAATACTAAATAATTTTTATTTCCAATTACTTATACGGATCAAGTATGCAACAATATTTTACAACAAATATTTATTAAAATTAGTTTTAAGATGCAACTTAAGTTTATTAATTAATTAATAAGTTATTCAACAGGTTTAATACCCAAAAACGAATAAAAAACCATAAGCATCTTTACCGTAAAGAAACTTTTTAATTAACTGATAATTCCTAAATAGAAAATGTTAGTTCACTTGCCAATAACAGAAAATAAAGTTCCCACAAAGTTGGGCAGTTCAAATAGTCACTTTTTGTTACTTGCAAAATTGTCGCATTATTCTTATTTTTAATGCAGAATTCAATAAATAATAAATTATTTTGTATCATTAATAAATGATCGTTTAAATTTTAATTAGTACAATGCGAAATATTGTAAATATGGATATACACTTCAATTTATCCCCTATGTTGCAAATAAGAAGTAGGTTATGCATAACTAAATCAATCAAAAAAAAGTAGAAAAATTTTTGCGTAGAAGTAACATAAATAAAAAATAATATTTACGAGAAACATTTTAAAATTGGTTTCCGGATTGCACGTTGAAAGTAATGATGTTTTCTTTCGTAAAATATCCGGAAATAATCACACTTTACAAGTTTAACCCGCGAAATGTTTGTTTTTTCATCGTTTTAAGTTGTTCTTTGAATATTGGATTGAAAATTCTGAATGGAACGATGTAATATTTGTTTTACGAAAACAAGAATAAAAATAAAATACGTTTATTTGTTAAGTTGCATAATAAATTCATTCGGAATTTAAACTAATCTATTTTAAGCACTTTAATTTACAACTGCAATTATTATCAGTAAAATTAACTAACGTAGAGGGTAAATATAAAGCACTGATGCATGAACGTAAATGTACATTCTGCAATGTACAGTAGTGAATTGAAAATGTATATGTAAATATTTTATCATCAAATTAACTTATTAACACCTACTCAACAATAAAAGCTACAATATATTTTAACATTTAAGCCTAAAACTGTAATTAGTAGCTAATTTCATGTTTAAGGCTTTAAATTAAGTTGATATTAGATTATAAAAATTGAAATTGCCAGATTAATAAACGAGTTAACGTAAAAACGTACATACAATGAAATTAGATTTCATGTATTTTAAGATTAATGAAGTTTAAGAAATATTGCGTGACTATAAAATTGTTATTACTAAAATTTAAATGAAACAACTTTGTATTAATAAGTTTTAAATTATAAATGCTATCGTAAAATAATCGTTATATTTTTGCAAAATATTCGTTTGCTATACAGAAAACGTATCCAAATAAAATCTCTTCAAGTGTGTCATAAAAATATACGTATCTACGTTTTATTTTACAAATACCTTTTAAAACTTGCATTCGTTTAAAATACGTATGTTCAATCAGTTAATTGCAATCCATTAACTGTGTAATTTTGTAACCGTTATAGTAATAGCAGTAGTAATTACAACTATAAACCAATTTAATTATTAAAACTACTACTAATTTTTTTATAGAAAAATAGGTATAACGTAAGACACATAATCCTAAGAAGTATTCAATTAGTATCTGATACAATGTGATAAAGAATGCAGTTTTATACGAAATAATTTATGCGTAGTATTTTCTTATGCGTAGTAACATTACTGTCAAATAAATAAAGTTACTAAAACAAACATAGTTTTTGGTACATATTATGTAGTCGTGATATCTATTTATAAATAATAATTCATGTTTAACCAGTGCGCCAATTTTAAAGTATACAAAACAACGACAAACGACCAATATAAAAAAAATTATTTTTTGAGTACTTAAATTGATAGTAAATTAATAAACAAAACCGTACAAAAAATAAAAAATAAAAAAACACAGTGTTTGGTAAACATGCTACAATAGAAAATGTCTTTTTGAATTGTATTTACGTCATTTTAATTAATGACTCTTTATGATCTTTAAATCAAAAGACTTCTAATTTAAGAATCAAACCACCATTTCATTTCTTTCAAGAATATTTCAATCTCTTTTACCGCAAAAGAAAAACACAGACAAATTTAAAACAACAGTTCTTTGATGATTTAAATAATGTTGTAAAGTTATTTTTAATATACACTGTTGTTGCCACACAATCAAATCAAATTGTAATAAATTTAGGAATCCTGAGCATAAGATGGTATTTAGAACAATCCGTGCAATCATAATCATAAATAGGAGACGTAAAATAGAGACCTCAAAATAGATTGTTAGTAATTATTAGTAATAATAACAAATTATGTGTACACTCAACAAACAAATTACGTGTACACTCAACAAACAAAAAAACGAGACACCTTAGTTAGTTCGATTGAAATAGTTAGCAGTGTAAACTAAGCTTGTTAGCGAATGCGATCGGCAATCATTCGTGCTCGTTCGGGATGCTATTTAAGAAATTCAAATAAGAAAATAATAGACATTGATAATACCAAGTCAAATCGTTTATCCGCAAACACTAAAAAATTAATTTATTTTTATTTTTGAATGATTTGTAAGAGTAAATTGCTTTTTATTGTTATACGAAATATTTTCGTATGTAAGTAAAAATTCCATATTAAAACAGTGTATTATAAATTTTATTAAAGCTATTTTTTAAACACATTTTAAATACACCGTTTTAACAAAATATTAGTAACATTGTAAAAAGTTTTAACTTGAGTAGTTCTTTGTCTAATATATTTTTTTGGTCTAAATGTCAAAGAAAGCCAATTATAATAAATATTTTAAATAACTTCTAACACACTTATAAATGTTTGTTAACAGTGTTAAAAAAAGATATTTGCTGTATTTTATTTTTATACAAAATATTTTCGGTGTAATCTTTATGTCATTAATATTTCACACGTTAAAAAATTTTAAGAGCAAAGGAGGCACCATCACCACCATAATAAACTTTACTGTTTGTTACAACAAACAATCGCTGTTATTGTATTTTTCACAAGCGTCAATTAAGTACAATGAAGCACTTTACCTTTATATTCAATTAGAAATTTTAGTTTTTTAGTCGCTGTTATAATCCAAGCAACCGATAACCGACAGTCGCCGTTGAAGAAATAATAAAGTTTTAAATTTTTTGATTCTACTCCGTTACCTCATTGCAGTGTAATACAGTAATCAGTCATTCAAAGTTATTTTATTAATAAAATATAGATTATTTATTTAAAAAAAATTAAACAAAAGATCTTTTAAGTACATAGAGAAACTTTTATTTGCACACGAAAACAAAATGCAATTTACTGTTCCAAATCATTCAAAAATAAGAATATATTGATTTTAATTTTTTTGTATAAACGATTTGACCTTCTGGTGTTGTTATTGAATAGCATCGCAAACGGCTATAAAAGATTGCTAATTGCATTCGCTAACAAGCCTAGTTTACACTGCTCATTTTTTCCAACCAAGGTGTCACGTTTTTTGTTTAGTTGAGTGTACAACTGCAATCACAATTTAGTATGTTGTTTTTCAATTTTTTTTTAAATTGATTTTGTTCTATCCATAAAAAATCAGTCAGAGTCGCGCTTAACTAACTGCGACAAAACTTCTTTTTTATGTACGAAAATACTACTTTTTGTTAAATCGGTTCTAAAAAGTTTAAAATCTGGATTGGTTCACAAGTTGATTACCTGATTCTGTCCTAGTTAGATTGTAGTTATCTTCTTCAAGTTAATCATTTTTTTTTCTTTTTAGGAGTTTAGAATCTGACTTGGCTCACAAATCGATTATCTAACTCTTTAATCCATCTTAGTTAAATTTTAGTTTCTTCGGCTTTTTTCACGCCCGGATAGTTTTTTACAAAAGTTGGCACGGTGCAAACCTGTGTAAGTTTTTGTTATTACAGTGTAGAATAACCTTCAAAGTCTTATCATTTTTGATTTTGTTTATGTTGAATAAAAAAGAGCGACAATTATCATTAATTTCAAACAACATTTAAGAGAGAGTAACCGCTGCTACAAGAGTTGGATTGAGTACTGCGAGGAAAGTTGTACAGGCCAGAGGAATAAGTTTTCTTTACCAAAAAAAATTATTAACAAACCAAACCCAAATCATCAATAGTATACAACAGTGGTTAAATTACTTTTTTTCTGTAATGAGAAATGAATGCATAAATTTGTTTGATAAGTAATTAGTACACGGAGAGAAAAGTTTACTGTAATAAAGCAAAAACAGCTATATTTCATGCAAATAGGCTGTTGGTTTTGAGTCATGCCGATGTACGCTTAAATAAAGCTTTCATTTTATTACAACAAATATTTTGAAAAAGAATTGTATAGATTTTATAATATATCAATTTAAGAAAACATCGTTTTCTTTTATCATTCAAAAGTTGCTTAATGTGATCGTAGAGAAGAACCATAGTTATGACAAGTACTGCTTTTTCTTATCTCTGTTGATTGTTGCGTTTTATCATAAATAGGTTTAATAGTAATAACACTTCGTATTAATTTAAGCACGCAGTGTCATAATGTTTGCTTTTGTGCAGCTTCAGCGTATGAATGATTTCAGTAAATACCTATACACATAGTTTAAACGTATTTATTTGCTAAATTCAAAATAAATGGTTATATTTTTATCATCACTACAGTTTATGGTTTAATCCTAGTTTACATTAAAATTTATAATTATTGGTAGATAATATTACCGATCCAAATAATACTGTCCTTGACACCAATATGTACACGCATCAGCATTAATAGTATGTAACACTTAGAATATTAGTCGAATCTACACCATCCGAGTTAAATAATCTTCTTATAACTTTTGGAAAGTTATTTTTTTCTGTCAAAAGGTTCTCCAACTACTAAACTTTACAATCAACCCAAATTCACCTTCCTTAAATATGTCCAAATCATTTTCCGTTAGGCACACAAGGGATGTAACATCAATTTCTTGTTCTAAAAGAAAAGCAAATGCACGATAATTTCATTTCATTGCAAAAAACTAAGTCATACATGCCAAAAAATGTGCAAGCTTTGCGACATAATTCTAACATATAACGACAGTGAACAATATTCAAAATCAGAGTCAATACTTACTTGTAAGTTTCTGATAGTTTCCAATCATTCGCTAATTGATGTAGTCAGTTATAGATTATATGCTGCAAGCAACTTGTTATAAAATGATGGATCCATGTCGTATAGTTCCAAACAAAAAACTGCCGGAGTCACGGTACGGTACACGTTAATTTATCTTTGCTACAGCTTTAGCAAAAAGTTTAGCACATATTGCAAACCTTAACGTAAATTAAATTGCTGATACCTTATTTTAGACCAGCGTGGAACAAATAGTGATAACATAAATGCTTACTTGAAATGCCTACTTGTGGTTTCGTAGTAATTTATTACGTACTTTAATCGCTGATATTATTTCTTATAATAATTAGTTGAATTTGATCAATTTGTAGTCTTAATTTTAACAAAAACTTTTCACTTGTATCATTATAATTATGAATGATTTAATAAAAACATGTTTGGATTGCAATAAGAAATTTAATTTAAGTATTAGAACATGTAGGTTTAATTTTATTTGAATGTGAATCAATTTTAGAAAAAAAGCAAATGCTTTAAATATGAAATTGTAATGATTAAATTCAGCATAATATTTCTCTCCGTGTAATGTGTGTGCATTTCCTATTTTTGGTAATGTAATGAAAAAAACATTACTTTTATCGTTACTTTTATATTCATCAAAATAAATAATTAGGATACTTTAGAAATTTCTACATAAAAAGTATACCTTCTATAGGCATGAGGTGCAAAAGTAAAACATAGCGTTATCTACGCAACCATGCGCTTCCACCCTTAGGTCTTATTTCAAATTAATCAGCAGCAGCATAACCAGTATCATTTATTATTGAATAACAATCGTATTTAATAGTAGTATTATAATAAGGGGTTACAGTAGCGTCTGATAGAGACTGATGTGATGTGCATCATCTAGATTATATTATCGGCCATTTGCCCGGCGCCCCATTCCGACGCTGCCTGTTAGTACGTTAGCGAACTTTATGTAAGTGAACTGTGTTATCTAAAGCTCTAAAGTACACTGTTGAATCATTAAAGATGGCTACTGAAGCAAAATATAAATTACGGCTACCGTAGACTGCCGAGTGAGCTTGAAAAATTTACAACAGGTTGAATATGAAACTATTTGTAGTAATGCAGAAGCAGAACACACCAATAGTTGCATCGTGTTGTCACTTCATTATAAATGTGCTAATTATACTTTAAGTTTAGTAAAAAAAAGTTACACTTAGTGTCTTTTAAAAAAATATCTAGAAGTTGTTTTGCTAAATGCCGAGTAATTTGGACAGTTGCTGCTAATACCATTAAAAAAACTGGGAGTATATTTGAAATTGCGAGGTATTATTAGATGGAACTCGATGTTTGACTTGTGTGTAGACTCGTGTAATCAACTTTTTATTTTTTAACCACGACATTAGTTCGGAAAAAAATAATTCTGTTTGCGATACTTTGGGTTTGCCAAGGTTTCTTAGAAATGAAGTGATTTTTTTATAAATATAACTTTTATATGTTTAATACGTACGTATATTTTTACAAAGCAATGAAACCACTGGCAACAGCTTTGGATTTTTTACAAAAAAAATATGTACTTAGAATATTTAGTGCCTACACTGTACCAAACAGTGTCAACTTTTAGACAGATTAAAAATACACGACAATTGCAGTTTTGTGTACCTTTAGTATGTACCTACACTAATAGACGGTATTTTATAAAAAAAGTAATTAATAGAATAAAGTTTTATAGGTTCAAGTCTGGTAGAACCGCTTATTAGTGGTTGCTAGTTTGGTCCATCTCAAATTGAAAATGGAATGGATTGAAACAAATAAACGTAAAACAATTAGGTGAACGAATAATTAAATTCTTTTTATTAAATTTATCTAATAGTTTGCCAACCAATTCACAATCACACACATCTGAAGATGACAATCATGATTTTTTTAAGTTCTCTTCACTCAATAATAATGATTCAAAAGAGAATGAGTTAAAATTATTGTTTGACAACTTCCTAAAATATAATATTAATAAACTAATCATGGTATAGAAAAGAGATTCACTGCCATCCAGAGCAACTGTAGAAAGAATTTTCAGTGTGGCAGCACATTTTTTAAAACGAAACGTCACGCACTAGCAGATAACAATATTGAAACGTAATTGCTAAATTTAAATATGGAATATAGAACAAAATTTTGTTTATAATGTGCACCCGGTTATTGGAATCACGGATAATGTTATCAATCGGGTAATGTTATCACTTTGTCAAAGAACGGGCCGGACGTATGCTACTACATATAAAAAACGCAGTTTATACAGTTCCACTTTGCAAACAAGATAGTCGGGAACTTTGTCAACTAAAAATTTAATTTAAATTTTTTTGTCCAATCATATTTGAAATTTCGAACTTGGTACATTCACAATTAAAAGTTTGTTAAAAGTAAATTATGACAGTTTACAGCTGACATTTTCCGCGTGCGTTTCATTAATTACTAATTCCTTTTATTGTGTTTCAGTTCTACTTTTGTTTGTTAAAATTAGTTTGTTTTTTTTTTGAAGACTACTTTGTTGTTTTATTTGTGAAATAGAAGTATATATTTACAAATGTTTTAATAACATTTAATTGTAATGTAACTTTTATGTTGGAAGGCTATCATTATTATGGCTGGAACTACGAAAAAACTATCCATTCTGAAGCTGGAAACATTATAAAATATGTTATTCAGTTCTTTGATAGTCAAAAAGCGTCTGGTGAATGAGCATTCCCTTTGGGCAGGCAACTGAACTTGCAGCGGCTGCTGTTGGGGAAATCTGTGGTTACTATTTTTAGAATAAAAAAGAAATGCTGTGATGACGGTGATCCTTTCTGATTTTGTAAAAAAAATTAGTTAGACTGGTTATGCAGCACACAATACATTTATTCAACAATATACATTTAAATTAAGCGCCTAAATACTTTTTTTGGGATTGTACCTTACAAACTACTGTAACGACGGTATCCCCTCTCCAACTATCTTGTTTGCTGTGTGAACCTGTAGTAATCATAATTTCCGTTTATGTTACCAATTTATTCTTCTCGGGTTTGTTTCTATACATCAACAATAACTTAGTTTGCAGTGTTATTTATTCTAGCGTTTTGACTGACCTGCGTAACATTGCATTAAACATCTGTAAATATACGTTATCTTCGAAAATCAACTTGGAAAACATATGCGTTCTTAGAATAACAAATTCATTTAACTACATCTTATGTGATAACGTATTTATTTTTCAACTGGTAATTGTTTTTATACCAATAGGAGGTCGGGGGTAGTCAAGAAATTAATTTGGTTTAGATATGTATTGGCGACGTATAGCAGACTAAAATGTGTGTGACCCAACGGTTGGGTTAATTCGATCATTGCAAGCAGTTGCAGGTCAACATTGTAATTATTGCACAGGATAATTTGGCCCAAAGAAACAAACACATTTTAATCTGCAAAATGTCGCCAATACATATCCAAACCAAATTAATTTCTTGCCTACCACCAACCTCCTATTGGGGTAAAAACAGTTACCAATTGAAAAATATAAAAAGGATAATAGCAAATTAATATAGTATTTATTTTTATTTTTAGTGTTAGCAAATTATTGAGAAGCAATATGTAGTTCTTGAAACAGTGAATTAAACATCATGCGTTATTTTTGATTCCTTTTTGTTAACGATGTCAACAAATAATTTAATGTTACAGATCAATAAGTTTCGATTTATTTAGTTTTTGACTTTTTTGACCATTTTATCAAAATTTTTATTTTGACATTTTTTGCTTGTATTGATGCTATGATTTCACCTCTAAATTAACAACTTGTTAATCAGATACACTCTGTATGTATTTACTGTTTTCTAACTAGTAAACATGTATTTTTCTTCTGAATTCCGGATATTATTATCATTTTGATTACTGTTATCAAAAATCTCCAGTCCCAACGTGATTCTATTAAGCGGCATACACTGTATTATTGTGTGGTGATGTAATTATTACTAGTATTAGTATTATTTAATAACGACAAAAGTAATGTTCAAAATAATGCATTACTTTTTTTGGTAATTAGTAATTGTAATGCATTACCTTCTACGGAAACTCATTAGTTCCAACCACTGGTATACACATATGCGGACATTTATCACAAAAAGCTAACAAGAAAAGCTGTTTTATTTAAAAAAGGACAACGTTTGCTAATTCTACATGCTGAAGGCATGTACAAGATTTTTTGTTAATGTTTAAGTCTTAACTTGAAATGCATGAAATTAAAATTTAAAATAATAAATCAACAAATGAAATGTATGTTATCAATAAGTTGCTTAGCAGATCATGGCAATTCGATACTAAGATTATCAACGTACCATCAATAAACCCAATTGAGAAAACATAAGCATTAGTGAAAAATTATGTGGCTTCACACAACACAACATTTAAATTCAATGATGCATCGAAACTGGCAGAAGATAAATTATAGACATAACAGAATGGCGAATTGTTTGTACTGATTTTGATCGAATAGAGGCTCGTTATATCTAACAGAAAATAACATGCGACAACGTTGTAGAAGTTATTATTAACATAAGTAAGGATGAATGTAAAACAGATTTCTTCAGATGCTAATTACATTCTAATTAAAATTAAATTCACAATGTTTATGTTGTTCATACTTTTATAGAGTTTAATTTAGAGCCATTATTATTTGACGTGTATGTAAATATACATACATATTTGCTATAACAAAATATATAAAACCGTAAACTTTTACATACGGACAACAATGTCCTTCAAATATTTACATTACATGTACTACAACAACCAAAAACAAGAATAAATTAATAGTCATATTAACATAGGCGTACTTAGCAGACCTATATATAAAAAATCTATGAATAACTGTAAAATACACATAAAATGAAATGCATAATTACACCTGTTATTTCTTCTCATTACATCCAAGACCGTAGCCTCTAGAGGTTAATCAAAAAAACTGTTAACACGTCGATAAACTACAATAATCACATAGTCGAAAAAATCTTAATATTCGTGCTTAACTCTGTATTTAAAAGAATCTCTAATTTTTGAATTTATGAAATTTTTAAAGCGTTCTTCTACCAGACGCACATTTTTATTTAAATAATAATTGATGTAGATTTTGATTTTCTATTTGGTAATTTTTTCACTATTACGTAACTACAAAAACAAGCGAAATAGAACAGTACAAAAAATAAATTTGCCGTTAATTATTTACAATAAAATAATCATAGTAGATAGTAGTCAGTAGAAAACTAAAATATCTCGAAATAAATCAAAAAATAAAAATGATTTTGCGTCACACCAATGCCAAACCATAATTGACAATTTAAAACTAACATATGTGGTAAACATTTGGATTGAAATACAATTTATTTTGTTCTTTATCAACATATAAAAAAACAATTTTGTTTCTAATAAATAAACAAACCAATAACCTGGTTTAATTTAAACAAAAATTTGGTAAATATAAAATCACATTATAAAATAATCAAAAAAGGTTGACATATAAGAAACAAACGATTATAAAAGTAACAGAAAAAGCAATTTAAAAAATGCGTTTTAGTTATTTGAGTAATCTATTCAAACACTTATAAATTTTTTAGCGTTTCTAACCCAACCGGCATGCGAGTTTCATTTATAATAATTATGAAATTTAATCCCGACTTGTTTTAATTTAAAAATGTATATACAAATAAACTTTGTAATAATTATTTTTTAATGTTGCATATTAATAAACGCTTAACTAATTTTTAATTTTAACACAAGTACCATTAAAATAATATTAACCCAATAAACGCTTTAGTAAATTATCAGGTATACAAGCTGTAAAACTGAAAATCGTTTTCTAGTGCAGCAAAAAGCAAAGTGCAAAAAATCGTTTTAAAATTAACGTATTTGATGATACTTTTCGACGGTTCTAACAGTACTCAAGACCTTTTTAAACTTTAAATGAGATTTCATTCAGAAACTCTACAAACAGCAGTAGATTACAAAATGTTAAAACATGTTTGGCAATTGTACAACGAACAGATTTTATTCGGATTTTCTCTTAAAAAGATGTCTTATTTCAAAACTAAATTGAATGTCTTATTTGAAAACTAAATTAAAACGTTCTTAAATAAATAAGAAACGTTATAAAGAACGCTTATTTATTTTCGAATTGTTTTACGTATGTAACTTGTAACTAAAAAATTACTATTTAGACATTGTAAATAGAAATTTAATATGTAATTAGCGTGTATACTCTTTTATTTTATGTTAATTACATGAATTATAAATAGGTACCAGTTTCTATAATTATTCACGACGGTAGTTGTCAGCGTCAAAATTTTTATGAGTTAGGTACTGTCCTATAAACTGAAAAAAATGAGTTGAGTATAGTAAAAAACAATTTTTAATTAAATAAAGTAAATTTTTGTCTACAAATTCTAAAAGCCATAAAATAAAATGGTTTCCGTATTATAAAAGGTTTAGTGTAAAAATGTTTGTGAATAAAAACAAGTTTCAATAAAAATTTTCAACATGACTCTCATTTTTCAAATTCAATTCAAATTTAATTATTCTAATTTTAAAACAATTTTTTTTGTAAACCTTTTAGCATTCAACATTAGTAGTATACATATTTTACATTATATTTATAAATTTTTTTGTATATATTTTTTTAACCTTAGTTAATACGACAATGTAAAAAATACAGTATGCTTATTTAATTTCTATAAAATAAAACGTTTTATCATAAGAAAATTTTAAAAAAATGAAAAAAGCACAATTGTATTTAGTGATATTTAAAACGTATCTTGTATATCGAATGTAGAGAAACCAACAGAACACCAAATGTGTTTGTTAATAGTTAAATAAAGCTAAAACGACGCATTAATAAATCAAACAAGAAAACAGCATCACGTTTATTTCATTGTCTGTGGTGCTATGTCTAAAAGTTTTAATTTAAAAAAAACAGATAACAAAAATGTAAGAATAAAATAAAGTTGTCTAGATACATCTAGATCAGTGGTTCTTAAAGTGGTCCCTACGTACTCCTGCATCTTTTTTTAATTTAAGTTGATTTAACAAATTATGTTTGTTACAAACAGGAAACTTTAAAACATGCCGGAGTTTACAAAATTCCTTGTTCATGTGGATCAAGTTATATAGGACGGGACGTTCTATTAAAATAAACACCGCAGGTTTACAAAATCAACAATGACAGAACACGAGAAGACACAGCAAGTCTGGACCACCAGTATTACACCCTCTAAGACAAAGATTCCTTCTTGAAAAGAACACAAACTCTTACTCCGAATAATAACAAAGTCAGACTAGCGGCAACGGAAAGATATAAATAATAATTTTTTTTTATTCAGTGACATTTACCACTCCAAAGACGCAAGCTGCAATGTCTTGCAAAATGTCAGTTTGTTTGAGTTCATGAACAACAATACAGCAAAAGTCAAGTTTTGCTTTTTGTTTTGGCTCTCAAAGAAAGATTAGGACCAAGCTTAAAAAATCTGAGTGTTTAACTACGACGCGGTCTAAGCCGAAAAGTACTTATAATCATACAGTTATTTATTAAAAATAAGAATGGCCAATTCCACGTAAAAAGTGAGTTTTTCTATCAAACAACACAGCTAGCTTACTATTTTTCGACACCAACGGTTTCGACAAAGTCACCTTGACATAGAGCAAAAGAAACAATAAGGAAAAACTTGAAAAAGTCAACATGAGCTTACAAAAACAATTTTGCCTGAAAGCAATCTGCAATCATTTTTGGGAATAAAAGTTACTAGAATTGAAGATTAATACATACCAAGTATGTGAAAACACTATTATTAATGCATTCATTTTATAGTTTAGATGAGTATTTTGCTGTAACACTGTAACTGTACGCTGTGATATTTTATTCAGTTGTGGTTTTTATTTGATGTTTTCTATACTGTATATTATGGTCTAAAGAAATAAATGTATATCTATCTATCTATCTATCTTGAAGATTACGCAACATTAGCTTTAAGTGCTCAAACATATGTGAAGAATATTCTAGACACTTCTTAAAAAATATCTAAAAAAAATGATAAAGAGAAGTGACATGAAGCTATTGCGGGAGGAATAATTTCCTTAGAACAAAACAAGACTTGGACTTTATGCAAGCTAACGAAAATATTCAACAAAAAAGCAACAGAATCAAAACAAAACCAAGTGATGTTAAATACCAAAGTATTAATAAACCGATAACCTCTTAAACTATGAATAGTACAAGAAAAAACTAAAAACATGAACATGACTCACTGCAAAAACCTCCCGAATTTTTGTGTTGGCAACGGTGATACATATTTGACTTATGCAAAAAAGTTTGAATTTAAAAAGGTGTTAAGTTTTTGTTCATTTATTAACTAAAAACAATAATAATGTCAGATGAAGATATTCAGTCGACGCCCCCAGAGTTGTGGGAACTAGCAATAGGCGCACTAAATGATTTATTTCCGGAAAAATCAAAAAATTAGTACGAAAAGGAATACGAAAAATTTATGACGTGGTGCGCCACCAAAAATGTAACAATTGTTACAGAAAATGTAACCATTGCATTTTTTGAAACAATCAGCAAACAGTACAAAAGTTCAACCATTTGGAAAATTTATTCTATGTTAAGGTCAGTACTAAACATTCACCAGAATATTGACATTAGCAAGTACACAAAACTACAATCACTGTTGAGAAGGTGTTCAGCAGGATATGAGTTAAAGAAGCACCTGACAGTGATTATCTTGCTGTAAAAGTTGTCTAAATAATGGGCTATTCAGGAGCATGCAGAAGGGATGAGCTAGCAAATTTGTCAATAGAATGTATTGAGTACAAAGCTGATTCAGTTTTTGTAGCCATTTCTAACACCAAAACAAAAACTCCACGACTGTTTGCTATTACAAATCCAGCATGGATTAATTTAATAAAAAGGTATGCTAATTTAAGACCATCCCACATTACACACAAACGATTTTTTATACATTATTGACAATGCCGTTGTACAGTCCAACCAAGTGGAATAAATAAAATTGGTGAAATGCCCAGAATAATCGCAAAGTTTCTTCAATTACCAAATGCTAGTAATTTCTCTGGGCACTGCTTTCGCAGATCATCCGCATCACATTTAGCCAATAGTGGCCACGAAGACTGGAGAAGTTCCGCTGTAGCTAAGGGCTATGTGGATGCTTCAAAAAAGAAAAAAAATAAAGTAGCAGAAATTCTCTCCAATTTGGGGCATTCACGTATAACTGAGTCTTCAAGTGCAGCTGGACCTTCGACATTCCAGAGCAATAAACAGATTAATTTGACCCAAGAAAACAATTCCAAAGAAAACAAGTCTGGCATTTCGATAACAGCAGGAAAAAATTCAACCATTTCAATTAATGTTTATAACGATTGCACCATTAACAAAGAAAATTAGTTTTACTAGTTATTCACTTTATTTATAATATAAAGATAACTGAGTGTCCTTTTTATTAGAACTTTTTATTTTGTTTTCGTAGTCTTCCAACTCAAATTATAATGGCTTGCCTACTCCTTACATGCATCTGTTTTTTATGCTGCATTTAACACTGTAGCTATCTTTGGAGCCAAATAATAGTGCTCTGGTGATTCTTAACAAAAATAAGACATAAAAATATAATCAATTTACAATTACTTTTACCTACCTTAATAGGTTTAGGGTTATAATAATTATTGGTTATGTTTTGAACCCTTTTTATAAGCACTTAATTGCCTAACTACCAATTCATATGATTTCATTGTTAGAGAGAATATTATTACCACTTATTAACCAAAAAATTAATACTTTTACTAGTTATTCACTTTATTTTGTGTTAAATACAATTTAAAGGAAAACAAATGTCATACTGACTACCTAAACGATTGTTTTGCTACACAGAGAGAAATCTTTGTATATTTTATCTACAATTGTTAATCAAAAGTACACAAATTGGGTCTGAAAAAGTGACAAGACCAATTTGTGCAGTTTTATTGCATTCATTTGTGTAGAATAAATTGTACAGTTTTTTTAACAATTTGCAGTAAAGTTTTGCACAATGTTGTGATACCTTTTTAAAACTATGCTTGAAGTATTTTTACCCAATGGTATGTTAAATGTCTAACAGCGTTACGTTATCTAGACCCATATTCTCTTTGGTTAATTTTGCACAATATTGTGCAAATTATTATTATTTCGTTTAGCTTCTTATTGTACAACTTTATGCATCTTGGTTAAATGTTATTTACTTAAAAATAACATATATTGGGTAAATTGTCAATAAAACATTACAAATCTTAAAAGCATTATTTATTTACATTTAAATGGTATACTTATTTTATATACTTATTCTTTTCGTCGAGGGATATCTTAAAATTCCATTACTTGTTGTTATCGATTCACACAGATTTTTTTATAAATGTGGTTGATTTGCCCGCTACAGCTACAGCAGTTAGTAGTCACATTTTTAATAATGTTTTTTGCTTCGAAATGATGGTTTTCTTCAATTTCGATTTCATGTTGATAAATAACAGCTGAAACAATACAGAAAGTAAGTAATGTAAAAATCTCCAGCAAAAATTAGCTGTTGTTCGTAGAATTAAGTTAACACTGGAATTAAATACAGATTTTAAAGCGATGAATGAGGTTATGCAAAGGTTATACTTAAAAATGTTATAAATACACTTACCTGGTTCAAATAACAGCGTTTAAAAGTCTTGACAGAAACTGACTGAATAACTACGAATTTTTCAGAAAACAGGAGGTAAAGATGTAAACAAACCCAACGCAATCAAGGTATTTTGATTGTAGACATTTTTTCAAGCGGATATACTTGCTAATTGTGATTGGTTGAAACATTTATCGCTTCAAATTTTTAAAGTTAGTTCACATATTTTCCGAGAACTTTGTTTACTTCGACGCTCTGCATGCGGTCTGTAATCTGTAAGTGTCAACATCAGCGTCTTTACATACAACGCGTTATCGCTTATCGTTATCGTTCAATTTTTTTCTTTGTTCCGAGTTTAAAAGAATTGCATAATCTTATTGTAATTATCAAAGCTGTACGAGAAACTAAAACAAAATTGTGCAAAATACTAGCACATTGTTGTCGAATACAAAACATACTAAAGTTTATAATATTTTTCAAACAATTTGTCAAATAAAACTTCATAACCTATTTATCCAAACGTATTAAATAAAAGCGTGCAAGCCTATGGTATAAATATAAACAATTGTAGTAATATCATCAACAATACAGTTATGCACAATGTTGTGCAAAATTGTGATACAGCATTTCTCTCTGTGTACATTTAACGCCGTAGCAAATTAACATGGCTTTGGTCTTTTTGGTTGATATAACGCACTGAATTAACCTGAAGTATTTTAAATAGAAACAGTACGGTATAAATCACATGTTACTTCATTGACCTAGTTTTCTGCTGTCATTGGGTGGCAATTAGAAATCAGGATGTAAAACTTAGAAAATAAAAGTTACCAAAAATCGTTACAGAATAGACTTCATTTTAACACTAAAATGCGTGCGTGAAAGAGTAATTTTAACACCGAAATAGAGAAAAAACTTTATACTATATAACATACATGCAGCGTGTCTTCTTCTTGATTCACAACTTGGACAACAATTTTGGCCTGAAATTCAACGGGTGTCTATCTAATCAATAGAAATCTAACCTTAACCCTTGATAGGAAAACATACGGATAAAGGTGTGTAGCGTTTTTGCATATTAAAGGAACTGACTAAAAACGTTTGAGTCCGGAACAAAACGATGTTTAATGATTGCAGATTGTATCAACGGATACAGGTTGTGATGTTTAGAAGAAAACCCTATGAAACTTGGAAGAAACGTAATAGAAAGTTCTCAAATTCAAGAGCCTTCTCGAAGTTGTTATCTATCTTCTAGAACGTATACCGAAAGATATGGAACACTCTAGAAGGATTTCCAAATGTGTATAAATACCGAACAAACAAATCGTGGTCAGTTATTGCCGTAATGCGAAGACAGCAGTGTTAATAAGATTATTCAAGTCTAAATAAATAAGGCGTTAGCGCGTGTGTGTAGATAAATATACAGAAAATAATCTTGTACGTAACTTTAGTGTAAACAAGTGTGTGAAGCTATCCGCGGACTTTATCTTATCTTTGTGTAAGTGATATAAATTAGTGTAAGTGTTTTTATTAAATATTCTTTAATTTTAATTAACTCGGTTAATTTAAAAGTGTACATATTTTTAGTATAAGTAAAAATATTTTTAGTAGTTTAAATAAATTTTAGTAGTTAGTAATAAAATTCGTTACAGTAATCTTTAATTAAAAACATTAACTTAGGAAACGAATAACGAATAAAAATTTAGCTTTCATCTAAAAACAAGGAAACATCTGATTAAAATTTAGATAAAAAAATTTGGGTCTCACCAAAAAACTCATCTACATGACCTTAAAGAAAATGCAAATAGGTCAACTAGGATCACGAAAGTCAATGCGTTAGTATGTACAGTCAAAAAAATCTACAATTATGACACAAAATATTGAATCATTTAAATAATACCAGTATAAAAATTTGAAGGTTAGGTTATTGATATGAAATTGTCGTTTAAAAATATGGAAATGAAACAACGCGAAACATGTATCAAAGGTAAGCAAACACAACTTTCACATAAAAACGCTAGAATACATGCGATACGACTTTTACAACAAGTTCACAGTGATGTAGTTGACTAATTTCGTCAACTTCATACAATATTACATTGTCACTATTATTAATGATTTATTTTTCTGTCGTGTAGAGTATACAAAAATTATAAATCTGAAGTATTTGATTATTTTAAAATCTTTAGAGGTTATGTGTTTAGAGTACACCGTGAACAAAAAGTCTTAGTCGGAAATTACACGATGAAATTAAAATAAATAGAAATATAAAAGAACCTGCGGAAACATACCAAATTCCAATGTTCGATAATGCGAATATCAATAACTGAAAATTTCGTATCGGAAACCTATTAAATGAATTGTACATAGAAACAAAAAAATTTTAAAAACGAGATCACTTGCTGCCTTGAATACGTAAGTATGGGCATTGCAAATCAATCATTTCTTTAAAAGAACTTTAATAACATGTGTGCTAGTAAAAGAAAAAGTAGCTAATCATTTTCTATTGATAAATTGATACGCTCGACTGGTGCTAATTTGGAAGAAAGCGATATTGCGTCTCATTTTAGATATAAAAAGCTAGTTACCGTAGTTTTATAATTGTCATTTTATTAATTGTCACCTGAAAAAGAACGTAGACTACTCAAGTACTGTAGGTTACGTCCTCCTTTTATATTTAATTAATGAATGGGTTGTAGATTATTCTTCACTAAGAGGGGCAAATTAAACCACTTAAGATTTTTTATATGGCGACGTTTCGTGCAATCATGCGTGCACTTCTTCAGGCCACTGAAATATATTGTAAGTAAGCTCCAACATTTCTTATTACATAACAAATAATACATTTTAGGTACAAACAACAAGAAACTTACACAAAAAGGTTAGAGTGGAATCGTCCTTAACTCCAAACAACATGACAACTAATTACACAATATAAATTAACATGAATAAATTGTTAAAATATTTCTAAAAAAGTCAAATAATTAAAATAGTGTAAATGAACAATTAACTGAGAATGACAAACAATTGACACGACATGTATAATCAAAAATTCTATTTTGCAATGTCAAGGTAATCAAGGAAGATAAGAACGAAAAATACCGCGAATTTAATAGACCTTCTATGTTGTTTGGAGTTAAGGACGATTCCACTCTAACCTTTTTGTGTAAGTTTCTTTTTATAATACTGCACAAGAAAAGCCCGATAAATTTACTGCTGATATTTATTTTCCATTAAAAGAAAACTGAGCAATAAAACTAATAGTGACGTTGCACAGTAGGTGTTTTAATTTATTTTAATTACCTTGGCCATAGTTTTTCTAAAATATATTTACATTATTACAATTAAGTTACTAACAGATGCCAACGTTTGCGAGCATATTCTAAAATATTTAATTTACAAACAAAACTTTTTTACTCTATACGTACCATAGAAACTAATACAATAGTATCCACACAGCTCGAAATAATTTCGTTTTCTAATTTTTTAATTCTGGTGCACGGAAACTGGTCATCGTATTATCTGTTAATTATAGAAAAAGTATGTTTCTAAACTTCCAGTAGTAAATTATTTTTTTTTATTAAACAATATTTATCAATTAAGCTATGATTTGTTTTTAATTAAGTTAATAAGTTTAGACCATTTTTAGACTTTAGTTTCCTTATTTAATTTATTAGTCTTCGTCTTAAATGCACTCTTTTTAATTAATAATTTATTATAACAATTTAGTCCGAGAATGGTCTTTTTTATTTAGGGACTTGATTAATTTAACGGAAAAACGTGACCAGTAAATTAAAAAATATTATTTCATACTAAATGTTAACTGTGTTTAAAATTTTTTGTAATTTTTTATTTGTTATTAATTTATGGATTCGTTATATAAAGTAATATTTTACGTTTATAGTTGATTAAAAAAATGCCAAAAATTAAACAATGTATGTAGGTATATCTTACGTTTATGTAAAATAATAAGACCTTAAACAATTGGTAATAAAAAAACATTTACTTTTTATTGGATTATCAAATTTTTTATTCAAATACTCAAAATAAAAATATAGTGTAGTCTTTAGTTTAACAAAGTAAATAAAAGAAAATTGAAAAACTGAACCGTGTCCCTACAGCTAAATTAGATCGATTTGGGAAAATACAATTTTCTGACAAGTAACTTTATCTATAATCAACCTACAAAATGCTAAAAAAAACATTTTTTTGTGATATTTCTCTAAAAACATCAGAAATGCATAAGAAATAAAATACAATAAAAACCAAGCTAAAATTATAATAACGTCAAGAAATATAAATCAAGCGTTAACAGAAAAATATTGTTAAATCGTTTTTAAGGAAAGCAGCATAATAAATAACTAACAATATCTGGAAACATAAAGAGCAAGATATTTGAAATTTTAACGTATTTAGCTTACAAATTCCCTTAAATTTCCAGTCACGTTTATTATTTCTGCTCTTTTGGGGGTTATACAAATCATATATAAATCACATTTACTCTTACAAGAAGAAATAATAAACCTGTGACAGTATTCTGTTTATATGTAAATTTGTCTTATATTTACAAGTAGAAAAATACGAATAAAAAAATATACATTTTGAATATAATTGAATCAAAATTAGAATTCCCATTTATTTCTATTGCACGCCACAATGAAACAAAAAATTATTTGCATTGATTATATATACTCCTGAATTATTTAGTAAGTGTAAATCAGATATAAAGGATATTTTTTTTACAGAAGAAAACGTTTGTTTGAGAATATTACAAATATAATAAGTTATTTTAGTATTTTACAATTCGACCTACTAATAGTTTCAATTGCAATAAAATTGATTAAATATAGTATAATTTTGTTGTAAATTATTTATATACATGTATGGATAATTACAAATGTACATTACTAAGTAGGTTCACCAATCTACATATAATCAGTGTCATTAATCTGATTACAATTTGTGATGATACAATATATCTACGTAGTTATAATCTATATGTTGCAATTTACGCTGTAATACTGAGTGATCATAAAATTATGTTAAAAGATATCAATATTTACGTTCTTTTGTTTAAGATTTATAACTTTTATGTATTGACAAGATTATATAACGAGAGAAGTATAAGTCTCATGGGTTACAATAATAATAACATTCTCAACCGTATATACCTACCCAAACAACACATTGGTACAAAAAACGTCTAAATGTCCGGCTAATAGACATTTATTAGACATAAAAACGTTTTTAAACGCGTTATTAACGTTTATTAGACGGACATTTAGACGTTTTTTGTACCAATGTGTTGTTTGGGTATCTATATACCATTTTCTCCATTATTAGAATTAATAAATCTGTTTTAATTTTGACTGTTAATAAACACAACTTTTAGTTTCAAATTCAAAATAAAGTGACACAGTTTTGCTTTGTAGTTGCAGCAGTCGTCAACAGTTTCATATTAATTAATTTTGACTTTAATCAACGATTTAGATTCTTCAAATAGCATTAGATAAAATCTTTTGGCTCACGTAGATCGTTTTGTAAGATGTTTTTTTTTCGAATCATCAAAAAAATGTAAATATTTTCATTATAACTTATAGTTTACTGTAGTTAAAAAAGAACACTCTAGTACCATATTACTACCAGTAAAAAAAATAATGTTGAGCAAGAAGACGCAATAAGAATAAAATACACATCATTGTTATATAAATTATATTAACAAATTTCATTTTATAAAGTAAACATTTGAAATCTTTATAGAAAGTTATTTTTTTATGAATATTCATTAAATATTGTAATATACTATTGGAAAAGCAAACAATTCTAAAAGAAAATTACTCACACTTGTACGCATTATTATAAAAGTTAAATAAACAAAACAATAAGATTGTTAAATTAAAATTGTTTAAAGATATACCAGTAAAAAATACAATCATTTTATTTTATACTACATTAAAACAAATAAAAAACACATTTTCTATTTGGGTAAATGCGCCGTATATTTAATTTCTTAGAAAGACACACAATATATAAAATTATATAATCGATATAATCAATATAATCTATTTTAATGCAACTTGATGCTATAAAGAAACACTGTCCGTGTACATAAATATTAATAATGGATTAGACGTTGCATTAATACAACGATAATATATATAAATAAGTTCGCTGACTCTACAAGCATTATGTTTTAGCCAAAAATGTACATTCATACCAAAATAAAATTTGTATATAAGTATGCAAACAAGATTTTGAATTTCACAAAGGCTTCTAGTCAGAGAATTTAATCAAAATTGTGCCAGCAGTTTATGAGAAATGTAATTGAATTTCTGCGGCTTTATAAGTTCAACTTTTGGAGGCTAACAATTTTTGATTCACCTTAACCGACGCTTAAAATAGTAAAGGTCAAAATTTACACGTTGTAATTAAACACTGGCTGAAAATTAATGCGGTGTTAAAAATCAATAACATGCAATTTAGTTAATTTTTAATGCTATTATTAAATATTTTACTCATTTTTTCTTTTAAATTCAGGATATATACTCAATAAAGCGTAATAATTATACTAATTTCATTCGTACATAAATATAAAACAACATGTGTGTTTTGAGAAATTACAAAAATTAAATATTTAGTTGAACTTAAGGTCTATTTAATTTTTATGAACAGATTTAAGCAGTTGTCGTAGTAACAATTTTGGTCATCACCATCTATTTAACATCCATTAAATAATAGATATTTATAACAAGAATTTCCAATATGTTATTTTTTGAAAAAATATGCAATATTTATGTGGAAGAGCAAAAAGCCTGTGCCAGAGATAGTGGAGTAAATTTTTGTTCCAATGAAACATTTTTTTTCTAAATCACGTAATGTAATTCATTGTGAGTACTAGAAAATTGCATAAACTTTTCTACGCATTACGAGGTAAAAAATAAATAAATTTTTAAAAATTCACACTTAATTGCGGTTTTTACTTATAAGTTAACAACAAATTTTCGTAAAAATAACTTACATTTTTCTTTGTACGCATTTAACTTAACTAGTATACAGTGCGATCAGATGCTGATTTCTTTGATTGAAGATTAACTATTTCTAATGCTAAATTCTAGTATTTTTGTTATGTAAATTAAATAACAAGAAATATCAAATATCAGAAGTAAACCCAAGTGTTGCAAGGTTAGACAATCTACCAGATTTTGGCGCATGGCAAAGCAATCCGAAAAAATTATCAAATTTTTGGTTTTTATTTATACTTGTTACAAGAACTTTTTTGTAACTAACTCAGTTGAATCGGTAGGTCTCAATGTGCTAATTATAACGTAAGATTAAAAAGGCAAACACCGTTTAAATCTATCCAAGGCTAAAAAAGAACAAATGACAACACACAAGTTGTAACACGAATATATTTTTATTCTACCACTGAAAGTTATAAAAGAGAAGCGAAGTAGATTTACATAAATACAATCAATTGCTAGTATGTAGGCATAGATTACAGACAATAATTGTTGATGCAAGGCGCTTTCGGTTGAGCAACACATCGTATATAAAATTAAACTTGTCGGCCTAGCTTTTACATTTCAAAAAAAAAACAAATTTACATTGGTAAATATAATACACATACGAAATATCTCGACAATTAAGAGAACCCGAGCGCACCTTTTAATATTATAATACACATACAAAAAATTTTGTAGTTAATTGTAACAACAACCCGATATGTACGTTTAGTCGTAAAAGCAAACGACTGACAACGTAGATAAAAAAAATGTAGAATAGAAAATACAATATTTACAATTTACTTTTTTTCCTTGAAAGTATGCAGCTAGCTAGCGGCAACTTTCCCAGAATTTCCTAAAACTTGCAAAAGAAACATATACGTATCACAAATAAATTTCCTTCGGTTAATACGATCTATAAGAAAAAACCAGGTGCGTCATGTTTTCCCCAGATTAATATTGATATTTTGGTAAGTGGGTAAGTGGTAATTAATCAAAGGTTTTGACATACTAAATCAACGTAGATGCAACAAACGTGTCGCATCATAGATTGTGACGTCGTCATAAACATTTTTTTTATTTGAATTGAGAGGTGTTAATATCTCCGCATTAAAGGAATACGTGTGGGTATCCAAAATTGCCCAGAAAGACATTCATACAAACAGCAAAAGTACTACATCCATTTATAACGTGGGTGCGTGTGAATATTTAAAGATGAGAACCTTGCCAGCCGTGTATGTTAGATGATTACGGTACGACAGATAACGGATAAAGATTGTTTTACCCCAGTTCACAACCACCACTCTCGTAAAAAGTGAGCAAAACCTACACGGTACAAAAATCACGCCAAAACACTTTTAACATAACGTAATTAGCTTTTGTCTTACAGTTTTAAAAACTCAATTTTTCATCAATATGCATTGACCTCTAAAAAGTATGCAACATATAAAAATAAATTAGCGCTATGAAGATCTAAGCTACAATGTCTTGCAAAACGTTTGTTTGTTTGTGGTCACAAATGACAAACCGACAAAAAACTGAGTTTAACTTCTTGTTTTGGTTCGCAAACAAAACCTATATTCAACCCTAATAAGTTTGGGTAATTGAAAACGACGCAATCTCAGACGTAAGCCGTTTATAGTTTAAAAAATAAAATCTACAAAAGTTCAAGATCTCGTCTATTATCAAATTGATTCAAACCTAAAGCGCAATTTTTCAATCTAAGTGCGTTCCTTCATTTTTCGGAAAATTGATTTTTTTTTTCATCGATCTAAAATCACATGATTTTTCGCTTATATATTTTTTGCTATTGTTAAAGAGTGGTTCTTAAACACTTTGGTTTGTATACATGCGAAGTTGTTCAGAATTTTTTCTTGTATAGTTATAAATTAAAAAAGTTGTTTTTTATATAAAAAAAAGGTTGCAAAAAGTGTTCTATTACTACATAAGGATTAACTAAAAAAGTTCTTATAGCAAAAAAATCATCTAACCGCTTAGATTACAGCAATTGAATTAGAATACGCAAAAACGACACATGTCCATTTTCGCCTAACGCTCCGTCCAAGGTAAACACGTGTGCTGCGACGCGTGCGGTGCGGTACGCGCGTTTAAAATAAACCAACGAGCATTAGATAAATATCAGTCCATCATAAACACGTGGCACGTTAAATTTGTACGCAGCTAGATCGACGGATCGCACCTATTGTTTTTTATTTAGAATGTTTTGTTTTCATCGCAATTCTCGTCCGATATCTGCAATCGAAGTGCAAAAGAGAAATGTTTTGTGGAATAAAAAAAATCCACGGTGCAAGAATCGGTTAATTGTAGATAACAAGCAACACGTATTTTTCCAACAATATAATAAAATGTACTTATTGTCATCCTGGTGTACTGACAAAAGGCACTTTGATATGCTCGCAACTCAAGGTATAGGTGATGAAATTCACCGTAAACTAACTTGTTTCTATAAATTTTATAAATGCAAGTCTGATGTCAAGTGGTCTCTTGCAAATGCAAGCGATAAGTAACAGAAGGAATGCTCTGCAGAAACAACAATAGTCCCAGACATGTGTTGTTTGTGCTAAACAAGTTAAGTGGAAAGGAATTTTATACATATGGAATGGATATAAACAAAAATACTTCTGAAGAAAAAAAAACAGCAAATCCTGAGAGCAACCGGCAAAATATTATTTCAAAAAACCGCGGTTAAACGGTGAACCTTGTAAGCTACAAGAAAGATACCATTACTAACAATAATAAACAGGACATGTTTTTGCAAGAACTCGTCGACATTCTAATGTGTAGAAATTCATTTAAATATGCGTTGAAAGTCTCAACTAAAATTGAAATTTGCTTAAATCAGTGTATGCTATTAGTTTAAATAGAATTAGAAAAGTAAAAGAGCTTGTTGTGTTGGGAAACTCTCCAAGTGATTTACGTGTTAAAAATCCTAGTGTGAGTAAACTTGACAATATTTAGGCATTCACAGGCTTGATTTTTAGCCAAGCTTTTGGAAACCAAACCAAGCTTTTAAATAATCAAGCCAAGTTCAATATTAGAAAAGAAAAAATTTTGCAAGTCAAGCTTTCATCAAACTTTCAAACTATTGAAAATAATATTATCTTGATGTAAAATTTATACCAAAAAATGACGTTTATGGAACGCAATTTACACAAATCACTTTAGCAAACAGCTTCACTTGAAGAAATCAAAACAGAAATTAAGCAAGTTGTCAAACTGAATTCTAAGAAAGTTAAATTTATAATTTATATTTTTTACATTGCAACGTTTTTTTTATTTAGCTGCAGTCTTGTTTTGGTTACAACCGCAAATAAACATAATCAAGTACACAAAGTACATTTTGTTACTGTAAATACGAAGAAATTAAGATTGGTATTTGCTGTAATTATTTTACGAACAATTTATTTTGTGAATGACTGATAATTAAAAAGAATCATAATTAACGCAATACATAAAGACGTTTTAAAATATGGATCTCACTGCATTTACCACATGGTTACAATTCAAATTCAATCTTCACTAATTTAAATAGCAAAACCGGTCTGAAAACTTTAATTGCAAATATCACTTTATACCAAACCACGAAAAAATTTTATTCAACGCCACAAGAAAACTTTTCTCAAGTTTGTAGTGGTAATGAGCGATATTTCACTATTTGTGATTTAATCGCCGTTCTTTATTGATCACTGTTGGGAACGGTGACAAAAAAATTAAAGGAACGTCGACCGTGATTTTGTTAAATAAAAAGTCAAAACACACTAAGATTTCGGTGAACGTTGAAACTTGGAACCCTTAACTTAAATTATTGTGCCGCCACAAGGCCGAATTCTTGTATCAGCACAATATACTTGTATATAGTGATGCAAAAAAAACATATGCTTCTATGAAGTCCCTATAAACCGTTGCATAACAACAGTACCATTAGTAATTCAGTAATAAATAATAAAAAGTAAAATATAAACCATGCTCAGAGTAAATTTTATTTATCTGTTCGTCACGTTTTAACATTGATTGTTTTTCTTTACAGAATAGTAGGTACTAGATAACATATTGTATATATAACACGTTGGAAAAACATATCGCTCTTGTCTGGTAAGAGAACTTGCTTTCAGACGTCTGCGATAATATAGTGTACATCTTTTTAATTGTAATATAAAAATAGCATATCCGAATTCACTTCAAAAATAGTTTTACATACTAATATGTTTTCTTTTATTAATTGACTGTGTTATTTACGAGCTAGTAAAACAATGTGTCATATTAATTTTAAATATGCCTGTAGGATTTTTTTGTGTGCAGAAAAAATATAATTTGAAAATAAAACCAAACCCTATTCTTAAAAAAAAACTGTTTTTAACAAAAGCATAAGAAAACCCATGTGATTAAAAAAACGCGCGAGCGTTATTTATTTGCTACCGTTGCATAACCGTAATTTTTCATTTACTTTAGTAAACTAAAATTCCGGACGTATGACAACCATATGCTTGACTTACATTGTTAAATCTGAATAGGTTGATCACAGTTGATGTTTCTAATTACCGTGATTTTTAAGAAACGATCACTGAGAACGGCGTTCTTGATGTTTGTTCGTCGTGTAAACTACTGTTTTATTTAAAGATTGTTTTCGTAGTTTGTGTACAGTTTCTAGACATCTGTGTTACTACGTTTAAGCGTAAAATCTTGACTACGTCGCGTCGTGCAAAGGTTATTCATATTTTCTTAATCTATTTGTTTTTTGCGTGTTGCTACACCTACTCATATGACTCAGCAAGTGAATTTTTGAGTGAACACTTGCTTTGAAACTGCATGTAAATTAAATTCTTTCTGTCTGCTAAGCGTTGCTTACCAAGAAGCTCAATACTTCTGACTAAACTATTAATTTTTTTTTATCACCTGTAACAGTTTTCAAACTAGAATATAATATTATCAAAACATTGATGAATACTTTTAGATCTAATTCGCAAATTTGATTAAATCAAACCAAAGTTACATAACTAACATTTTAATAAAACTTTGAACTTTTTCTAAACTTGGAGAAACGCTAATAGAAATCTCTGAAAACGTGGCAGATTATGAAATCTTTTAAACCCTATTGTTTTTAATTTTACATTGCAAACTTACGTTACGAATAAATTTACTAACCGTAATATAGCACAAACTTTTTGATTCATTAAAGACCCTTTATAATCAAAAATGCGTTTTTTTACAAAATCAGTAATTGAATTCAAATATAGCTAACAGTTATCTAAAAGTTAAATTTCTTAACAGCTCTAGTTGAAATTACTAGCATATTTAGTACTACTGTATTTACCATTGTACCATTTTTTTCAAATTCGTAGTAGAAATAAATGCATAAGAATTAGTAAGTATCCAACAGTAATCAACACCTCGCGGTTCATTAAAAGTTGAAAAGACTAACTAAAACTCAAAAAATAGAAAATTTGTATCTAGCATTCAAAATAATACTGAGTTTTTACGTATTTGTCAATATGAATTACTAAAGAAAAGTTTTAACTTATTATTTTACCCCAAGTTTTTTTATACTTTACTTTATACAATAAAATAAACAAATTAAAACATTGTTCAAATTTCTACTGCGCCTAATTTTGGAAAACAATGACTAATCACGGCGAAATAATTTAAACAAAAAGAAGCTTTTACATAAATCAGTATTCGTATAATCATGTTATGGTTACAATCAAAATTTTAAATTAAAATTTAAAATACAACAAAAAAGCAGGTTTTATTTTATTATCTTTAAAATAAATTTTTGCGTAGTATTCTGAAATATAAAACATAATAAAAAATCAATACATTTTTTAATCGTAATATAAACCATACTTCAACGCACATTACAGGAGTTTTTCATTTCCCAGAAAATTTTTTGTTAAGGTCAATATTAAAAAACGATATATTTGTTACTACCTGCACAAGTAAACAGCGTTTTAACTTTATGACAGCAAAAATTTTTTTAATTTAATATTTTATAAACAAAATTTAATTTGTTTCAAACCATCAATAATTCATTTACTAAACATTAATTAAGTAAAACCCACTTATACAAGAAAACAAAATATCCATTTACGGTAAATAAAAGATATTTTTGAATATCTATTATAGGCTTGTATAAAGATTACAACAAAAAACATTAAATAATAAGCTTATTTTTATTAAATCAAAAAATTACTAAATAATATTTTGTTAAAATATTGAAAATTGTTTCTTTCCAAAGCCAGCACAAATTCTTTTTTAATTTAAAAAAATAGTGCGTTTATTATAAAATAAATCTAGAATTTTTTTATATTATACTGTAAAAGCACAAAAAGCTGTTAGTAGATAGTGTTTAAAATGATTTCAAAACGCATCTGTTATTTTAATCTTACTTTCTTTTTTTTTACTTGTTTAAACGTACACATTTTTCTATGTACGTAATATAAAGATAAAACTTTCAAATTAAATCAGTATATCATACAACATCCGACAAAGTGAAAATTGCAACTTCAATTTATCAGTCGCACTTGTATTTTTAATATAAAAACATTTTTAAATTTAAATAACGAAATGATAAACAGGTTGATAAATGCAACTAAAAAAACTGATGACATTTTACATTCAGAAAGACGTTCTAAGGTTGACTTCGTTATGAATAACGTTTTCGTATAGATACGTAAAATTAGTGTTTGCTTTAAAGTTACATTGATTTGCATTCAGTATTTTATGTGTTTACAAATAAAGCTTCAACAGTCTAAATTAGATTTTAGAAGTACTAAAAATGTTGTGCAGAAATTTGAATAATAAACAAGTAGTGAAGAGAAAACGTTAAAACAAAACATCTTCAGATCTTTTGTTAAAAGCTTCCAACTCTATTGTTATTATTAATTTGTGTATACCTACACTACAATAAGTAGAACTCTTATTTGCATTTATATATTCATTTTAAACTTTAATTTAAAAAAAATAGATTTCTATGACATGACCCTACCGGATTTTGTTATATTTTTAACCATTTCCGTTTTATACTTAAAGCATACTCTATTATTAATGTATTTGTGTCTAAAAATAAGTTTAATATTTTTAGAAACATTATGCGGTTAAGAAAAGTATCAAATTCTAAATATAAGATTTTTAAATGCTCGATAAATTCGGTAAACTAATTACCGTAACGCCTGAAAACATTTAAACATTAGTAAGTACTTTAGTTATATTTAACTAAAACGCTGAGTTTTTAAAATTGAGTCATACACATCATAAAAAATAAATTTTGCCAATTGTGTCATAAAAACATTATTTTTAATAATAGATTTTATTTCAAAATTTATTACATTTTTTGAACATGAACTTTTCAATAAACCAAAAAAAAATTTTTTTTTGTGAAATGTATGTATACAATTTCATGCATTATTTTAAAATTTACTATAATATAACGTATAAACTGGCGTAATATGTAGAATTTTTAATATGCATAAAAAAATAATAAGACGTTTTCATTACAATGTAATCTAAGCCGATTATACAAAAACTATTTTTAAAATATTTGTGTTTAGTACTTATTTTTGTTGTTCCGTCCGTTTTGATGTATCTCACAAGCAGTAGAAACGGTTAAAAAATTTACTTTTCCGGACTAGGGCACTATAGTGTAGAAGAATTTTATAACTAGAAGTTGGCAATAATACGAATCATTTGTTTTTTACCTTATGTGACATTTGTCTCAGACATACACCATTGTGTTATTGTTTAGAATAATAACAATTTTTCAAAAACAAATATGATAAATTTGCATACGTCTTACAATTATTTAAAACGATAATAATTTTATTTTAATATAAGTTAAATTGTAATGAAATTATGCAATTATTCAATTTTATTAAAAACAACTTAATTACAACCACACAAAATTTATGTAAAGATTAGCACAAAAACATTCATGTTTTACACTGCCTGGATGTATTTTGCGAGTATTCGCGTTTTGTAAGCTTCGGTTTCACCTTGGCCTACAAATGTGATCATATTCGCAAAATAACACTTCCTGGACTAATAATACAAATAACGATTTTTGTCACAACAAATCAATAACTAAGTTAAGTATACCATAAAAAATGTTTTTAAACGCAATGTATTATTATAACTTATAGCTTACTTAATAATTACGAGGAATGATTTATTGCGCTTAATTTCTGTCATACTATTGGCCAAATTACAGCTTTCTTTAGACAACCGCATCTTTTGTTTACTTTGCCGTTTTGCTTTTCATCTAATAAAAAAGAAAAAAGAATTTTGTATAACGATATTTGATTATGAATTACGCAATGCCGCGTATCAGTGATGTGGTTAAATCACCACCAAAACAACGAAAACTATTAAACTAAACATACTAGTCTGTCACAAAAAAACAGTGCATAATCAACATGAGTAAACAGATTCTAACTGAAGATCCAAATACAAAAACTATTTTTATTGTATTTAAAAAAAAATTCAAAAGGAGCAGGTATATTTTGTTTTCGCTATAAATCTTTTGTAGCCATTGAAAAATCAACTGTGTGTCGTGCTTTAAAAAAATACAAAGCTACAAGAATTGCGACAAGTCCTTAACATTGTAGTCGCCTTTTTTTCCAAAAATAAAATTCCAACATTAAGTAAGATTAGTAATGCTTTAAAAAAAAACAAATTTGCCACTCACGTTGATTGTTGGGTATACAGGGTGTATCTGATTATCGGGCTTTTATGTTAACAGGTGAAATTGAAGCATAAATACAAGCAAAAAATGTGAAAATGAAAGTTTTATTAAAACATTTTAAAAAATCAAAATGTTTAGCAAAATAAATCGTAAATTACAGAACTGTAGTCTGCTAAGATTGTTGAAACCACGATGAAAAATAAACTGTTCTAAAAAGTGCAAATTTCTCAGCAATATACTGACAAGAAACATAAAAACACATACAAAATAATGGTATCGGATAACGCGTAGTTAGATTACTGTGGTTAAATGAAATTGCTATTGCGTACATTCTTTTCAAGTGCACTAGATAATACCTTCTCCATTGCATAAAACACAAACGTTTAAAGGTTGCCGAAAATTGTTTGTTACTTGCGTAAAAAATTGCACATTCTGTCTAATAGCATTTGCTGTCACAAAAAATCAATCTTGCAGCTGTTATCTATTCTTTACGGGGGTTTTGTATACTTCACGTTTCACCGTATTGTTCTGCAAACCGGGCCTGTAAGCCTTTATGGTAAAATAAACGGTCTAATTAAACTATTTCTTAAAATATTCGACCAAACATTAGCAGAAAACTTCTAATAAAAGTTACTTTGTTGATAATCCTGAGGGTTTTCTTCATTCCTAACACGTGAAAACTCAGCACTCCATATCGTGTAAAACAACACTCATCTGAAAATAATGTTTTGGCATTATAGTCAGAGTTAAAAGCTTTTTGTTGCTGCAACCACTCACAAAACTTAAGTCGCAGTTTAAAATCAACGTCGGTTAATTGTTGGACTCGCTGAACATGATAAGGGTAGAAGAATTCCTTAAAATATGTTGTAGCGTATTAGGGGGCACGTAAACTGTTATTATTATTATTATTTATAATATATATTATTTTATTTAATACATAGGGTGCTCTTTCGTCTTTTCGACCACGGCTTTTGTAGATAAGAAGAACAGCTCCAGTTTTTCAAAGTCCTTGCACACATACCAAAATAAAGTTTATTCATGGCAATTGTTTATTAGGATATCGCTTAACTCACAACCTACGTGTAGCGTGGAAGTTATAATTACAATCACCGTACATTAAAACAGTATCACTGTTGTACGTAATGAAGAACATTTAAATTAAACTTTATAAAGTACGCGTACCTTTACATGAATCATTTAGCATCAACTAAAGAAATCCGTTAAAAAATCGACACAGAAATAAATCAGATTGTTAAACTCAGTCTAAAAAAGCTGAATTTTGCATTTGTCTAAGAAACCTGAATGTTGCATTTATTTATCTAAAGTTTTGTTTTGGTTACAACCAAAAATAATCGTGATCATATACATAAAGTACATTTTGTTAAGCTACGTCAATAATAATTCTAAAAATTAAAAATTACTATCTGCTGTAAATTATTTTATTAACGATTGATTTTGTAGATGATGAAAAATTTAAAAAAACATTAATTAACACAATACATCAATACGTTTCACTGATTTTACAATATTTACCCATAATTTACCTTATAGTTAAAATCAACAATCAATTTCCATTAATTTAGACCATCCTGAAAAATGTAATTGCAAATATCTCAAAAGTGGCCCACTTTAGACCAAATCTTTAAAGGAAAAATTTTCATTTAAGGTCACAAGGAAACTACTCTTTGATTTTGTAGTCGAATTTCAGATACACCCTGTATAGCATTTGAAAGCTGCTAAAATTCAAGTAAATTCGATTAAAAACAATCGTTCTAAAAAAAATAATTTTTTGTACAGAGCTATATTTTACCTTGATGAAACTTGGTTAAATGACAGTCACATAAAACAAAAAATATCGGTCGACAAAAGTATTCGTTGAAGGGTTAACAACGGTATTGAAAAATCAATGCGGATTCTAAATAAAGTTTTATTGAAAATGCATTAATACTTTTTGAAAGCAAGACATTAAAAGATTACAAACGAAAAAATAAACGCAGTCAATAGTCAAATAACGGAAAAAATCCCTACATCAGCATCAAAAAAATTGGTATAAAAAATTGGTTACAATTAAACAATGTCGCATTTGAATCAGATAAGATTCGGTTTGAGTTTTTACAATTAATTCATAAATACAAGTATCAACATAATTTGTATACAATTGATGAAATGGTAAAGAAATTTAATAAAATATTGAAATGACTGCGCTTAGTATCATTACAAAACCTATAGAACTGCTATGAGCTCAAATAAAAAACGAAGTGGCACCTAAAAATAACAATTTCACGTTGTCTGAAATAAAAAATATTTTACAAGAAGCGTTATCTAATGTGTCCATTTGGAAAAATTGTATGGAACGTGTTATTAAAGAGAAAAAAAGATGTGTAAGTTAGATGAAATAGTCCTCGTCAGTTCGTTATATCAGTTGTTAATCATTTTTATCTTCAATTTTCGGAAACATATTTATCAGATGTTAGACTTTATAAACTGATTTAGGATTAAATACGATAACATTAATTTTTTTAATTTCATGTAACTAACATTCAAAAAATAGCGAAATTTTATGTAAAGTTTATTTTTATGAGTTTTATCAAGTTCATCAACTGCTGTCTAGATAAATAATTTAAACTGATAAATAATATTTGTTTCAACTTGCAAATTTGGGTAGAACCTATTGTAAACAAAAGTAAAATAACTTTGTTTCAATATTATTTAGATTGCGAAATATAGATTCAAATGTTTGCAACTTGTTCCAAGAGTCTGTGACGGTATCAAAATTTTATGTAGTTCTACGTTACAAAAATGTGAACTTTTCAAACTGTTTAAAACAATATATAAATTCGACCTGCTTGCTTTGGTAAAACCTTGCAAGCTTCATTGCAACATAACTGCAGTGAGTGACAAATGCATTTTTGAACTATTATTCCAAGCAAACTTGATGTTAACCTACTGACCGCAGAGTTATGTAAACCAAACATAGTATTACACCTATCTGACCTAAAATCTATTATGCTTTGTAATGGAATGTTAGTAAATGTAATAGCCTTAATTATCACTGGTCTGCAAAAAAATATTTTTTATCGAGCCCTGGCACTATTCCGGGTGATTCTTATGTAAAATGACGTCCTGAATCCAAATATGTTTTCCGTTTTTTTCCATCACCCACCATTTTCGAGGGAGCCTCAAATCTCTAATTTTACCACTTTTCGATAAATTAATTATAATTTATTTATCGAACGATAATAATATTAATAATATTATTATAATAATAATATTTATAATAAATTTAGTTTTCAAAAATTGAAATGCGCCACCTGTCTTGTCCACTGCTTTCGCAAACTGCTTGATCAATCCAAATTTGATATGTGACATTGATATGTAGGTGGTAAGTAAATATTTTCCTTCGGAACCAAAGGATTGTGGGTGACATTTTTCTGACCAGGAATAAGATTTTCTGGCAGAGGCCAGTCCCGTACGATGTAATGTTTATCTCGGGCTCGGCTATCCCATTCACAAAGGAAGCAGCAATATTTTGTGAATCCTGATTGCAGGCCCGTGAGTAGAGCAACAACTTTTAAGTCAGCGCAAAGTTTCCACTTGTAATCATGATAACTAATTTTATCAAGAATTCTGAAGATGTTTTCGTACGTTTCCTTCATATCAACAGAGTATGCAACTGGAACTGATGGGAAGTCATTCCGATTTGCCAACAAGACAACTTTTAAGCTTGTTTTTGATGAGTCTATAAACAGTCTCTATTTGTCTGGGTCACATAGCATCTGTAGCTCTGTCATCAATAAATTTGCATTAGGGCAGAAGACTAAACCTTTATCCTCTGAGAAAAGACATTTCAGGGTTGCTTGTCTGTTCCTGTAAGAAGATATTTTTACTCCCTTTTCTAAGAGATTCCACTGTTGAAGTCGCAATCCTAGGAGCTGAGATTTACTCTTGGGTAACTGCAAATCCCTGACAAGATCATTTAATTCCGATTGAGTGAAGAGGTGAGGTTGCCGAAAAACTAAATCTGCGGAATACCCTTGATCATCATTGAACGTATCATTCGAAGCCCCAGGTTGTGGCTCAGAGTCTTTTAAATCAATTTCCGGCTCTAGAGTATAAGTGTTTGGGGGCTCTGGGGTTGGCAAAGTATCGTTATGAGGAACAGGTCTTAGAGCTGACGGAATATTGGGATACTGAATTGTATGCTTACTTTTGCTCCAAAACCCGACGGTGGAAGTCATACAAAAGTAAGAATCTGTAAGATGATAGCGAGGTTCACGCCAAACCATGGGCACAGCAAATGGCATTGATTTACGGGTACCTTTGAGTCATTTGGTCAAACTACTGTCACAAGTCGTACAGCAAACTGATGGAGCCCAAGTCTTGTCCTGGTCGCCAACTTGACAATCAAAGTACAATTTATAAGCTGTTTTAACAAGCGGAGAAAGGAGTTTTCGTTGCGCTTTTAAAGTGAATTCCTCGCAGACATAGCAGAAGCTATCGGGATGATTTTTACACTCGCGTGGCATAATTAAACAGTAATTCAACGCCCGACATTAACCACAAATCACACTTAGTCACTTGAAAAAATCCAGAGTAAAAGCAGTTTTACTGTTTTATACAATTGAACAAAAATGAACACAAAATCCAGCACGTTTAAAACGTCGACAAATTCACTCTGCAACAGCTATAGATGTACTGATCGAAGCAGTTAAGCAAACAATGTAATATACTATAATGAGAAGAGTAATGCAAGTTCAAGCCTGTCGAAAATTTCTGTTCAAACCTGCATGTGGTATTGAGATCGCCAGCGTCGTGCAGTGAATCTTCTTAACTGTTTATTGATATTTTTTTACTGTTCTTATATATTTGTATTTTATTGTTGTTTCTATATACATTTTATAGCAAAACTTTTGCCATATACTTTGGTATAAATTTTATTACCTGCTTTGGGATGTTTAACGGCTATAAGTTAAAATTCTAAAAAAAAAATGCAAAAAATAAAATAAAAATAGGGTCCTCCCAAAATAGGTGGGTGATGGGTAAAAACGGAGCTCATTTTTGGATTCAGGAGGTCATTTTACATAAGAATCGTCAAAAATGGTATCAGAGCCGATTTTCATGCAGATAAGTGTTATCTGTCATAAATAGTTGAGGCAATCATACCTATATTTGCTTCTGCATTACTGTCCTTAAAATATTAAATGAAACAAAAAAATTTGAACGGATACTATCACAATCTCTCTCAAGATATTTAACACAAACAGATATTTTTGACAATGCTTTTATTTGCCGTGTCGTCGATTCAAATGATGAATTTTTTGTTTGCCAAAATATTCACAATTCTCTGAGATTGATACTTCCTTAAAACGTTAGTCTTTGTTCTACTTGGGTATTGTCTTGAAACATCTCAAAAAACTTTCTTTTGTTTTTTTCCAAAATCAGGTTTTTCTTTTTATGCTTTCTTTTTATGACATGATTTTTAATTACAGTTAAATCTGAAGTAGATTCTGTATTAGAGAGTATACATTTAGATAAAGAATTTAGGATTTGTCTAAATTTTTGTAGATAACCGGTCTATGGATCACATTTTATTCCCTTTTTTGTTTTTTTTTCATAATCGCAATCAGACAATTATGAAAACCTTATTGAATCACTTGTACTTGCCTTTTTATTTAATGGAGTTCTAAAACGGCCGCTTTGATGCTTCTACAAAATTTGGTTTTTTGTTGAAAGTATAAGAGCTAAAAACTTTAAAAAAAACTGAAATTATTACAAAGGCTAGTTGTATAGGAGGTTACTAAAATTAGAGGAATTTCTCAGGGGAATGAGCAATCAACGACACATTTCATTCATTTCGTGTCGGGTCTCTGGTCTGGTCATACATTTTTCAATAATAATATTTATTTTCATATAAAAACTATGTATTTATAAACTAAAGACACATATCTAGGGCGCACTTGTGCCACTTTTTGCAAATAATCGATGGTACGTTTACTGTGTGCCTTCAAAATTCGCCTAGAATTGCCTAAAATTGTTTCGTTTTTTACTCATTTTCTATATTTTTGTCTTTAAAATTACACAAAATGTCTCAAGACGGCTTATCTAGCTCTTATGCTTTCAACAGAAGAGTGAATTTTGTAAAGACTTGGAGCGCATCTAAAGCGTCCGTTGTAAAACCCCTTAATGAATTTTACGTAAGAAATGACGCTTAAAAAAAGTTTTAAGCAGTGTGAAATCAGTTTTAACGCTTCCGTTTCCGTTTGTTAAGTATAACAAAAGATCAAATAATGTCGATTTAGGCACAACTACAGTTATTTGTATCTGTAAACGTGGCGATTGTGTAGATGTTAATTATTATGTTTTAGAGAAAAGTAGGAGGATGCATAAATACTGTATGAAAAGTGAGCGTAAAACCATTTGAGTGTCGTTGTTTTTATTTGAATTTTGCGACACTGTTAGAAGTGTGAAAATAATATTTAATTGCAAACTTTGGTGAATGCTATGTTGTGTAAATATTCACGTTAAAATCAATAGTTTACCAAATATCATACCGCGCTCGCTCATAGTAAGTTACTAAAATTTTTGCCAAAGTACAAAACGGTGAACATTTATTACTAACGACACGTAACATGTTTGTAAAAACAAATGGCGTTGTTACGGGTTTACTATAAACAAGCTTTACAAAAATTGGACACAAAAAGTGGCAAATCAGCAAAAATTGTAAGAAACTGGAGATTTGAAGCTCAGAAGGGAGTTTTGAATCCTCACTTAGCAGACAAACAATAAGTTTTGAACAATGCATCTGTCAAAGAAGTAAGCAGACATGCTTACTAAAGCAAGCTGTTTGCTTCTTAGCACTCATTAAAATGAAAATATTAGACTACACAGAAAATCAAGAAGGTGATTATTCACAGTCGCAAGTAAAAGACATAAATCTAATTTCTAACATGTCTTCACCTGTATTGTCAGAGAAAGCGCGTCAATCAACTTAAAAAACTACTCTTTTTTGAACCAAGATGGAAAAACTGCGATTATGCCATGTTCATCAAGTTATACCTCATCAAATACAAAAATGGCAATTCTGAGTGTCGTTTTTTATTTTTTTTATCAATGGTTTTTTCACTATGTTTTTAAAATTAATTTGAGAAAACAAATACTTTTTGAGAATGGATTTATGATTCAAAACGAAAGTGCGCATTTACTAAAAGTAATTGTTTTTGGTTTTTGAAAGATAATCTAATAATAAAAAAAATTATACTTATTTTAATTTTATGTAGACAAAAATTAATTAATTTTTTATCAGACTATAAGATTTACAGATTGAAGATGGAATTACAGGTTTCTATTAACTTTGTGATAACTTAAAAAATAAATTTTCTTAAGTAGCTTGTGATGGATTTAATTTAGATAATTTTTGAATATTTATATAGACTACAGCAGTGAAATTTGTGTGAAATATGGTAAAATCTGATAATTATGAGACAATTGGCATCACTGTTTTAAATACATAATTTTGTAATTCGTGTCATTTTGTTCATGATTGACGTTAATAAACATGTTCTGAATTTTAATATGATCAATTGACAGCGCCATAGCGTTTTAATTGCAACCATGCATACTCAAATTATAGAAGCCTACTACTTTCAAATTTACATCAAATTATTTGCTTATTTATCTGGTGAGTTTGAACAGTGTAAATCGATCTTTTGTAATTACTCCTCTTATTTATTAAGTAAGGTATAAACGACAGATTATATTGCGGGATATAAGTCGCGCAGGTTATAATAATCTCCTCAACCGTGGTCCATATACAATTTTCTTAATACTAAAATTATTCAAACATATGTAAGTGTTAGTAAATCAAATTTAAAACTTAAAATATTTTTAAATTAAAAATGAAGTGAGTGTTTTGTTTTGTGATTGTGATTGTGATAGTTGTCACTAGTTTATTACAATTAATTTTGACGTAATTGTGATTTACAACACAAAAATCAACTTTTTTTCTTTAAAACTGTTATAGAATTACCCTAAATTTTAAATATGTTCATTATTAACTAGTAGATAATAATACAATATTATTTACGTGCGGTTAAAAAAGTGCTACTTCACAACCAACTATTAAACAATTCATTAATAATCAATTAATTAAAACTAGTAATAGAAAGAAGTGTTTACAATTCTGGCTCAAAATGCCAAAAACTTAAGCTATTGAGTGCAATACTGAGCTGATTACGAACGGTTTAACTAAGTAAGTATATTGAATAATAACAATTTAATAGTCATAAGTCAGCTTTTATCGAATAACATATAATTATTTTAGACCACGTGTATCTAATATTTTGTAATTTTATTATTCCCCAAATAACCATATTTTAAACATGATACGGGTTTTAATTAACTAAAAACTAATTTTATACACTATTTTAATGAAATGTTTGTTAATCTAAAATTAGTATTTTATTAAAAATATAAAATATTGGAAACGACAGTTGATCTAAATGATACAATTTATAAATGCAGCACTTGATAATTGATTAATTACTTACAACTACACACAAACACATTGCGATTACTAAAAGATTTATAAAATTTCATCAATAAATCCTAAAACGCTGATTGTTTTTTTTTTAAATTATAAAAATTGTGAATGATAATAAAGCGTCAACGTTTTATTAATAAGTATATTTATGATAATAAGTACTAATGTACAAAGATATGGAATATTCATATAACATAAAAGAGCTTTCACTTCTGAGAGCTTATTTCCAATATCCAATTATCCAAATAGCTATTAGAACGTAATTAATTCATCGGTATAAAATCTGCATTGTATTTCGTAAGAGCATTTCATTACATTAAATTGCACGGTTCATTAGATTTGCATAAGTAATTACATAAATTTTAAGGTTTTATAATTAAAGATTAATATTTATATTCGCTACGTGTATTTAGTTTAACTTAATACACACTATACTCGTGTTATCAAAAAGTCGTAGCTACTGAAAAATATTGGTGTTAGTATTATAACACACACACACGCTTTAATTATTTCAAAAAGTTTTCGTCTTATACTGCATCTTTTTAATAATAGTAAAAACCAACAGATTATTAACCAATTTTGTAGAAAAGTTCCATTTAGATTTTATCCCCGAACGTAACATATTGCCTTTTCTCAATTGAGAACATCTGTAAAGTTACAGATTTTTGACATTCACGGCAGTTTATACATAGTATCAAATTTCAGAAAAAGCTTTATCTAAAAGCACACATTATTGAAGAAAGATGTAACATTTATAGTTGGCACATAAAAATCTTTATTGCAAACGTCAATATTAAAAATCGAAATATTCGACTAATAAAAATTAATAACAATTTTACCTAAAACAATTTCAATAATTCTGAAATACTTAACAGCCATTTATAATATTGCTTTGCGTTAATATTATTTATTAGTGTTATTAATATCACAATTTCACCGTCGAACATTTTAAAATATGAAACTATTCAGCAAATACTATATTAAACAAAAAATAATGTATAATTTCCTCACTAATTTTTCGCTACATAAAACAATTTTCAATTAAAGTGAAAAAATGACGTCTATTTTTCGGTATTCAGACGCATCTAAGATTAAAAATTATTATATATTGATCATAATTTTATAACGGTTTAAATAAACTATAAAATATACGTTCAAACACATACCGTTTAAAATAAAAATTATTATGTTGTTACACATGCTATAAGTTTTTGCGTTGAACACGTTCGTCTATAATCCACAATCCGACAATAATTACGATTCCTTAACGTACAGGGCACTGACTGACGGAGCTTGATCAACGTGCCGCTAATGTCCTGGTGATCCTGCGCATTCAGAGAAGGAAACACCTAAAATGTTCAACGTACAGGTACAATGGAAAATCTAGAGGAAAACAGGCAAGATCCATCAACCACAAAACGACCTTTATTAATAGTGCTTATGTAGCCGTATGATTTAAATTGGATTGTTAGCTTTTATTCGTTACACTTAAGAAGTTGTTCTAAACAAAAATTATCACTACGAGACTAGAAATTTTAAGATGAAATAAAGTTTATTCATTGCTTTGCTAACATTTCAGACTAAAATCTATTTGTAATATGAAAAAAATCTTTTTGCCGTTTCGTATGAATTTCAACTGAAATCCATAATATAAAATCTATTTATAAATAAGACTTAAATACAAACCGCGTTAACTACGTTTTCTAAAATTGCACTATTCAACCTTTTAGCAAACTCTGCAGCTCAAGATTTTATAACTATTAAAAAACAATTGTATATTTACTAGCACGCACTGTAAAGACGTTGAAGTTAAAGAATTATAACCATAACTACTACAAAAAACACTAAAATTTTAATTAATTTTTAAGAACACGTTTTGCAATTCTTAGATTCTGTTTAATAAAAGGCATACATTGCTAGTTACTATTTAAACTAAAATTTGTTGTCATAGACAACGTATACTTTATTAATTCTTAGCTTATTTTACTAAAATTATTTCTACGTACATTACCTATACTAAAAAATCTTAAATTATATTTTACATTTTACGTTTTACGAATTACCTACATCCAGATTAATTTTTAATTGATAATAATTTTTTTGTATTTATATAGATAATACGTTTTTCCAAAAAAAAATTAAAAAGAATATGTTATATTTACATATTTAAATAGATGTACACTGTTATCTTTAATTCTTGCCATTTATGCGATAATTAACTTTTATTAGTATTTGCCAAAAGTTTTTTAATAAAATTTATTATTTGAGATTATTTTATTTTTTTGAATTTCCACAATGCAATGTAAAAGCGAAAGCTTTCACAGTTCAAACTCAAAAAACGTTCTTATTTTAGTATTCTAAGTGGTTTTTGGTTTCATTTTGTTTCCTAATTTTTGCCTGACATAGCTTTCTATGTTCTCTTAAAAAATTCTCTGTTCTATTTTTTTATTTTCCGCACATTAGTCTTATTCATAAAATTGAATACGGCATTGTACGATTATTTAATTTGAATCTTTCTATAAAAACAATTTTTTCAGCAAAAATTGTTAATAAATGTTTTTTTTTTATTTTATAGAAAAAAATGTTTAAAACTCGAAAAATCTCAAACAAAACTGCTGACGTGGCATTTTAAAATACATTCATGCACAATTTTTATTTAGTATTAAACTTATAAGTTGCTTGTGAGTACAGCTTTTTCATTAATACAAAACAACTTATTGTTTCGGCTAACAAATTTGCTACATGTAATATTTATCGAGTATGTAGGCGACCGCCTCTTATTACAATTTCACATGTAACGTAAACGGATTTATTTTTATAGTTCATTATAGATATTTTTAGCTTAATCTTACACTAGGGGGTCACTGTAAGGAGCTACTTTCAATATTCAATATGCACATACATAATAGAAATTTTAAAAATTAAAAAATACTAATTTAATAAGTGCAATTTATTTATAAACTCTAAACGTTGTCTCATCTAAAATTTAAAAAAAAAACTAATAATGAAATCAAAAATCGTTACTTTAAACTAGGTCAACGCAATAAACTAATATAGTACGTTTACAGTTTATAAAAGTTATACCTATAAAATTTAACAATACTTAATTAGTCATATTGTTTTTTTTTCAGTATACAGTGTGTTTACAGTCTTGTGATTTTATTTTCAAGAGACAATTAAACATATTAAAAAAAGAGCATTAACGTTAAAATGTCAATAGTTTTGTATAAGTTTATATAATAAGAGATATATTATAAGTTTGCATAATAAGAGATATATTACTTTACGTTTTTTTGTTTTTATTTTTTTTTCGTTTTACGAGGAGATTAAGCATATTAAATGAAACAATTTTTTTATTTTTTTGGTGAAATCTACTGTACAATAGCTGTCAAAATTATCGATGTGTTGAACAACAAAAAGGAGTCAATCAAACAAGAATAATAAAGAAATTTATCAATTGGTATCAGAAAAAGTATCAAGTCTATTACCTAAAAAGTCCAAAGTACTAGAACTTCACGCCAATTCTGTAGATGGATAAATGCAAAAAAATTGCAAAGGTGAAATAAAGTTATTCTAATTGCGTACTTTGTTTAATGTTTTTTATATGATTTGTTAGCGTTTATTTTTTAACATTATTAAGTGATATCTCTTAAGATTTCAACATTATGGTTAGTGTACTAGATGCTGTGAAGCACTTTACAAACAACTGAAAAAAGGTCTAACGACGAAATAGCTAGGAAAGTATTTGGTTGAAAATGGTAGTCCTAACAGACGTAATTTTTATTGTAAGAGTACTATCATTAGGTATAAGAGTACAAGGTAGTATGAGTTAGAACGTTGTAAGAAATACTGCAGAAACTGTTGTTCACTTTTAGGCAATGCAGAGTCACCACCAAAAGATAATGGCACAATGAGTACTGAAACAAAAGAAAAAATAGAACCTTTAGGTAATAATATCTGGCAAATAATAATTTTAAGGACTATTAATTTTAACATAAACGGTGTATGCTTTATTTTTCTAGAAAAACAATTTCTTCCACCGTCCTCGAGCAGTTCATCATCTTCTCGTTTATCTTCATCATCTTCGTGCTCAAACTCTTCGTCGTCTGTAGAAGAAAACGAACCTTTCAAAAATGACATAAAGGTTTGTAATATAAATGTAGGTATTATTATTATTTTTACATATAACTGAGATTTATTTCTGTTTATATTTTTATTTTTAAGATGATTCCGACAAGGACCTACAAAATGACCCATACGATACCGATGATAATGTGAAAGATCCTTTGTTCCAAAGATCATCCGAATCAAACTTTTTAGAAGAACAGGACAAGGACAACATTCAACTAAGGAAAAAAAGAGAAAGTATTGAACCAAACTCAAAATGACAAAATTAGTAGAAAAAGAAAAAAGAGACTAGACATGTGGCTAAAAAATCGTGCAAAAATATGAAGAAATAATGGAGAATTTCATGTTTATACTCAAGTGCAAAAACACAAAAATGGTACAGTACGAATTAAGAAAGAACGACCCAAAAAACAATTTTACCTCCATGTGATGAAAAATGTAGACTTAAATGCTACGATAAAATTTCTTCCGAACAACGTGAACAAATTTTTTCAAAATTTTATAAACTTGGTGACATCGGAAGACACATAGAATATATAGGATCAAATATGACAAAAATATAGTAATGTTGCCAATCCAAGAAACCTAAATAATGCATTCTTCTTTATAATCTCAGAAAAGAATACACAAGCGTGTAAACAATTTTTTATGGCCACTTTGTCAATTAACAATAGAAATATTCAGACTGTACTTAAAAAACAAAATGTTTGTGAAACAGGAAAGGTAATTGAAATTGATAAAAGAGGAAGACATGGAAATCACAAAAAAGTGAGCGAAGAAATAAAAAATAAAATCAAGTTACATATTAATTTAATTCCAAGAATCAAAGCTCATTATTGTAGAGAAAATACATCACGTGAATTTATAGAAGGCTAAAAAACATTAGCAGATCTACATAGAGACTATGTAAAATTATGTGAAGAAGAGAAAGCGGATTACGAGAATTACCAATTATACAAAAATTCTTCGAAGAGTTTAATCTATTTTTTCACATACCGAAAAAAGATCAATGCGAGTTATGTTGGAAGTATGAAAAAGAGCAGAAAAGGAGAAAGCTAAACTTGAATAAAGGCACCGGGAACATTTACGAGAAAAGGTACTCAGTCAAAAAAAAAAGGACAACGACAAACAGAATAGTGCCCATGATGTTAAAGTTGTAGTTTATGACTTTCAAAAAGTTTTGCCCTGTTCTACTGGTCATGCAAGTTCATTCTATTATGTCTCAAAATTGAACGTTTTTAATTTTACCCTGTTTGGCATCAAAATCACAGAAGGTGTGTGTTATTTGTGGCATAAAAGAGTAGGTTTGCGAGGAGCAAATAAAATAGGAACAAGTTTATACTTGCTCTTTATGTTTACATAATTAATAAATTGGAAATCAAGAATCGAGGCTGAAGTCACAAACTATAAAAAAGCAAATTCAATTTTTGTTCCAGATCAATACGCTGTTAATTAGACAAGAAGACAAGCTAAAAAATAGAAAGAGATATGAGGTTAATGAATTATGTTTTAATGACATAATCGATTTAAAAAAATTGGCATCAGAGCTTTACATTAATACCGCAAGAACCGTAAAATTTACCAATTTGCGAGTAATTAAGGTACAAAAATTTAATCCCAACACCCTGTTTTATAAGTATTCCTATGGTGAAGAAAAATGAATAGAAATAGAAAGTATTAATTAAAGAAAAAACATTCAATTTGACAATATAAAACTAAATCCTGCTTTTGTAAAAAAACAGGGATTTTAGAGGCAAAGAAGAATGGTTTACTGGAGTTAATTGAGAAAAAAAGTTTGTTCCTTATTATTATTTAAATTTTTTTAAAAACCTGTAAACGATTTTCTTCTTTAGTTTTAAGTTGTTTTGGCAGATTTTATTTTACTGATTAACTGCTAAAAAATAGTGTTTTTATTTTTGTGAAAAAAAATTACTTATATTAGAATATTTATGGGTGTCATAGTTATGAAATATTTTGTTACCAAAAAAAAAATTAAAGAGCTCTCCTGTAAAATCACGTTTTTTGAGTTGTAACTCTTTTCTTCCGCATGGTCGATATGCTTGAACAAGTTCAAAAATCAAACCACAAAAAATATGCAATAATATAAAAATAAAAAGTAACTACAACATGGGAATGTAATGTAAATAATAAAATTCCAAAACAAAGAGCATGAAAGTCAGATCTAATATACAACAAACCTACTAACTTAACTGTAATTATCCAAAGTAACAGATTTGACCAAGCAAGTAAACTTAACATGTTAAAAATTTAACAAAAAGCATCTACATCAAAATTACGAAATTGCGCAACAGACATAAAACTAGATGCAAATAAAAAAAATTAAATAATTAAATCACTAGACAGAAAAACTTTTAAAGAGATCTATACATCAAAAAAATTTCTAAAAAACAAAACTATAAGTACTGATTTAAAAAAACAGCATTTAAAGTACACTAAACACTAAAATCGTAAAGGTCGATGTACAATCTTTAAGATTGAGTTCGAAAACTAATGGCCGATGGTGCGGCGTTGACTTCTTGATTGACCACAGAAACCAAAATAATCAACGTCGATAACTACGTCGGATCAGCAAAGAAACAGAATAGACAACGCTGCCTCGTGGACTAAAAAAAATCGAAGCATCTGAACAGTTTTTATATAATCTATAAGAATTTTGTCGTTGCAAGCTATCAAAAAAGTACCTTGCGTCGAACTACAAGATAGACGCTGTTTCTAAAAAAGTACATAATGTCGATTATGTCATCCAGCGCACTTCCTGGAAACCCACTTCGATAGCGATTAGTAATAATAAAAACGTTTTTTGTTTTTTACGGTCGCCAAGAAATCTAAGAAACCGCAAACGACGGCAAAAAAAAAGACCTCACCTAGCCGCCATCCCGAAAAAAGCAACAGACGCACCCGCTACCGCCGCGACAAGAAACAGCTTTCTCTGTGACTTCGAAATAGCAGCGTTAGTCGCCGTTGATAGTAAACTAACAAGGTGCGACGACGAAATGTTCAAGCCAAAAAATGCAAAACTGGTTGCCGCCGAAAAAAAATCATCCCCGAGAAATCTAATTCCGACCACGCAAATAAACAAAAACTTTATTTCATTTAGTACTTATACTTATATATTCTATGTTCTGATTTTCAAATGTTTTATTGTTTTATAACTGCGGTGTTTCTTTTAATCGTATCCTTTTTGCTTTATCCTGTCGTGTTTTTTTTAGTTTTATTACGTTTTTTTTTGCTTTCTTCAGTTTGTACTTATTACAGTTTTATACATTTATGTGTCAAAATAAAACATTTATTCTCACATTTGTAATTACTGCAGTAAAAGTAAACTTTAAAAAAAAGTTGCTTTAGTTTTTTCTACAAATCTCTTTTCTGATGTTGAACTTTTAACTCTATTCAATGATTAATAAACCACGATTTTGTTCAAAAATAGACCTGATGTGTATATGTTAGATTTGCAATAATTTTGATTATGGTTTACTATAATATATACAATTGCAGAATAAATTAAAGATTAAAATACTCCAGTCATGTCGTGCATATTATAAACAATAGCAGGTAAATGATTATAGAAATGGAAACGTTGAGAGCTGATTTTATACCCGCGTAATTCACATAATTTTGAATTAACCGCGGGCTAAAACCACAACGATAAAAATTGTAAGGTAATGATGTGAACATATTGGCAGATATTACAGTATATATGTTTGCATACTATTTGTTTTTACATGTTTTCTGGAAATAATGAATAAATTTGGTTTAAAAAAGATCGATGGTAACGTTAAAAATGATCATACCAAATAAAACTGTTAATTGTAAACGTACATATATTGATTACGTTGGAATCTGAATTAAAGCTGAGGTGCAAAACTGTTATTATATACATAAACGTTATTTAAATAACTTAACAGCAGGTGTTGGTGGTAAAAATACAAAATCAACATTGACCCTGTACGTTTGTTAGCGTAGTGTTGGATTTTTTTATATTTTTTGAGGAATAATATTTTGAAATTTAGTAACCTTTTGATATTGTGAACATAAAAGCTATATATAAGTTTTTAATGTTATCAATGTTCTCTTATCTATATGCAATTCTCAATAGACATCTGTTTATAAAAAATAATGACAAATACTTTAAGTTAAGTGATGGGCTAAGCGTAATCAATATAAAAATTGTGTTTTTTATGATACTTCTGTGATACTTTTATAAATTAGATCAAACCTGTTTAATAATTAGTATACGCATTTAATTATGCACAAACATTTGATATTTTTGATAAATTTAAAAACAAAGTAACTAACTAACTAAAATAGAACAACATAAAAAAATAATAATTTTTCAACTAAATTTAGCAAAACAATCGTCTTAAAAAGCGTATCAGAAACCTAATAATAATCACATGAATATAAAACTTGTTTTACGATTACATGTCAAATGAAATTTAAGGTTACAAAAGAAAGCAAATAAAAATATCATAAAACTAAATAACTGTCTGCAGTTTTATTGTTAAATAAATTACTTTGTAAGTCAATTGTCTACTAAATCAAAATTTGTTGTTTACAAAAATGAGTAAATAACGGTCATTTCAGATAAAATATTTTTTTATAGTTTCAACATTTTATACGAAAATAGGCGTCTGAATAGTATCAACACTATTATGGTGTACACAAAAATTAAATTATTTAATAGAACGCGTATATAATTGAATTAGAAATTTACCGTTAGTAATTATTCAATTATTAATCAAACAATGCTACGGCAAACATTATAGTATACTATGTACATGGGTTAACTAGATTTCTGCCTCTATCGGTTACTTAATTAATCAAGTGACATAAAACGTAGAATTTCATTAAAAGTTTGTAATTTTTTAGGCATTAAAAAAATTAATTAGTATAATAATAAATTTAGAATTTGATATTCAAATAAAGAAATAAATGTAAAATTTATATAAAAATAATGACTTAACACCATAATTGAACAATCAGCTTGCATAATAATTACATTTACTTAATTTTACAAAGTAGAGTAAGTTTGTTGTATTCGAAATACACTGTAGAGCTCTCAAATTAAATTAAATTAAACCAACCAAAACTATAGAATTAAGCGTGTAACAAAGAGTGGTAAAGTAGTATAATAAAACACAAGTTACAGAGTGAACGTGCTTCAATCACGAGACCGAGTTTCATACGCAAGCCGCGCAGCGGCGAGTTTATGAAGCGGTAGAGTGATTGAAACGTATTCTATGACGTGTGCTTTATACTATTTTCTCTATTTTGATACAATATTTAATATTTTTCGTATAATTTTAATTTTAAAACAACATTGGGAAACTTTAATATTTTATTGAATTGGCAACACTTACACTTTGACATATTGAAATTTATGTGTTAACCTAAAATCTCATACAAAATTATCACTTTATACCTTTATAAGTAAATAACTTTGAATTAATAAAACGTCTTTTTTATCTTGGCATCAAAATTTGAATTTGAATTGTTAAATTCCAATAATTTTGATTTCTTTTTCATGTAACGTCAACTTACGATGCAAAGATACCATTTTTAAAAAAACTAACGTTAATAAAATTCGTGTAAGAATTGCTTATTCTTACACGGATTTTAGTGTAAGAATCGCTAATTCTCATGTCGAAATAGAGAAAATAGTTATTTATACTAAAAAATAAAATGCCGTTCATTAAAAAAATAAAAATTACTTAAAAAAACTATCGGATGTGTTTTACGTAATTACAATTCTTAACTACAAGCTTAAGTAACTTTTAATTAGGACAATGTAATAATTTGATATGATTAGCAACCCATTAATCAAAAAAAAAGAACTGACATAAAAATGTTTTGATTCTGAAATCATTGCGTTAGTTCAATGGTTTCCAAAATAGAAATTAAAATTAATTTGGGGGTCCCTTAACAACGTCTGGGGGCCGCGCAAGGTTTAATATTAAAAATCAAATTTGTGACACATTTGTATTAATATGGAAGTTAAAATAAATAACAAAGAATAAATTAGTAGCATGTTTTACACCCTAAGTAAAATGTAAACATAGACAAGTGCATAAAATACAAGTAACAACAGGCGTCGCGATGAGTCAATCCTATCTATACAGATTTATACAGGAACGCAATAGACCCCATACATGCACCAACCAGTCTATAATATGAACTATAAAGAATCGTGCATCTAATCAACAATTTAGTTTTGTTATGCGTGATGTAAAGTGCAAACAACAAGTTTTCCTAGTCTTGGACAAAAAGAGATTGTTAAGCGGATAGCGCACTTTTGTTACGTAAGTATATTTGAATAAAATTGATAATTCTTTTTAATTTAAATTTATTTAACCAAAGTTATACTCTTGTTTGAGTTGATTAAAAAAATTATATATCATAGTTATCTGTACAGTAATCTCTTAACATTCTCTAACACAGATGTGTTTTTAAAAAATATATTATTAATAATTTTATAAAAAAAAGCTAGTAATATTGGGTTTTAAAATTTAATATAATGCCCTCTAAAAGTAATAACTTACTATTTTTAATTTTTGTTTATTTTGTTTACTTCTTTACTTATTTCATTTCCTGTCAAGACGTCAAACCGTCAACGACTTAAACTGGAAAAAATGGAAATAAAATTCTAGTTTGAAAAAGCATTTTGTGTAGTTTATTCATCACAGGATAAGCTTTTCCCATTAGTTTTTAGAATTCTTTAGTAATTTCTTTCTTCTCCTACTACTTATGCGTCAAGCAACTACGAAACCAACTTTCACTTAATGTGTGCAATAGCATTCGATAAACGGGTTCTTATGTGTAATATATTTTAGTATTAATTAAAAATTTTGTCAGTCATTGTGTTGACACGATTTGCTATTCAAATTTATTCTAGGCTGACTCAACGAGGAAAACATTTTTTTTTCGAGAAAGTAGGTGGATTGTGGATAAGTTTTATTTAATTACTTTGTCGCTGTTAGAAAAATCACTCGCGGAATTTTGCTTGTTTTAACTTACGCAATTAAAATAGCTGTTTCAATACCATTTAGGTATTTTCAGTAAATATTTTGAGTTATCGCATGTTGTGAACCATAGTTATTTGGCATGTCATTTTTCTTCGCTATCGTGTAAACTTATGTATTGTGTGTTGCCGATACCTTCGGCATTTATGGATTGAAAATGTACTATAAAATTTCTAAGACTCGTTGTTGATAATCTACGTTATTAAAAAAAAGTTGTTATACCTATTTTATTTTTCCTTTATGGTAACATATCTTTCTTTTTGTTGGTTACACAAAAAGCAGTGTAACAAGGATTACGAACCTGAAATTCGTTACAGGCTTGGACCTTCTGTCTTGATCGAAACAGAAGTTTTATTTATAAAAGATCTGGCACCCTTTAACTCTTATTTATTTAAACCTCCCCTATCTCCGACTGTGTGAGTTGACCGTAAGACCTATAAGCTTGTAACAAAAGACGAAGATTTGTTTGCTTATTGTCAACACTTAACGGCGCTTTATATAGACCATAAATTTGAAAATATTTTTTACTTGGATATTTCCGACTGGGTGTTAAACCTTTTTGCAGGTAGTTAAATTCAGAGCACAAATACAGATCAATACATACTAATACAGGAGCAATTTTTTGAATTATACACAAATGAAGAGCTGAAACCAAACAAGGATACGACAACCTCTGGTTACAAAAACATTTTATATCCAGCATTACGGGTTATTGTACAGAAACTGTTGATTGCTTTACCGTCTTCCTGTTTGATAGAACGTAAATTCAGTGCTGTTATGAGCTTTATCTCAAAAAAAAAGAAAGTGGCTAGAAATTAGTACATATGGAGATTTACGGTGGCTAGTCACAAACATTGAGCCGGACATAAATAAACTCATAACATCTCATTAGGTGCATCCAAGTCATTAGTTTTTTTTTTGTATTTTAAACCAAAAGTTATAATTTCAATAAATACTTCTTCAATAAAATGTTTTATTTATATTTTATTTTTACGTTGCCATTTATCGTTCAAGACATCAAAGTTTTGTAATTTTTCTATTATGCATTTATGTAGTTTCTTTACTCAGGGGTCTGTGGGCAAGTTGTGACTGTGAAAAAAAGTCCGAGATAAACATCAAATAAATAAATCAGAAAAGTTTAAATTGTTTTTAATAATAATTTATGAAAGTTCACTTCTTTAATATACAAATTTAACTATTACAATAATAGATTTCTTTCAATAAAACAAAACACATAATTATGTAAATAATCACAATTTGCATTTTTTATCTAAATTCATTTCACATTTCAACATTACATATATCCAAACAGTAAAATTATATTATAACGTTAAAAAAATATGTGTTAGTTATTTTATGTAATACAATGTAAAGAATAATTATCCATTATTTATCTTTTACTACTTTAATAAATTAACTATATGAAAATTGCTGATATTCATATTACAAATAAATGTAAAGCATGCATAGAATTACAACATGGAAAATGTAACATCGATAATAGCCTATATCATACTGCTATAAACCAGCATTATACGTACCCTAATATTTCCAAATGTTTACTTTATCACGAAAACAGTTTAGATTCACTATATCATAATTTACATTTTCGATTAACATAACATCTACACAGTAAAATAACTTTATCAATTTTTAATAATATATTAATGATAAAAGCTCTATAAGGTAAGTAAAATAACTAAAAAAATATAAAACAGCAAAGAGTAGAAATAATATTTTTTTAAAAACTTTTCTAAGTAACTTTTTAATTAATAACTAAAATATTGTGTAAAGACGTACCTATTAAAGATAACAAAAAAGTTGATTTTACAAGTTCTACTTTTGGAATACTAATTAAACATTTTAATTAGATTTAGGACGTGTTTAAATTTAAAAAAAAACGTATTTTAATGTTTATTTAAATTAATGTGTTTAAATTTTTATTAAATAAAATCATTAACTAAATTAATTTTATATATCTATGTTAAAATTGTAGTGTAACTATTAAAATTAAAATTAAAAATTGCTACTATTTGATAGATAGATTTGAGAAATCATCTATTAATTGCCATACTCAAAATTTATTTACTGATTTTTTTATTTAAACGTTAATGTATTTTACACAGTTGCGTGCTAGTTAATAACGGGACACACATTTTTTCCAAAAATATGAATATATTATAAATGACGTAACCAATTAATTTATACGTTTACAAGGTAATTGTAGATAGCATTCATACTTGACTCTTAAACGCCTGCTAGATAAAATCATTTTAGTAGAATAGAATGAAATGAATTTCTATTTAATGCTTTCAATGATAAATAAAAAAAATATTAAATAAAAATGTTGAAAAACTAACGTTCTGTTTCTACAATGTGTACAAATGTAGTTATTTTTAACCAATTATTAAAAAATTGTGTTTTAAAACACATAATTATTATAGTAAAAAAAAAAATCAATAGCAACTAGATGCTTTGTGTAAATTTTTATTGTATTTTACGTTATGTATTAAAAGGCAATTTTGGCAAATGGGCAATGTACGAATACAGCAAATTTCCATGAAGACCATAAACAATTACAGTAGACGCCGCTTATTGGAATTACGGATAATATTATCAATTACATTATAGTAATCACAATTTTGGTATATGTTATAGAATTTCTTCTTAAGTTTGCTGCTATAGACGAACAGTAACCTATTTTGCATAAATTTTTTAATTGGAGCTTGTTTGGTGCATGTGAATTCAATTAAAAAACATTATTTGTTTAGTTGCAAGTACAAGTGATATCATCGGACCTTTTTTCTTTGTACATTAATATAGTCTAAAGTCTGATCATCAGTTATCGTCGGTGTGGTGAAGATGTGCCGTCTAAAATTAGCATAGCCGAGCGTTAACCCGCTCACTAACTTATTTTAGTTAATTGAATGAGTTTTGTTTTAAGACTTTGAAATGGATGACGCAATAAAGAGACGTGATCTTAGCCTTATTAAAAATAAACTTAACATTTTACAACAATATGATAAATTGCCAAAAATATGTCTGCGGAATGATGCCGCACAATTAAAAATTAATTATGTACCAATAAATAGAATAATTAAAAACAGTTTTTCAAATTTTGCTTTATTTTTGCAGTGTATGTATTTATTCGAATACGTATTTTGACTAACTTTCGTAACATTACCTTGTTTAAACATCTGTAAATACGTTATCTTTTACTTAATTTAATTACGTCTTATGTGTTAATATTATTTTGTATTTACTCTTATTTCTGGTGTCAGCAAATTACAGGGAAAAATGTGTCGTTCATAGAACTAACTGATCATCGTAATATAGTTTTTGATTTTTTTAAATTACATTGTCAATAAACTTAGAAAACTATTGAGTGTCACATTTTTAGCTTGTACTGATGCTATAATTTCAACCTTCTTAATTAATTAGATACGCGCTTTATGAATTTACTCCTTTCTAACCAATACACAGATTTTTTTAGTATCGGATCTTGTTATCATTCGGTTATTGTTATCAAAAAACCCAAGTCCCAATGTGATTCTATTATGCGGCGTGCACTAACGATTTGAAACGGTGTCAGTATATCGCTTATAATTTGATAAAATTATTTAAATGTTATAAAACGATTCTGAAATGCAATTTTTTATAGTAAGTTTATAAAGTAGTTTTGTCACTGTACAAGAGATACGTAAATTATTGCTCTTGTATATTAAATTTTTACTATACCTTGACTTAGTGGCTTTAGCCACAAATAAATGAATGTTGTTTGACACGCAATAACGTCTTAATGTCTAAGATAAAAAATTAATTGTTACTGAATTGTAATTAAAATGTTTCCTTTAAAAAATTTTAAAATGTGTACAAAACTGATAAACCATAAACAGCAAAAAATAAGCATAATACATTTTTGAGAAATAGCAGACAACAAAATGGAAGTAAAACAATAATTCTCCCATTCTCAATCAGCCAAAACAAGAATTTATGGAATGTTATAAACAAAAAAAGAAAATATCAATTGATAAATTGCTTATTAAACAAAAAAGTCAAATGAGCATGCAAGTTGAAAGCAATATATTCTATCAGAACAAAAAAGGTTTGAAATAAAAGTACAGTGCACGCCGTCGGGATGATAACAATAACCGAATGATAACAATATCCGAAATTCAGAAAAAAAATTATATGTTATAAAGCAATAAATACATAAAGCGTGTATGTGATTAACAAGTTGTTATCTTAGAAAGTGAAATAATAACATAAATACAAGTGAAAAATGTAAAAAATTCTATAAAACGTTTAAAAAAATCAAAATTTTGAGCCAACGGACCTGTAGGATTAAATAGTTCGTTGAACCCGTTAATAAAAAAAATCAAAAATAACGTTGTGATATTCACAGTTCTGAACAATTCTTCTCAGAAATTTGCTGACACTAAAAATAAATTTCAAAATAACGTTATCACATAAGACGTAGTTAATTTAAGTTGTTATTCTAAGAACGCAAATGCTTTCCAAGTTAATTCTCGAAGATAACATATTTATACATATGTTTAAATGATGTAACACTACAGAAATAATGCTACACATGCTAAGCAACTATTTTAGGGTAGAATAATAAAATTTTTCTTTCTAAACAAGTGTATTGTGAAAATTCAGCTAAAAAATTCAAAAAAAGTAGGTTACTACTTATGCATAGAAACAAACCTGAAAAAATTGATAACATAAACCAAAATTATGATTACTGTAAGCGATATTTTTTGTATGTAGTAGCATACGTCCGGCCTGTTCTTTAATAAAGTGATAACATTACCCGATTGATTACATCATCGACCTGGCAACATCAGAAAGTTACGCTTTCCTCTGAACGAGTAATCTATATACTTTTGCAATGTGTTTGTTTGTCTTAAAGATGTAGAAAAGGAAGTACATTTGTTAATGTCTACGGTACGAACTACTTGTCAATTTATATTGACATGCTTATAACTTCAAATTTTAGAATCGGTTCTAGAATCATTATTTGAAGTACTTAGATATTAAAATTAATTAAATTAAACGTTAAACATGGAATATAAATACAATGTATCTTTAGCTTGTAGTGGGAATATGTAAAAATAAACAAACAAAATGATCGTTTGACAAGTAGTGCGTACCGTTTGTTTACAAAAACGATTTCTATCTTTTACAATGTTGTGTACACTTTTCAGTCTGTGATTACTCGTTCAGAGGGAAACTTGACTTTCCGTTGCTGCCACGTCGATGGATAACATTATCCGTGATCCCAATAAGCAACGTGCTCTGTATTTGCATGATGTGAAAGGAGTTTAGGCTATATGTATCATTATGTCATCTGCAGTGGTCAAGGTACAGATTATAGCAATAAATAACTATTATACAATTATTGATTTAGTAGATAAACTAATGCAAAAAAGGACACATGGTATTAGCACCATTCGAATAAACCAAAAAGGAATACCTCCTGAATTGAAGAAAAAACTTTGTAATATAATATAACAACCAGACGTGCGGGTAGATAACTACGTTCATTTCTGTGCTACACAAGTAGTCGAATTAAAAAGTATTACATGAAGATTTTTCATCATTTTTTGAACGAACTACAGAAAATATTTACAAATTATCGAAGAACTGGAGAGGTAAACAAAAACGGCTACATTTCCTTGAAAAAATAATAAAAAAATATGCCAAACCAGAACAATGCAAGCAAAGACGTTCTAAAACGCTTTAACCATTCAGATTTATTAAAAAACTGTTTTCAAATTTTATTCCTCCAACAACGAAAGCAAAAACTTATAAAAAGGTTTGATAAACATATAATTACGTTATTATAATAAAAATAATTCCTTTCCAAATGTATGGTTTGCGCAGAACAAAGAAAGGAAAGCAGGCGTTGATGCTCAAAATGTTATACAGTATTATTTTCAGCTCTATACTTTAGCATTTATTATACAGAGGCATTTTGTTTATGTATTTGACTTCTCTTTTTTGTTCTCAATAGTGTTTAAATTTTTGTTCTAAAAAAAATTGGACACATATATTCGTCTACGGAATATGTTTTTAAAAATACAAAATTGGAATTAACGTTTAAAAATTAACGATACAGCAAAGACATCACATGGTAATATCTATTGGTTTATGTTTTGTATGTACACTCGTTATGAAAAAAATCGAGACTAACTTTTTGTGAAGAACACAAGTTTAATGGTGTAATGTAGTCCTACCGAACGCAGTAGATGTCAATACTTGAAACCGAGAACAATGAAATAAAAACATAAAAAAAAGGCAAGTTTTATTAAAAATATTATTTGTTACTAATGGATACTTTCTTATGTGTTATTAATTTTCCATTTTAGTATTGTTTATGTGAGAGTTTCGCACATACATATTTATGTAAATAAACACTTTGGAAAATCCTTTATTAAAAATTGATAATAAATTTTAAGTAAACAGTAGTAGCACTATATTTTCACAAGTAAAGAAAAAGTGTTTGTTTTTATCGTAAAACTAATAATTTTCTCTGAATACTTTTACACAAATAAAACTTTAATCCTGTTTATACATCAATGGATAATTCTAATCCACAGAAGCATTTATATTTCTTTAAACAATATTAAGATGTCGTTTTAATTTAATTTTAAAAAATTGATAGAATAGATATTAAGAATTCTAGAAAACCATTAAGTCAAGTTGAATTTTTTAATCAAAATATTAAATTTTTATTTAATTATTTGTTTTACTAAGTTTACTTGTGGCAGATAAAAGTTAAAATCTTCTTGAATGAAATTAAATAAAAATTTTCCGTAGGAAAATGATTACCCAAACTATTTGAAAAATTGATGACTTATTTTGTTAAAACAACAAGCATAATTTCTCTGTTAATTAAACAAATTTAAATTGTTTTTAATTACTGGTTGACGCCCGGTCTAACTTACAAGGAGCGCTTATTCCATCAATAAATATTATTTAAAAATTATTTTAAGATACCTACTTATTTATTATAATAAAGATTTCATTTAGGCATTGGTAGCGTCGCACTGTTACAAAAATGTATTAACAACCGAAGAGGTCACATGCATTTTACATTAATAAAATATGTGTTCGCTCTATTTATCTAAATAACTTATCAATTGTGGATTAGAATTATGTAATAAGCAACTTATTATTAATTTCTAATAAATGATTTTTTAAAGCATTTATTTACATAACTGTATAAATGCAAAACTCTCACATCATAAACAATTCAAAAATTGACTATTAATAACCATATTACAAGGCACCCATTATTGACAAATACGTATGTAATAATTTTATAGAATATTTTTAATCAAATTAGTTTTGTCTGTGTCATGCTGTTATTTCAATGTTTTCGGTTACATGTATTGACACCTCCTGTGTCAGGGCGATTCCTACGGTTAATCCGCGTTTACACCATTAAAACTACTGTTTGTCACAAACAATTTGTCTCAATTTTTTGCAAAAGGAGTGTACTTTCAACCCCCCCCTCGTTTTTTAAATGCATTTTCTAACATTTTGGTTCAAGTTTGTTTAAAAGTTTATTATCAACAATCAATTGAAGAAAGTTGTGAGTTTTAACATTTTATTTTAGCCTACTATTCTACTACTATTTGTACATTGGTTCAACATAAGCTTTTTCTACTCTTATGCATTCCCTAATTTTTAATTAATTAATAGTTTCCAATAAGTTTTATAGATTGTCTATTGGATTAGCATTGATTAAAGTTTTTAAATATCCCTACAACAAAATCTAATAGATTTAGGTCAAGTGAGGCCAAACCACTAGTCTTTCTTTTTTTATCCATCGATTTTTGAAGTTCATGTTTAGGTGTTTGCAAACTACTAGACTAGAATGTGGTGGGGCCCCATCATGCAAAAGTCACATACCTCGTCGTATTGGTAAAGGTAGAACTTTTAAAAGTTCTAGCAAATTCTAAATTAAGTTCTCTGGTTAACCCTTTTGACAACACAAGTGGTTCAAATAAATGTATTATTGCAACCACATGTTGATGAGTTCAAATTGATACTGATGAAGCGCTATAATACAATTATGGAAATTTTATTCTTCCCATAAACACAAATTTTAAAAGTTTATAATGCCGTTTTTAGAAGATCCAGCTTCGTTCGTAACGAGAACTGAACCAATGAAATTTGCATCGTTTTTGTGCCAATCTAAAACCCGTTAGAAGTTTTCGGTTTCTGTGAAAAGTCATAGACTTTTTCATGATCGTACGGATGCAACTGTTGCTGACAATTAGTAATTATTACTAGTTTTTGTTTCGGTTATTTTAGTCGCAAAATAATTTAAATTGTAAATCGTAGATTATACAACTTTCAAAATGTTTTTATTAATAAATTTTACTATAATTTAAATTATACCAGACGTGTTGAATAGATAGAAATAGATCTCTCTCACAAATGTTTTTGTGATTGGTTAATTCAAAGTAGGCGGTCAAATAACATTAAAATTCTGAATTATTAGTATTTTTTGTGTCCACAACTTATTATTTTAAAAGAACCGCCGTATAGGCAATTAACAATACAGATATGCATATGTGTATGCATTCTTATTATTCGTCTATGTAAATCTGATTTGACATAATTCCGCTTCTTTTTTTAGAGAGAGGAACTTATTTCCATCTTTTCAGCAAATCAACTATAGTATATAAATGTCAAAATTTTAAATGTTTCTTGTTTTTGTTCTTAATTAGTATGCACGTGTGATTTGTCTAGTCTAGATCGAAACCTTGTCATGTCTACTTTCACATTTCTGCAATTTTCAATTTTTTATTATATTAAATTAGAGTCAAGGCTACCATAATTATTAAATTCTCAAATATATTAATAACTCAACCTTCACGAAAATTAGCTAAAACAATTTTACTTCTTTATAATAGCATTTATACCTGTTTGTGCTAAAAATGTGTAAGTATTAACATTCATTAACAGCCAAATAAAAATAATTTAATGTGTAAAGTAATAAATTAATTTTAACGCATGTTTGATTGTAAGAATTTTGTTTATTTATGTACTTTAAAAAATATTGTTAATAATATTTTATAGTCAAGAATGATTCTAAATTATTTAACATAAGAACACAATAAGCTCGTAGTTAAATCATAATAGTTTGTAAAAGTCACAGTCTACAAAATTTAACATTGTTAATATTAACAAATGAAGTAAAGCTTCAAACTCGTATATTCAATTATTTCTATTATATTTTAACTTTACGCTGTAATGCTTTAAAGTTTTATGCAAATTACAAAACTAAATAAGGTATAAAATTTTAAAATAAATTCAACGTTAAAAGTTGTGTTTAAAATAAATACAAATAATTGACTTTTTTAATTAGTGCAAATAACTCCATTTTTTTTGTAACGTATGATGTCGTTTTTTGTATAATTTACTTAATCATTTTATTTGCTACAAAGTACTTAAACAAATAAAAGTATTTAAACAGCGATGCTTTTAAATAATCGTCAACACAGGTATAAGTATATGTAAATACAAAAGAACTAGACGCATACACAAGTTGGCATAAGTAAAACCGTGTGAAATAGTCTGAAAAGAAATACAGTTTGATAAACAAAAACAATAAAATCATTATATAGCGTTGCGCATTCAGTACATTTGTCAATTGTTGACATATAGGAGAAAAGTAAAAATTACTTTGTAACCAGTGTGTTGAAGAGTACAAGAACTAAACACCTAATAGACTTACCGAATTATTTTCGACAACGAATTTCTACTACTTGATACAAAGCCCACTTACCTGAAAATAAAAAAAAACAGCATTAAATACCAAACCAAAACTAATGTTTTTATATATACATTTTAACAAAAAAAATCACAATAATATACACTACAAGCAACTTTGATACTTTTAAGGCTTTTACAACAACCTGTATTATATCAAAATAATTGTTTAAAATAGACTCTTATATCCCAAAAGTAAAACGTTTTAAAAGTCACGTATTTTGGCAACAATATTCCGTCGTATAGTGTATATATAACCCTGTGTACATTGTACCGCCGCAAGAAAAACTTTTTTTTTTATAACTGACATTTTAAAGTTTGCTTTGTAGCAAAAAATAATATTTCAGGGTTTCACTAATCTTTATGACAACTAGGCATTTTGCATGTCATAATTTTAAAATAATCAAAATCAAAATTATAAATTATTAAACGATCCTATAAAACTGCTATGATATATGTACTACATTAAAGCAGATTTAAAAATTTATGGTTTTTGAGATATTTTGATTCCATTAAAAACACAAAATATTTTAAATACAATTTCTAATTGTTGTAATGAATTTTCAAAGTAATTTTTTAATACATTGTAAATATATATAGGTCTTACAAAGAGAGAAAAGTTTACTATCATTTTGAGAAAAACGGTTTTCTTTTTATAATTCTAAGGTTGCTTAACCTTCGGATTACCAAGCAATTTTTGAGGCGCCGATTACCAAGTGGGGTCAGATTTGACCCCAAGTTTTTTTTCTTATTTTGTAAAGAAGAACCGATTAATTTGTAATGGTAACCTTTATTAATATTTTAAATTAACATTAGATTTCATATAAACTAATACAAATATAAAAACAAAATGTAAACATAAATTAGTGAGACCAACAACTATTACATATTATTGTAGTTTTCTCTGGCAATGTTGTTTACATACAAAGAGTTTGCACTTTTCACATGTTTCCGAACATTTTTTGTCATTTGCTATTGGACATATCTTACAACGACCTCTTTTTGGGCGAGCGATAGTTTCGTCTTGCCGTCCCACTTACTCTGGTTCTGTGTCTGCCAAAACCACCGCTATTGCATTCTGCACGTCTTGGTAATCCTTGAAATGTGCGTTTTTTGATATGTGGAATTACTAATTCAAACCCAAGTTTTTGCAAAAATAATCTCCTTTGGGATGTTTTCCCTTTTTCAAAATTTCCAAACTTCGTAGTGTATAGAATAAATGCATTCGTGGCAGCAATATCAAGGAAATTAAAAAATAGAACAAGAGGCCAGCGATTTGTATTTCTTGTGCATGAGTATTTCTTGACCATTTTATTGACGCTGTCCACAGCTCCTTTGCAGCTATTATAGTCCAAGATAACTTGCGGTTTGTAACTGAGCTCTTCTCCGGACAATTCCAAATCTTGGCGTTGAAAGTAGCATAACGCTTCTATATTTTTTAGGTACGTACGATACTAAAATTGTGTCTTCTCCATATAGAATTTCGCTTGAGTATTCTGCTCGATTTCTTTTTGGTAAAAATTCTTTTGGTATTTCTCTACGTGTTTTACGAATTGTTCCGATCAAGGTTTTTGATTGCTGCAGTAGCTCCTTCGCCAAAGACATAGACGTAAAAAAATTATCCGTGGTAATACCATAACCCTCTCTCAAACCTTCAACCAAATCCAAAACTACCCGCTTGCCTAGAAATGAAATTTTATACTCGTGCATAAAACGATAAAATTGTGTTTTACCTTGTTCCCGTTTTGGAGCGTTGTCTACCATTCCAGTATATATTTGAAAATTCCAGCAATATCTGTTACTAACATCGCATAAAGCCCAGATTTTAATTCCGTATTTATCTGGTTTCGACTTCATATACACTCGAAAGAGACATTTTCCACGGAAAGTAACAAGTTGTTCATCAATAGATACTTCAGCATTAGGGTTATTCGATTTTTTGCAATTTGCAGCGAGAATATCGTGAATGTTACGAATAGCTGCTAATTTATCTGTTGCCCGTCGTTCTTCTTGAGTGTCCATATCGTCAAATCGAATGTATTTCAAAAGGTCTCTCATTCGATTACGAGACATTGCAGCACAAAAATTGGTCTATGGAGAGACATGTATTTCGTACTCTACAGCTCCAATATTGGTTCTTGGCGTGCTTTTAAACCATCAGCTAGAAGCAGTAATCCAAAAAATTCATGTAACTCATCCGCATCTACTGGCTTCCACGTATCGCCTACAATTCTTCTAGCTCGAATGTTTGTTTCTCTAAGTATTATGTACATAATGTCTTCCAAGATAAATAAATGGAAAGCATCTAGGCATGTTGAAATATGTTCACTGAATTTTGTTAATCCTGGCGGTGTTTTTAGAATATTTCGCTGATCTCGTCTTCTAACATTAGTTAGCTTAGTTTTTTTCCATATGGAACTATCTTTACCCACCAGTGAATCTTTATCATTGGGCGAATTATCATCACTGTCATCGTCTTCCGAACTTTCAATCGGGTTTACATCAGGTACACTTACTTCTTCAAATTCGGCATCACTATCGTCAGATAAAATTTCATGTTCAATTTCATTCAGTAAATTAATATTGCTAGCTATTTCTTCCACTTCACGCTGAGACAAATATTTTCTAGCCATAATTCAACAACAACTATTTCCAATCAAATGTAATAACACAGCAGACACACTTTTCAACTGATTCGAACAAACTCATCGAATGTAATGACTAAAGACGGAATGGTAAAAATCATGATTCGGACGAATAACACGTTCAAACAAGTTGAAGCAAGCAGATTAGATGACAAAATATTAGAATTACTTTTTAGAATGTCGGTTACCAACTGAGGTCAAATATGACCCCAACGACAATATTTTTTTACGTCGCAAAACAAATAACAATTAAAAAATTTGTTATATATTATTAAACATTGTTGAAAGAAACTCAGCTAAAAAAATATTGGGACAGTTGTAAAAAAAACTTAAGAAAAGACAACAAAAACAACACGTCTAGGGTCAAAAAGGACCCCAATGGTAATCGGAAGGTCAATAGATCGTAGAAGAGAACCATAGTTATGGCCAGTACTGAATTTTATGATCTCTGTTGATTGTTAAGTTTTATCGTAAATATGTTTAATAATAATACTTTGTATTAATTTAAGCAAGCAATTTTATAGTAGTTGCTTCCACACAATTTCAGGTTATGTTATATTTAGAATAATTTTAAGTATACTTTTGGATGATTTCAGTAAATATATTATATATAATAAACAATTAAACGTATTTATTTTCTAAATGTAATATAACTGTGCCATATTTCTATCACCACTACAGGTTATAGTCCAAGCTTTGATAATTATTGCTAATATTATCAATACGAATAATACTGTTATGTTTTACTACGTTTAGCTTTTCCTTTGGAACTATTCTCCAGCGCGAACACATCTTGATACTGTTGGCTCAACACTTTAACTATAGCCAGCTGGTCGTGGCTGAGGTTTTGGCATTTGGAAGTAAGAATGTCCAATAGATGCTGTAGACACTTCTTCGGAGACGTATCTTTGTTAGACTTCACGTATCTCACAATTTTAGATACTGTCGTGCATTGGCCTACTACGGTCTTTTTTTTCAACATTGCTGGATCTAAATTAATATTCAAGATCCTTACTGGTATCATGTTTTTTACTCGTACTAAAGTTCTGCCAACGAGCAGTCCCTTTTCAACTAAGTCGCCCTTCATTGATTCAATCGCGCGAATGTAGCCTTCTCGGAGATTTCCATTCAAGCGTGACATCACCACACTTTTAGTTCTCGCAGGCAGAGTCACGTCTTCACTCAATAAGACTCGCACGGCTGCCCTTTGTGACGAATGAAAAGAAATTTCATCATTGTCGATTTTCAGAACATCGTTCTTCATATCTAAATGGAACGTATACTTCTTTATAACTTCTATTCCCAGGATAACTTCTTCCGTGATGTCGGCTACCGATACTTGATGATCAAGTACTCCATTTCCCAAACCAATAGCTATTTTGACTTGTCCGTGAGTAGGTATTTTTTTGCCTGTCGCCGATCGAAGTCGTACTGTTACTGGTGATGTCATCTCATCTTCCTGTAATATTTCCGGACGAATGATGGTTTTTGTCGCTCCCGTGTCAACCAGTAACTAAACACTTCTTCCATTGATCTTGTCATCGAGATAAATGCTCTACAATTGCTCCCTAGGAGTCGCTTTGTCTTTAATGTTTGAATGTTTTCTTCTGTGTGAGATAGTATTTCTGCAGCACAACGGAGTTTATGGTTACCTTGGTGCGACGCCTGTTATGCTGCTTCAAACTCCAAAACATAGGTTAAAGCCTCATCCAACGTCTTTGGTCGAGCTAACCGGAGAGTCTGCTCATTTCTAAACGTGAAATTAAGATTTCGTAATTTTTTTGTAGGTGGTCAGGAGCAGTCTGCAAAATTCCCAGCGCTTCTCCACGTAAGGACACTTGGAACTTGACGATCAAAATTTGGAGGTACAACTTTAAACTTGTGCCTGGTTTCTTCTTGATGGTCTATTAAATCTTTACTCGTGACACTTCCTTCACCGTGACAATACATTTGGTTCATTCTTTCCTCAAGCAGTTTCATTCTGTCTTCTAATTTGTCCTCTATTGCTTCTATTTTCTCATTCACAGATTCGCAAATTTCTTCTTTTAAATATTACATATCTGGTTGAGTTTCCTCTTGAACAATTGTAAATTGATTTTCTATGCTCGTTTGTATTTCCTATTTTAAATTTCTAGAATTTTCCTCCATTTTCTGGGAAATGTTTGGACAGTTTTTTTTCCATTTTTTTAGAATTTTCTTCTTTCATTTTCTGAGAATGTTTGCAAAATTTTTTTTCCATTTTCTAAGAATTTTTGGACAGTTTTTTTTCCATTTTCTGAAAATTTTTCCACATTTTTTTATTTATTGATTCAAGAATTTCAAATATTTTCGCATCGATTTTAGTTTGATCAGTAGTTACCGGCATAAGTTATGTATATAACACGAATGAAAAGTTTAAATACACTACTTTAACGAACTGGAATAGCTAGAATTACACGCTATAAACAAACATGCGAATCGCGAACTAAACAGTTTTATTTATTTACACGATTTTAACGGGTTTCAATACCGCACACCTGTATCACCAATGTAACGAATTTTAAAACTAATTTATTTATACACAAAATATTTACACGTTTATAACTACACAAACTAATGAAATCTAACGATATTTAAGAAAAACACTTACACTAATTTATGTATTACAATCACTCGAAAAATAATGTTAAAAAATCTTCTTGTAATATTTGGAAAGTTTGTTCAAAATCAGATGTTTTACTTAATGGTAAGTTTGTTGTAAATTTCTGATGGTTCCCAATCGTTTACTAATTTATATAGTGACTTATAGGTTATATCTTACAAGCCACTAGATTCGGTCAAGGTAGTCAAACCACAATAAATAGGATATTTACGGAATGGCCCGTTTGAACGCAAGAACCTTTGAACGCGAAACGTTTGGACGTAGAGACGTTTGAACGCAGAGAAGTTTGAACGGAAAGACGTTTGAACGCAAACCGAATTTTTATTTTCCTATTCAAAGTAAGAAAAGTAGGTGTCGAGTTTGTGAGAAACAGCTTTATTTTGTATCTTCGCCATTTTTAACATTTTGATTTGACTTATTAAATAAATGATCACGTTTAAATTAATAATAATTAACGATTAAAATTAAGAAAGTTTTATATCAACAAGATTTTGATTGAAAAAAATAAAATAAAAATGAACCTATTAAGTAAACCAAATAACCAAAACCTAAAAACTTCGATTACAACATTGACACGATTCAAACCCGATTTTATATTTTATCGTTTTGCATCACTTTGGTTTTCTTTAAGAATCAATTCTTTCTAATGTTTTACCGGCAACTTTCGAACAATAAATTACATCTTTTTTTATATACTTTTAATTAAAAAGAAAAATTACATTTAGTTATTTCGCATTTTCTTACACTATCCATTTTAAGTTTTTCTTAAATAAATTTAAATCCATTTTTACAAAAAATTAATGACTTTTTAGTTTTCTTTATTTTTCTCTTTTGGAATTTATCACTTTTTATTATTAGTTTGAACGATTAATTTTTTTTATACGTGGCTGCTCAAACCGATATAACAAATTAACTTAATTATTTCAATTTAATTTTTGTTATTTTTATTCAATACGTTTTTTTGTTTTGCTGCTAAAATTTTTAAAATAATTTTTGATGATTTTTTTGTTTTCTTCGCTGCTTTTTAAATTACTTAATAAAACTAATTCTATTATTTATTTATTTTTTCGCTTGGTGTTTTAGATTCCTTTACAAAATAAGTTTTTTAACAATTATTTAAAAAATTTGTAGTCGCTATTTCAAAAAAAAATTTTTTATTCAAGTTTTTTTCTTACGTAGTTTTATTAGTTGGCAAAACTAATTTTCTTAGTGTTTCTAAAATAAACTTTGATGTATCTATCTAATCAAAAGCATTTCCGTTTTTTAAATTCTGATTTTTAGTTTTATTTACTTTCATCTTCGATTTAATACGTTTGCTTTTTTTCTTGGATCAAAATCTTCAAATTAAAAAAAATTACTTTTTCTATTTTTGAAAGCTTTTATTTAACTTGCAATATATGTTAGTTTATAAATTTTTAGTCAAATCTTGCAAGCTAAATTAGAACAGCTTTCTTTTATCCTACGGAGTTAAATTTTTATGTGTTGGTTCGGTTCCAATGACAACGCATTTTTATCATAAGCATGACTTGATTCGACATCCAGGATTAGATCCAGGTAAAGGAATTCTTTAACGGTCAACAGCACAGACACGAAATTTTGTGTACGCATTAATTATGATAGCTTGTTTTAAAAATTAATAGATTTAGGAACACGTCTAGCAAAAACTAAAAATTGTAAAAGAAATTAATAATTTAAAAAAACATTGTTAAATACCAGCTTTTATTTAAATGCTCTAAAAAGAAGAATAAAACTTAACTAAAACCTATGAGTTTATATCTGTACTGATCTTGATGCTGTATTTAAATGGCTTTGTATTAATAATTTAAATATTAATATAAAAAAATCTAAATATATTGTAATAGACAGTAAACATAAGTTACGCAATATTAATAGGGATCATATAAAAATTAACATTAACAAAGTTCAGTTAGAAATGGTGAGTGAAATAAAATACTAGGAGTCATCATTGATGAGTAATTAAGTTGCACTTTAATACATAAAAATTATTTTTAACAATAATTGTTTTTGTTCAAAACTTGTTATTAGGAAAACTAATCATTTTCATTTCAAATGCCATTTAGAGAAACAGAGATGCTCAGTTTTAGAAACGTTACTAAACACAGATTCTACAGCTAGAATACAAAATAAAATCTCATTAATGATGGTACACAATCCTATCATTGTAACTTTCATTTGATAAAAAAAAAACATAAATTTGAATTAAATGTTAAGTCATACCTGCCTGTTATTTTGATATATTCCTACCGTCTTCAACCGTCATCGATAATAGCCACGGCTGTTATAATAACAACCAAAGACGTTATTTAAGTATTAACAAATGTTTTATCAAATTTATGCATATTTTTTATAAGTGCTAATTCCCAATGAGTATAAGCATAAGAAATACATAACGCACAATATTACAATAATAATACATAATTCTGACATATGCCGACAAAATGTTCACAATGAGTGTAGTTTTTCCATAAGATCCCACTATAAGAACGCACTTTTCTGCGCATGCGCACTTTAAATAAACATAATCTCTATCTATCAGATTTATCTCAAAAATTTTATACCAAATATGTCTGACAATAAAATAATCGCACACACCAACCTTTGTAATACTAACATATTAATAAATGCAACTATACGCACTAGATTCCACTAAATTTTAAATAACATATACAGATACTTAAAACCATTTCAATTTTTGTATTTGTTACGTTCGATTGTAAAAGGTGCATAAACATAAGAATTATTAAGAAGCATTGTGAAAACATACATTACTTGTATTATATCTCAACTTTATGAACTATGTATCTGATATGTATTTGTTATGTTTATGCTCATAGTGAATTGACTCTAACCGTTACTATAGCAAGGAATTAAGACTGCCTGATTAACTTTTTGAACCCCAATTTTTAATTTTCTTTTTAGTTAACAAAATTTCAGATAAGATATAAGCGTATAACAATTGCAGCATACAAAGTTGACGGCTGTCATCTATCTGTCAATATTTGTGCTGTCAATTACTCGTTGCAGTTATAGATATTAAATTATTTTACTGATTACCCAGACAATATAGAAAAATTTGTGTAATCAACACTATAAGCTACAACGAAATCAAAACACATCGTTCATTTTACAATTGTGAATCCAAGAACTGCATATGTATGTATGGCGGACACTATTACGTTACCTAAATGCATATACTGTAAAAAAAAATTTTGAAAATCTACAATGTAACATTTTTTACACTTCCATTAATTGAGTAATTTACTTCACTACGAAGTTTATAACGAATAGTCACGAACCTATCACGAACGAAAGATTTTGTAAAAATGTCAGTTAACTGATAAAACAAATTTTAGTCCGACTTCAAAATTAACATATTTTTCACGCACGAAATTATAACGTATGTCAATATGCTTTGTACGTTGGTGGAACTTAGAATTACAAATCAGACGTATTGCTCTTTGACTATCAACCAAAAGCACTATTGGTTCTCCCACTTCTTCCTTAACTTTCGTGTTTGCAGAAGCAGCAACATACTCAGCTTCGGTTGTGGAAAGTGATGGGCTCCCATTATACTTTAACACGTAGCCAGTAATTAAACGTTTTGTATCATTATCACCAGCAAAATCTGCATGCGAAAATCTAACAAAGACTGATGTGTCTTCATTTCTTTTATAATAAATTCTATAATCACGAGTGTTGGATACATACTTGATTATTTTTTTAACTGGGTTCCAATGTGCTATATTGTGATTTGAAAGATCACATTTCTTATCACATACATAATATCTGGTCGATTAACAATTTCTAAAAACATTAGTGACCTTATCGCTTTCTTGTATGGGAACTTACTGTCTTCATTCTCATCGATACGTCTTCCAAGATGTACATGTAGATTAAATTACGAATTTATCAATGTAAGTCCCTTATGTCTAAAAATTGATCCTGGCAATTTCCTATTTAGTCTTTGCATTCCATCAAACATATCTAGCGGAGAAATAGTAACCTCAAATTTTTCTTTCGATCTTACTAACTACTCTTCAAGCGTTTTTAAATTACTTCCCATGATTCATCCATCGTCGACATTAAAGCAGGAAAAATTTTCTTTCATTTAACTCTCCTTTAGATACACGTTTATCAGCATCACTTTGATTGAACAGTTTTCGAAACATTATCAAATTTTATATTCCATGATCGAAATGCTTGCTTGAGCCCATATATCGACTTCTAACAAACCAAGTTTTTAGTTAGATCATGGTAGGAATGCACTCTTAACATCAAACTTAATGATCTCATAATCATTTATAATTGCATATTACTCAGACTAATCGTACTAAATCATACCGCGTTGTTGGTGAAAATGTCTCCGTATAATCAACTCCCTTTGATTAAGTAAAACCCTTAGTGCATAATCTGATTTTAAAACAATTTACCGCTCCATCTGATGTCTGTTTTAACTTAAACACCCATTTTGAGTCAATTGTTGTCTTGTTTGGTGGTACGTTTCATTTCTGTTCAGGGCCTTAAGCTCTTTATTAGTTATTATGTCGTTTCTCGTAATCTTTCAAAATTGTGTCTTCTTGCGGTACTTAATAGCTGACATCAATTTTAATTTGGGCTATATATTCTTTCCTGGATTTGGCAAGCCCTTTTCTTCATTAAATATAACGTTGTGCGTATTCAATTCAAACAATGAGTAATTTGCTAATTTTGCATCATAACGAACAAGTATCGTTTATTTTCCTTTTAGAGCTAATTTATTTTGTTGTTCTTCTGGTACATGCATGTACGTGTTAATACCGAATGTTCTAACAGGTGATAAAGTCGGTTTTTTACCTGTTCACAGTTCAAACGGTGTTAAACCTTGTGCTTAAATAATATCAGTTTTGTACAAAATATAGATAGTTGTAATCGCCACTTCTGCCCAAACGTTTAAGGTAAGTCCTTTTTATAAAGAATAGATCGTGCTGACTCTACAATTGTTCTGTTATTACGTTCAAACTTTCCATTCTGTTCGGGAGTATGTTGCTGTTGTTTCTAACTTATTTCTTCTTAAGACTAGATAATTTTTGAAATGAAAATTTTTATACTCCATACTATTTCCCGATGTATTTTCAACGAGATATACAATATCTATAAATTTATACAAAGTGTCATATTTATTCTTAATAAAGTGCACAACACAATAGCTCAAAACGTCATCTTTAAATAAAACAAAGTATTTTGCGCCACTAATCAAAGGAACTGACATTGGTCCACATTAAATCACTGTAAATTAACTCAACTAATTTAACTTTCATATGTTTTGCCGGTTGACATTGTAATTTATGTTGCTTACTAAAAATACATACTTCACAAAAAAAAAGTCGTCATAATTGTTTATTTTAATATATTTCACCAGTCCTTTTAAAACCATTTCTTTCAAGAATTTCTTGTTTCTGAGTCCAAGTCCTTTATCCCAAACAACATGTACAGGTTGTTTGACTGATGAACGCTATTAATTTTCCATTTTCATATCTCTTTTGGTAATTGTCATACCTTTTCGTGTAATTATTCTTTCAGAAAACATATTTCTTTTAAAATCTTGTTTGTACAAAACGTCAACAATGCTTTCACCAATCCCAGTACTGTATAATAATATTTTTATCTTCACAGTTCCGTTACTTTTTGCTTCAATTGCTTGGTTATTAACTTTGCACCTTGCACCTTTTTGAATGTTGTAAAGAGTTCTTTATCAGTGGTCATGTGTGTTGAAGCACCACTATCCATGATCCAATCGTTTTCGTTAATAGCTTTCACTAAAAACACTTACTTATTTCTTCTATTTTAAAGGCACTGCAAATAACAAGTAATCTTTGTCTTGTAATGCCATTTCTTTTTATCTTTACTTTATATGCCATATGTACCTTGAGCATTTGTTTTTAGAACGGTAGTTAACGCATTTTCAACCCGAAATATGCTTTTTTATCTAAAAGTCGAGAAGTTAAATTTGCAATTGTTTGTTTGACTTCTGCTAGTAAGAACCGGGCATGTCTAAAATTTACGTACTTTGATGGCAAACTACCTAAAATTTTTGCGATCACTGCTGTATCACTTATAGTGTTACTCGATTTTCTTATTTGTCTTGCGAGATTTTCAACTTTTGATACATGTTGTACCACCCCGTTTTCGCTCCCTTAATCTCAATAACAATTCTTTTTATGTGATCACCTTATTTCTGTTTCAAGAACCATTCTTCTAATTTTAATCTTTTTGTGCTCACTTTATGCACTGTTTGGACGCATAACCTATTGAATTATTCCACTTATTACCCAGAAAATAAGAAGATGTTTATTTAATCAATACTATAAGCTATAACAAAACCAAAAAAACATCGGTCATTTTATAATTCTGAATGGAACAACTTCATATGTATCGCGGATACTGTTACGTTACATACATGTATTCACTGTAAAAATTAAAAAGACATACCAAAATTTAACTTTCTTTACAGTACATAATTTTACACTTTTATCAATACAATTAAAACAGTAATTTTTAATTCTACACTTAAAGTTTTACGTTTGTGCAGTTTATGGTTTGTGTTCAAAATACCAACGCTTTTTAAAAAAAAACAAAACTTTTGATTACTAGTTTAATATCGTACTTTGTACAAGAAAGGGATAACGGTGGTCCTTGGTTGCAATTGTATTGTATTGTAAAATATTAATAATTTTTTTAAGAAACATTTTAATCGAAATACTGATTCAGAGAGTAGTTAAGGTACTTTAAATCAACATCACTATAGTATCACAAATCTCCACCGATTTAAAAGCTAAAAAAATACTTACAAACCCTAAAAAAACAAACCATAAGCTAGTTGTTAATGGTAATTTGGTCGTAGAATTCTTTAGTGACCATATTCTATAAATTCATGCGTTTTTTCATCTGACTAATAGTGTAGGTTATAAGTATTAAATCTCTGGTAAACATAGATTAATCGCTGCAAAAAATACGCCGGAGAAAGTCGCTATCATCTTGAATCGAATTTAAGATTGTGTTACAACAATTTTATTGTAATATGTTGTCGTTAACATAGAGAGCCTGAACTTTAGAAACCTAGATAAAGCAGGTTTTTTTGTAGAACCAAGTGAACGATCTTGTTACTGGGAATAATGTTAAAACTAACTGTCGGGTACTAAGCAATTAATCTTCGTTTCTTGTTATGAACAAACCAGTTTTTCGAAGTCGCTGATCCAGCCTTGGAATGTATTTTCTCTAGCTTGTCTTTGGTTTGAAAAACGTATGCCATACTCGTTTGCGATCGCGTTAGCATTTTCATTACAGAAACCGTATATCAGGTACATATCGGCATATTCACTGAATGTAAAAACCATTATGAGAAACAAAACAATAACAAATAACGCAATAAACACAGAACCACAAGAACTAATCAAAAGTACACAAAGATCACGAGAAAGGCAAAGGATGTACAAAAATAAAACAAGAAAGTCGAATTGGATAGATAAATGTCAAAATTTGACAGGTGATGGTTATGATTAAAATCCGTTAAAACTGCATTAGAATAAAAAAATTTCTTTCTTGTTCTTAATCGCAGCTATATCTACTAACAGATATCAAAACTAACATTTATTTATATACCAAAAGTCCAAACTTCGAGAACCTCGTGAAGAAGTATGAAGATTTTTGATTTTTGATTCAGAATTGAACGAAGAATGTTGCACCGTCTAGCTTCTGCGTCAATTTATTTACAACGTGTATATACAAAAATTTATTTACGAATTGCAAATAACTTGAAATATTAACGTAAACATCATGATCCGTACTTTTAAGAAATTTTATGATGTGCCAAAATAAATAAATAAACACAAAAAGGCACCGTCTAATAAAGCAAAATACATGACAACATTGTTTTTATTGATGACTTGGATAGCCTATAATTATTATAATCTTATTAACTAAACGTGCAAAACATCATTTCCATAAAAATTAATGAACTTCTATACAATTTTTTCCAATACTAGAATTATTAAAATCTTTCTACCTGTTACTAAATCAAATTTAAAATTTAAGATATTAATTTTAAATTAAAAATCAAGTCAGTGATCGTGAAACTTGTCATTAGTTTAATAGAATTGATTTTGACGTAATTCTTAATGATTGATTTAAAACACAAAAAATAAACAAATAACGTAAGTTTCTATTGCTAAAGTTGTTTAAATCGTTGAAACTCATGATTATTTTAAGCATTGATTATATATAAAATATATTTAATTCGATAATATTCACATTTAATTAAGCGCGAACTTCAAATAACTTACTTTTTTAAAATGAAATTAATTTATTAACTGAACAATTTGAAAACTTAAATTAGCATTAAATAAAACCTTTTGCCTCGATAGACAGTTTCGTAAACTTTTTTCTTTGAAACTGTTATAGTATTAGTGGAAAAAATAATATATAGTAACAGTGAGTAACTGTATCTGCACACAATTTTTAAATTTTTATTTAAACATTAATTCTAGTTATTAAATGCTACAACAATGCAAAAATTATTTTTTCTTGGAATTTGCTTTCAAATGTTTTATATTTTTATAATGCTTTAATGTAAATATTTTTTGTTGAAAATTATATTTACATTAAACAAAACATGAAAACCTTAATATATTCAAAAAATATTAATGTGCGAAACATGTAAATTAAATTTCAAAGATAATTAAAATATACAATAAATCGATCGTTTTATAATTAAGAAAATACATAAACAACAACAACTTTGATGTTGTTATTTGAACAAAAAGGCCTAATAAGCTTAAGGCACCGTAAATATACAAGTGAAATAATAATTAGCGTTTGAAAATCCACAACTTCTAATTTGGTTCAATATTTTGAAAGTAGGATTAAAAATTTTTTAAAATTCTAAGGCACAAGTAGTTTAACACAACAATGTATACAACTCAAAAAATAATAAAACTACACAACTATTAACACATGAATAAATGTGGTGTGAGATAAAATATTCCAAAACAACGCTATGTACTAGTCTACCCAAAAGTGTTTTTGACCTTTTGATCTCTAAAGTACTAAATACATTTTAAGCATCAAATAATTAACATAATTAAAATGTTAGCTAACAAAATAAAAAACGTCTTTATATAAACCAAATTTTGTTAAACAATGGATATTTTAATTTATTTTGTTCTTAGAATTTTTAGAAGCTTTTTATATTATATGATACAATACAATTTTAGACTTTCTAAGAAATTAACAAGAAGCGACATAATTCAGTTTTTTAATAAATTTTTATACAAAAGCAATTTGCAAAATATTGATTTAAACTACAACTTTTATAAAAAAAACACAACTAAATATGATTAGGTTGAAGCCGATGTAACATAAACGCCACTCTTATGTAAGTAAGTCTGTGCTTTTACTTTAAGTGCTTTTATGAAAATAACGAAGATATAAATACGCATATAATGTATTTTAATACATCATGTTTTTATGCTACAACTTTAACGTTTAAGTGCCGAAGTACATTTAAAAAATTTAAATAAAATTATTTTTGTTTTCAAGCAATTTCATTTATTATTATTAAGACAATCTTTGCATCAGATGTATGTTAGACTGTAATCGATGAAATGGTTTTTGCTACAATTAATGGAGTAAAAATCTCAGTCAATTCTATCTACATATTTACAGGGTTCTATGCTTCAGAGGGTTTTATCGCCCTATTGGGAATTCAACGCAAAAAACTGCTGTAATACAGAGCAGGATTTAAAGTTAATGACACTCTAAGCTCCAATAAGAAGAAGGCCTTTGTAACAAAACTGAAAGTAGAGTACATAAATAAAATAGGTACTTTTCGACCACAAAAACTGAAATCAGCGATTTCATTGATGTATAAAAATCTAATTGTAAAACGTCACTTCCACCAAATTTTATACATTTTTTAAGTTTAATTAGTATTTTACGCAAAACCTTACATACAAAAGTCACGTGTTCTTTAACTATTAGATTATTTTAACGTGTTAAAAGCTCAGTTTATTTAAATTATCAAAATTGAAACATACACATAAAAATCAATTTGATTTTTATTATATGCGGTATAAATAGAAATATTTAATTATAATTGTATCAGCTATGTGGCGTATGTGTTACACAGAAGTATTTACTAACAGCAAATTGTGCATTAAAACACTTAGCATGAAAGTATAACGCCAAAATAAAAACAGCATTTTCCCACGGGTGCAGGAAAAAAGTTATCTGACAATTACAGAGAATTATCTTGTATCCTAATAAAAGTACAGTAAACCTTAACACTCATAAACGTGACAAATAATAACACAGTTTGTTATAATTAAATATGTTCTATTATAAATTAAAAATAAAAATAAATAAAACAAAAAAAATGGACCACTACTACGTAGTATTTTGTAGTTAAAGACAATAAATTGTAGTATGTGTTTTATTGAAGATTTTTTTTTTAATTAGAATCAAAGCATTTATTACAAAAAATCAGCTTTTAGATTTTCATATTCTAATCTACACTAAAACTTTTCAAACTAATGTAATGGTAGTTATGTAGTAAAAGGATCATTGATATCATATTTTTCAACATCATTAATTTTATTCATTATAAGGGTTTTTCAAAACTTGCGCCTAGGTCTCAGTAGTGAATAATTTTTGAACGCTATCTTTGACTTTATGTTATCTCTGACATTGGTGAAGTAGACACATCTCTAATTATAATCGTAGATACTTACACGTTAGAACAACGCATTAAAATTATTTTAACTTAATATTAAAACAAACGATCTTTAAAAAATACACATTTTAAAGTTCATGACTTTTTGTAAATAATCGTTAAAATGAATTAACAATTCAAAGGTTCATAAAAAAAATGAAGAAACTAGTTCCGTCGAGAATCGAAAAAAGTATGGTGAATTCGTCAACTAACAGAACAGCATCCAAGTTTTTCGATAACTTATTATCCTAACAGTGTCATTCGCTTCATATATACATGACGTCATCGGGATAAGCTAAACGAATAGACTATAACAGTTATTGTTTGCTTTTTTAGAGGTCAGATTTCTAATGTCAACCTTAAAAATTACTTTTAATACTTGTTACAAGTAATTTTACTATCATAGTTTATGATATTACTTCATTATACAGGGTGTCCCACGAGGTACTGTACATACTGAAATGGTATGTTCCTTAGGTCAATTTAAGTAGAAAACGTTCTATAAACATAGGTCCAATTCGCCATAGTTACACAGATACAAGCGTTCAAAGTTTATAACTGATCACACATTTTTTAAAAATTAATTATTCTTAGTCAACTGGGAAACAAAAGCCGAACAATATGTCATTTATTGCTTTCTTTTCTACTAATGTCACAGTCGATTTGATTAAATGAAGTGTAATTTAAATGCATAATGCCTTCTCATTTTTCTAACGAAGAGTATGCTGATATCATTTACATTTATGGATGGAAATGCGAGATCTGCCGTTAGGGAATATGAACGAAGATTTCCCAACAGGAGGGTGCAAAATCACCAAACCTTTTCTTCTGTGTTTCAACATGTACGGACTCATGGTTCATTTCCATCAGTTTCAACAAGATCTGACCGTCCTGTGCAGTTAAACGTGAATGAGCAGGAAAACATTCTACAGATGGTTGATCGGAGTCCAGGGTTGAGTACTAAAAGAATTTTTTCTTGAACGGGACTCCCCCGTATGTCAGTATGGCGAACATTACATGATGGGCTTTTGTATCCCTATCACATATAACAGGTTCAGCATCTGGAATCTGGAGATTTTGCTGCCCGGTTGAATTTCTGCCACTGGCTACAGGTAAATCCACAATTAGTTCCATTCATTTTATTTAGCGACTAGGCGCAATTTACTAGAGATGGAGTGAACAATACACGTAATTCTCATTTGTGGTCAAAAAATCCACATGGCACAACAGAAACTAACTTTCAGCGCAGATTTTCTGTTAACGTATGGTGTGGCATGATTGACAATCAACTTATTGGACCTTTTTTCTTTGAGGAACGTCAGACAGGAGAAGCATATGCTAACTTTTTGCAGAATTAATTGCTACCGCTTTTGGAAGAAGTACCTTTACTAACAAGACAGCAAATGTTTCTGCAACATGATGAAGCTCCTCCACATTTTAGTCAGCATGTGACCGAATATCTAAATGTTGCTTACCTCAATAGGTGGATTAGGCGTGGAGGCCCACGTGCTTGGCCCCCGAGATCGCCTGATCTCACACCTTTGGACTTCTATCTGTGGGGTCATGTGAAAAGCTTAGTATACGAGGTAAAAGTTCATACCAGAGCTGAACTAATACAGCGTATTTTGAATGTGTGTCAACAAACACGGAGCAACCAGCAGGTGCTTCGAGCGGCTACTCGGTCCATTTTAGATTGCAGTCGTCGTTGTATTCATACTGAAGGAGGTCATTTTGAGCATTTGATGTGATTTTATTTGTTTGTTTTTTTTTATGTTTGTTTTGTAGTTCGATTTTCTGTTTTCAATAATAATAATTTTCAAAAAATGTGTGAGCATTTATAAACTTTGAACGCTTGTATCTGTGTAACTATGGCGAATTGGACCTATGTTTATAGGACGTTTTCTACTTAAATTGACCTAAGGAACATACCATTTCAATATGTACAGTACCTCGTGGGACACCCTGTATTTAAGAAATATTAACGAAAATGTACTTGAATTGTCTGAAAGTCATTAAAATTAGTTTTTGTAACATTTATGATAAATTCATAAATGCAATTTTGATTAAAATACAACCAAGCTCCATCAGAGAAAAAGTTACTACCAACGTTGCAGTGCTAATAAAATAAGTATTGGTAGTTTTACTTTCCTGCTGATGAAAAACAATATCACATCAATGAGTTGCAGCATTAATTAAAAGTGTAAGCTGCTCAAAAAAAATAGAAGATTTAACAATAATAAAAAATCCAAAAACAATTCTCCAATAAAAAACGAGACGCTTTACAACTCGACTAAAGATCTTAACTGACGACTCTATCTATCTATCACTAAAATACATCAGTGCATTTTTTCTAGATTAAGTTAGATGGCCAAATGCCAGAAAAACATGTTGATTTACTTAATGTAAAATATAAATTTAATTTTAGCATTGCGCATATTCTGAACATTTTACATTTGACACGCACACAATGTGGACAATATCGTTATTAGTAGCAAAACATTTTTTTTAATTAAATGGTAGGTGAAACAGATTGTTTTGCTTCATAGAAATCGTCGTAAGTTGGTAGTTGGATCTAATAACCGCGCAATTCGAAAATTGTATTGAAAAAGACACGATTTATATCCACCAACAAACATACATATAATATGGGTATTATATAGTATTTATTCGAGCGAATACGTAATACGTAAAATGATAACATAAATTGTGAAAACTCAAAACAAATCTGATTTTATTCATGTTTGAGCTTGAAATTTGGCTTGCAACGAGTCAACGAGCGAACAAACGAGTATTTTTAATGTTTTAAATATTTTTTTTATTTCTTGTGCTGTAATCGTGGTTTGATTATTTTCGTGAAAGACCCGGTATTTGAATTGACGTTATTCATTTCTTGTATTTTAGATTTCTTTTATGAATTTTAGATTTATTTTAAGAAGTTATTTTACGTTTTTAAATTCAAAGTCATAATTCAACGTTGTGGATAAAATTTTGTATTTTGTTACGCCGTGAATCATCTGTATTTGGCGATTGTGTATATTTGACAATTTCTTTGTTCGATCAAAATTCCAGTGGTAATTTATGTTTCCCGTCTAAGATATAATTGTAATTAAAGATATTTTAGCAGTTTGTTTATTTCAAGTTGGGTTAAAAGTTTTTTGCTTTAAATGCATTTTCGGTGCAGTCGTACTTGGTTTCTTTGTGTGAGTTCAATCAAATAACGTGGGAGTTAAGTCATTATTTCAATTTATTAGACAGTTTTATGATCCAAGTCTAAACAACTAATCTTTGTGATAGTAATGATATATGATCTTTTGTCAATTTGACAGTTTACGCAGAAACAAATACCGTGGCCCAACACTAGGTTTGTGACGTTATTTGATCTGTTTGCATTCTCGTTGCACTTCTCAATGAGATTGTTTTTTTTTTCATGGAATTTCGAACACAGCCATTGGGGAAATGGTAATTGAATGGGTACATGTGATTTTGGTGAAAATAGGAGACTAGTCGGTTAACAGTCGTGAAAATGCTTGAATAAGATAGTTTGTTAGTTGGTTTTGGGGTGTTAAACTCATTTGTTTTATTTTTTTTGCATTTATTCAATTAACTGTAATTTTTGTTTTTAATTTTATTTTAGTTTTTACTTTCATGTTTACTTACATTTTTCTTGTTTTGTTAATTTTGCGTTGATTTCAATAGTTTTATTTTGTTTTGAGTGTGCAAATAAATGTTAAATAGTTAAATTGTAAACAAGCTTTTAATTCCGTTTCCGATTTTAGTGAGATACACTCTACTAAGGTAAGTCCATTTAGAGTGTATCTTTCAAGAGCGGGCTTGTGGTTGGTAAAAGCCAGAAGTCCATTAAGCTATACTCCTTCCTGGCGCCATTTGATTTTAACTTTTGATTTTGATTTTGTTCAAGTTTTCCAAAACAAGCACGGAATTTTGAATATAACCCACCCCGCCTTCACTGAGCACCGGCATAACACCGTTTATGTTACTTTGGTTCAGCCAGGTTCCATTGTTTCATCTTTTGCATTTAACAGTGTTTTTGTATCATATATTACATTTGAAACTAAAATACAAAAATTTTAAGTTGTAATACTGTTAGAATATATTTCTGTTTTCTATAAAATTATAATTATGTTATGTACCTCAATGAAAAAATACTTGTATGGTTTATGGCTTGTACTTGTAAAATATAAAAATGGAAATTAATTTATGAAAAATACTTTTTAAAATTATTTTTCAATAGTGGATAATAATACCTAACTTAACCCATATCTGTACTCACATATGAACGTAATACAAATTTGGGGCGTTATTTGAAATTTACACAAGGGCGCCAAAAGTGCTAGGCGCGGGCCTGTATTTACGCTATGTAAATCGCTTTACTGTTTCTTAAAATCGTTCGCTTGACGATGAAAGACGCTTTCTACGCATTTTATTTTTTATGTATAGAAACAAGATATAGTCCTTGGGTGATAAATGTAAAAGTTTCTACTGCTCAAAAACTTTGCACATCGTTGTGCTGTGGTAAACAGTGATTTGCTGGTTTATGTTGTTTTTCTGGTTTCCGGCAAAAAAATTGTTTGTTGATCCTCGAATGCAACTGCTACAATATGACTGATTTTTCCAAAGAAACAAGCAGTGGTTCCTTTAGAACTGCCCACTTTTTATGGTTCGTTTTGAAACACCCACACAGTAGATTGCTGTTTAGTTTCATGGTCGTATAGACATATCCAAATGATCATACAAAATTGTGAGTATTTGTTTCGTTGCAATGCCTAAAGACGTTTTTATCTCAGTGTATGTCACATGTCAATCTAATAAAATCATTTCACACACAACATTTATATTTTTTTGCAACAACAGAAGTACATAGACGCCCTTCGCTAAGATCGACATCAAACGTCAGTTTCACGCTTGAATTCTGCGAACCATTTGTAAACTATAGTGTAACTAATTTATTTAAAACTGTTTACCCGTAATTTAAAACTAATGTTTAAAAACATAACCAATTTTTAATTAAACTAACAAATAAAATGTAACGATATTTTAAAGAAACAGCTCACAAATAATTAATATATATGACTATCACCTGATATTTATAATTAGTGTAGCACTATAGTTTATCTTACACTGGTATTTATTTTTACTGGCCACGCGCGTTAAACACTATTTATTTAGGCCAATTCTTCGCACTTTCTACCTCTGACTAGATTAACTTTAAATACCTTTGGATACCTTTTATATTTTTACTTTATGTGATCTAGAACATTCCATCTTTCATGACAATCTTGTCGAAGTTTCCAAATACTTCGGGAACCTTTTTAATAGTGCGCTTTATTTCCAAGTAACAAATTATATTTTTTCACACATTGTTTTGGTGTTAAACCGTATCAAAAATAGTCAAAAATCATAACTAGAAAATCACGATTTATTTACACAATTATTAATTTTTTAAATTATGTTCAGACGACACTGCTTGGTTCGAAATCAAACTGCCAACTGAATTTTAGGTGAAAAATGTCAAATTTTACGAATATAACAATTGCAAAATGCTGAGAGTCAAAAAAATTAATTTACGATTACCTCTTAACATCTAACCGTAAGAAGAAAATTGTATATTCGATATAATCTAATCGACTTGGTTATTAAGACAAATTTTTAAAAAATATTGTTAAAGCAGTTAATTTTGTTAGTTTAAATAAAACACCCTAATGTTGCAGATAATATAAACCATAAATTAGTAGTGAATATTTTTATGCAAAATGTAAATATACAGTCAAGTGTCAACTATAAAAAACATTCTAGAATTATACGTTTAATAAATTTTTGTGCGTGTTTATAATAGTAGTAAAAACAATTATTTATTACGCAGTATTCTTCAAAATAGACTTCTAATCTTCTACTTTAAATTTGAACTATGTACATTTTAACAGTGATACAAAAGTTTATAAAATTTACTTTTATTAAACTAATTAGATGTAAAGAAAATATAACAATATGTGTAATTCCTAAATTTACATTTAAAAAAAGTTTCTGGAAAACAAGCCTACCGAATAAATTTTACGTTTTTTACTACAGTTTCTTAGGGTAAAACAAATACAGTCAACTTTGTTTGCGTTTGGTAAAATAAACAGTTGTATAAACATATAAATTTATGTAAACTAAAATAAATCTATTCTATCTCAACGCTGCCATTTTTTTTTAGTTTAGAAATAATTAATACCTGTTAAGTACAAGCTTATTACAAAATATAATTGCATAATAAAAAATCTTGATATTAAATAATTCAAAAATAACCATCTAGTTTATTAACGTTAAAAGAACAACATTGTTAGTCTCTAACATTATTTCAAGTAATTACACAATCAACATTCAAGTGTAATTTCAAAAATCATTGTCAGAGATCTAATTTTGTGGATGTGGAACTGTAATAACAACTGCGTAATTTAATTTGTTCATTTTTAAAAATAACGTAACATTTTAAAATGTTTACAATTGTATTACTTAACATTTTTCAATTTACTGAACTCTAATGTATGTGTGTGAGTAACATTATACAATTATTAATATTATGGGAGTACATTAATTAAGCATTCTTGTTTCTAAATACATACACCGCACAAAGTAATCCGAATAATAAGCATTAAATCCTTTATGTACTAAATCTTACCTTCTACTTGCAACCTTATTAAAACAAAATTAAGTAAATTTCATTGTAATTTTATAACCCAACCTTTATTACTAATTTTATTAACTGTAGTCTACTTTAATAAAAACTGATCAAATTACCTCATACGATACAAAATCTGCATACAAATTTAATAGTTATTAATTATTTACATTACTATATTTAGTACATTAAAATGTGTTTGAACCACAATAGTTTTAAAGATGTAAGCAATATAAGTTTAAATTTGTTAAATAATTAAACCTTTTAAAGTAACATTATTTTCTACTAAACTTTTATGTTGTACAAATAAAAATCTTAGATATAAGCAACTTAACAACCAAAAAAAACAATAATGTTTCTTTACAGACAAATAATCGCATTTACATTATATACCAAATTTGAGAAGTGCATTGTTATAAAGTAAGCAACAGATTAAACCGCGAGACGCGAAGCGTCCAGGGATATACTAAGTGGCGCAGGTTATAATAATTTTCTCAACCGTGGTTTATATACAATTTTTTTTGCTACCAAACTTAGTAAAACTATTTTAACTGTTACTATATTATATTTAAAATGTAAGATCTTCAGTTCAAATTATAAACCAAGTTAGTGTTTTGTATCGTGATTGTGACAGTTGTCATTAGTTTAATAGAATTAAGTTTGACATAATTTGTAATTGTGATTTACAATAGAAAAGTAACTAATCAGATTTTTGCTCAGATTACAAAAAAATTTAAAAACATTACTTTATTATTTTATTACTATCACTATTACTTTAAGAATTGATTATATCTAGAATATATTTAATTTAGTAATATTCACATTTAGTTAAGCACGAATTTTAAATAACTAAATTTAAAAATCGTATTAATTTGTTTAATTAACGAATTAAATTCTTAAAATAGCATTAAATAAAATCTTTTGCCTCTAGTAGAGAGTATCAGTTTGCTGAGGATGACAGTGTAGCTGTCAAAATACGTGTACGACAATTATTTAATTTATTGTAGTTGCTGGATTATTGTGAATCAAATATATTTAACGCTTTTTTAAACTGTTATAAAATTATCAGAAAATTTAAATATGTGCATTATTAACTAATAATTATTATTTACCTGAGGTTAGAAAAGTGTTACTTCACAACCTGCTTTTATACGTATTAATGAAAGCTTATAGAACTAATGGTGAAAAAACACCTTATTTATGTTGAAAAACATTAATTGCGTAATACATAAAAACGGTCTACGACTTTCTTTCATTTTTAACAAGTATGTGAGTACATAACATCAGAAAACAAATGTGAAAACTGTAATTTTGAAAAATAATAATTCTTTTTACATTATTCATATTAACTTTTTTAAACATTTGTTGTTAATTTCACGTTAGTATAAAATTGTTTTAATACCGAATTATACGTTGCTAATTGACAGCTAAAAATTAACAAGTCCAATAAAATTATTTGTTTATAGTAAAAATAAATCTACCTACGCCAAATAATAAAAAATAGTTGCTAGACTCACAAAAATACAACCAGCTTAGATCAAACAGAGTTAACAAAATTTGTTAATTCCAGTATAATGTTGCATTCCGAGTTGCATTGCATGGATATCTTTGTTCTTAATGAAGATACCGGTTCGGTTAAATAGGCAATTATCTAGAGTTTTTCATGCTGATTTAGATTATCTTTAAAAATAATTCTAATTCCAAGCAGTACCGAAATAAAACGAAAAAACCAAAAAATGCATTTTCATAACTCTCTTCTCATAGATAGTTGCCAATAGAATGATTGTAACATTTAATATATCAACCACCCCACGCTTTTTACTCTGAATTGAATTATTCTGTCAATAACTTAAATTTTATTATAATTTTCTTTTGAGGTGACAAATTATGATTAATTGTTCGACCTTCTACTACTGTTTTTATTTTCTACTTTTTAGTTCGGTTAGCTATAAAAACGTGTTTTTTTAGTTTTTTTATTTTACATTAACTTGCATTTCAATTTGACGAGTTGATACATTCGGATTAACTGCTACGCAAGCCAGTGTCAATTCCTCGTCTTCGTCACGTACGTTTGTGATAAGGGTGGGTTTTCTTAAGCTACCGTATTGCTGCATATTTTTGTCTAATCATTTAAATGCACTAGCATATGGTTGTCGTGTTTCTGGGAAATTATTTTCATAGTCATGAGCAGCAAAGTGCAAATTTAAATCTAATATAAATACAAAATCTAATATACTCGTAAGTACAAAACATATCATATTGTTCGTTTAGTGGAAAAGTAGCCATTGGAAATAAATGATTAATATATTACACTGGTCTGCATGAAAATCGGCCCTGATACCATTCTTGACGATTCTTATGTAAAATGACCTCCTGAATCCTGAATGAGCTCCGTTTTTACCCATCATCCACCTATTTTGGGGGGACCCCATTTTTATTTTATTTTTTGCATTTTTTTTAGAATTTTAACTTATAGCCGTTAAAATTTATTGATGGCAGAGCTACAGATGCCATGTGACCCAGACAAATGGAGACTGTTTATAGACTCATCAAAAACAAGCTTAAAAGTTGTCCTGTTGGCAAATGGGAATGACTTCCCATCAGTTCCAGTTGCATACTCTGTTGATATGAAGGAAACGTACGAAAACATCTTCAGAATCCTTGATAAAATTAATTATCATGATTATAAGTGGACTCACGAGCCTACATCGTACGGGACTGGCCTCTGCGAGAAAATCTAATTCCTGGTCAAAAAAATGTCGCCCACAATCCTTTGTTTCTGAAGAAAAATATTTACTTACCACCTTTACACATAAAACTTGGATTAATCAAGCAGTTTGTGAAAGCAGTGGACAAGACAGGTGGCGCATTTCAATTTTTAAAAACTAAATTTCCTTGTCTTAGCGAAGCTAAAATCAAAGAAGGCGTTTTTGTCGGTCTTCCAAGATTCGACGTTTATTGAACACCTAAATCGAAAAGAAAAACAAGCTTGGCTTGCATTTCAAAACGTTTGTAAGAACTTCCTGGGTAACCACAAAAGTGAAGATTATGTCGCTCACGTCGAGGAACTGCTTTTAGCGTACAAGAACATAGGATGTAACATGTCTCTTAAAGTTCACTTCCTTCACTCGCATCTGGACTTTTTCCCTGAAAATTTAGGAGCAGCCTCGGATGAACACGAGGAACGGTTCCATCAAGACATCGCTAAGCTGGAAAGAAATTTTCAGGGAAGTGGAATGCAAGTATGTTGGCGGAGTACTGCTGGTTTTTGAAACGAGAGAGCTGTACCTCAGGGTATAAAAGGAAAGCAAGCACCAAGTAACGATGAATATCTTTTTATTTATTACTGATTATAGCTAAAATAGTTCTTTTTCCCATTTAAATTAAATTCATGTCCATATATTTATTATTATAATAATTATTATAATTATTATTATCGTTCGATAAATAAATTATAATTAATTTATCGAAAAGTGGTAAAATTAGAGATTTGGGGCTCCCTCGAAAATGGTGGGTGATGGAAGAAAACGGAAGACATATGTGGATTCAGGATGTCATTTTACATAAGAATCACCCGGAATAGTATCAGGGCTCGATAAAAAATATTTTTTTGCAGACCAGTGTTATTAAAAACTCATAAAACACTGATTTGGCGCACAAACTAATAAAACCAAACGTTATGACAGTATAGAAAGTTAATTGGTTTAGCAAATTTTGTTTTCATGACTAGCTTATTTGAATTTAAATAATATCAATTAGACCTTTATCCGTCATTTAAAACATAGGTACGTTGTTGAAAACAAAAAAAATACAATCTATTTATGTCAAAATTCAAGATGGCGCCTATTTAAAATAAGAAAGTTGCTACCAATATCTCGAAAACGGTAATTGTGATATACTTTTAGAAAATTAGTTTTTCTGAATAAAATAAATAAATTTTGCTTTAAAAGTTTTTTGTAACTGCAAAATATCACCTTTCTTTTGAAAAACGGATTTTTTGGTTTTTTTTGTTTAACATTTTTAAGTAAGTACTTGTTAGATACAAATACACTTTTAGTTCATTTAAGTTTATTGCTGTTGTCATAAACTAAGATTGAATTTCAATTTATTGGTTCCGTCAGTCATGAATATTTTATTTCAGTCATAAAGATTTGGATTTTAATTCAATATTGTTTTAATTCTAATCTCTGTTTATTTTAGAGTCACTTGGTTTATTAAATTTTTTTTGTTGACACCGTTGAAAACAATCGTTCTCGTGGAATTTATTTTGTGTCATACTTCCTTTTGCATCTTTGTTCAGTATATTTGCTTTTTAAATATTCTTCTTGAAACGTTTTACGTCACTGTTTTTTGGGTATTTAATAGGAGACCGAGGTCTTATATACAAGAAAAATTGTTTTGGAACGGAAGTTCTTAATCAAACTCGCAAATAAAATGTGGTAGTACCGCTGGAGCGTTATGAATTTGACAAACTTTAAGTAAAAATGTTAATCTTCAATTCGTTATGTAAATAACAGTTACATATATTGATTCATCAAATTCAAGTTCAAGTGTTTTCGTATAATTATGTTAAAAAAACTTAGTTTATCTTAATACGTAATTAAACATGGCTTTAAAAACGGATTGTTTAGTCGTCGTACCAGCTTATTTTTCACGCACATTGCTAACTTTTTAGAAAGGCAATCTACATGGTTCCACCAAAAAAAATCACCTTGTTTGAGTATTATTTTCTGATAACACTAGGTATTTATGAACTTCCGTCTGTCGCAATCTCCTGTTTAAACCCATTTTGTTCTACATTTTGTGTTTTATCAAATAAAGACAATGACATTTTATTTTTGTTTAAGACACAACCAAATATATTTACGGTTAAGTTAAAGTATCTATTAAGTAACTGGTTGATTTTATTTTAACATGCAAAAAGGCCATTGAAAGTAAATTTTGTCAATTTTGCGTATTGAGCTATTTTAGTCAAACTTCACTTTAAAAACTTTGTACATTATCATTTATTTTCAATTTGTGTTTTGTTGAGATTTTGCTCTGCATTTTAATTCTATCAAATTTGTTTATTTTACTTTTATAACTTATTTAGATTTTATATTAAATTTAATTAATTAGCAATTTTAGTCGTGTTTTTAACTTTGTTTATATATTGCAAATTGTCATTCATGTACTAATGTTAAATTAAATTGTAACAAAGCTTTTGATCAATTTACCAGTTTACGAATCGATTTTGTTTTGATTTCAAAAATGAGTAATTACACACTGAAAAGTAAATCCTAACAGTGTATATACCAGATAACGGGTTTTTGGTTGAGAAGGTGCAGAAACTCGTTCAAGTAACAAACCTTTCTGATGCTGTTTCTGATTTTTTAGAGTTGAAAACACTTATATGGAGTTTTATTCAAAGACTCGTGTAACGAAACGATGAAACGCTCAGATGAAACTAATCTGGAACTTGCGGTGGCGCCCAATTTCACTTAGTTTTTTGTATTTTTTGGATGCAGTGTTTATTATTATTAAACAAGATATTCCTTATGATTCGTTTTAGGTTTTAAAAGTATAATAAGTCTTAATTTTACTCAGCAGTGATGAAAAATGAAAATTGCACATGAACAATTTATTGAGCACAAAATTTACTACAAAAAAGTCTGCGGGAGTGTATAATTATATCTAATAGTTTAAGAGTTTAAGAATTTTAATGTAATTTTTGTGCAACTTTACACACGTGTATCTTCTAAACTATTGAAAGTAATTGTACCCTTCCGCCGATTTTTTTATAATACATTTTGTTGTTGATGTGCAACATTCCTCACGCCGTTTTAGGGTAATAGTTTATTAGTTATTTTAAGTTATTAAGCAAATTTAGCAAATCATTTCAATACAAAAATTGTGGCGGTTTCGATGCAGGCATGATTTACAAGAAAAACAACTCTTACGACACCGACAAAGCTACCCTTAGTCGCAAAAAAGCCGCGGTGGTCACCAAAAGCAACTCGACCGAAACACAGATGTTCTACTAAACCGATAATTTATGTTCAAATTTTAAAATGCATAAACGAAATAATTTAATAAACCTGATTTATAAAGTTTTATAATAAAAATTATCAGCAATTACTGGTTTAAGTGATAAACGATTTCACTGTAAAGTTATCAACATAGGATGTAAAATAAAATTTGAGTAAATTTCGAATGTTAAAATTGTATCAACAGTCAAGCAATTTTAAATATTATTAGCGTTATAGATCAGTTAAGAGGGGGCTCCACAGCACGAATTCCTCGAGATGACGCCAATGGTGAAATCAAATGTGATTTTAAATCATCTTTTTTAGCCTTATAACGCAAAATTTTCATAAAAACTAAAGCTTACTTTAAAGACTGTTCTTAGCTTTTGGGGCTAACACTGTTTTTATAGAAATAGTAGTTAGAATAAGACCACAATAAATTATTAAATATTGAAAATTTCGAATTTTTTTTTTACTTTACGTAATTTAAAATTGTATCATCCCCTGCCAAATTTAGCGGTTTGTAACATATTTTAAGCTACAATGCTAATTTTGCTTATTAACGCTACAAATCAAAATAAACTAGTTAAATTCATTGCAGAGCGAACCTAGCGGTATATTTGTAGAAGTAAAGCTGTATAAAAGTTCAACTACTTCTCGAAGGGAGGGCTGTAAATTGGATGTACCTATCTATATTTTATTTCATGATTTTTACTGCATCAACTTCCGCTCCTTAGTGATAAACAATGTATTATACGGTATTATTGAGATAGTATTACTATGTATTATGTTTCATTTGTTTGTAGAAGTGTAGATACATGAGAAATAATTCGAATTTAAATTTACGGCCTACAAACTAGTAATGACATTAAAATTAAACTTCATTATTGCCAAAATGCTTTTAAGAAAATATAAACAAGTTTTGTAAAACATTGCAGCCTCTTCAAAAAACCGATCGCAATCACAATCGTGGATCATAAAAAATTGTCAAAATCATCGATTGCCTATAAAATAACTATCGTAAACATCGCTCGCTTGTAAAGTAACAGTAGCGATTGTGGAAAAAAAGCAATACTCATTGCTCTTAGTCATAAAAATTAAAACAAACTAGCGCGAAATGACCTTAGGAGCGACACACAGATGTTCATTAGTAAGAATACTAGAAAAGAAATCATATTTTCTGACTACTTTAAAAACTGATTACTTCTCTCATTTACAAAAAGTAATATGGTTTTACCTAAAATATTTACTTTTACTTTAATGAAATGTATAATAAGGTAATTCCTTTTTAGTACGATTATTACTGACAATCTCATAGAACTTTCTTTTTAATAGTCAGTGAGCACTAAAAATTTTTGTGAGCGTGTACTGTATTCTTGCATAATTTATAATCAAAGTCATGTGTCATATCGTATTCTTCTACTATGCATAAGATAAAGAGGTGGTAGTAGTAACATTCCGGTGTAATCAAAAACAATTTTTATTTGTTGTGTAAGTTGATCCTCAAACAATTTGTGAGCGTGTACTGTATTCTTGCATAATTTATAAACGATTTGCTAACGATAGAAGTAAGATTTAGACAATAGAAACAAATTTTGATTTGTTGTTTTTTTAAACATAGTGCGGTAATTACGTAATGAAAGTTTATGATACCAATAGTATGCATAGGCGTTATACATTTCCAAATTTAAACATTTTGGCAGAGTGGCAAAATTCTTGAAAAAATTTGATACAAAGAAATTTTGTAGAACATTTCACAAGAAAATTTAAAATTTGTAAGACTCAACGGCCAATTATGGTGTCAAGCGATCAAAACAAAAAAATTTGCAAAATTACGTAGTTTTTATTTATTTTTTTAATTTTAATCCTTTAGTATAGGTAAATATAACGGCCGTTGCCGATGGGGCGTGATCGAAACGGTCCTATAAGACAAAGTATGTTGCTTATTCTGGTGTGGCATGTATTGTTGGTGCCAACACTGGTAAATTATTATTTGTCGCCGTTAGAAACAAATGTTGCCCTGTGTGGGAAAGGGCAAAACCAAGAAATATATATTACAGTGGGCGAACACAAATGTTACAAAAACTGATCAAGAACATCTAGGGCAATGGAATTTGACATCATATTAGAGGGTTTTAAGCGTACTGTGGAAATAGTAGTGTCTGCAAAAACTTGTGTGCAGATAAACCATGCGGGAATGACATTTTAATTAAAAAAATTGAATACAAGAATCATCTTTCCAATTCTACAATTGTAAAAACGATTTCTGCTCCGGACACAAAGCCTTAAGAATGTTTGCTGTAATAAAAATCCCTTGATAGAAGCATTTAGCTTGCTAACTGATATAACTATCGCAAAAATGATAGTCGTGCGATAACGAACATTCTCAAGAGAATAATCGCAATTACTCCCACCACTAAACTTTTATAATTTTTGCGCCACCTGGCTTTCAATAGTGTAACTTCTTTATTCGTAAAAAATTGCAGCTTTTAGACATTTCATAATATTTTTTGTTGCGCTACCTGGCTCACGGTAGTATAACTTTTTAATTTTAATAACACCGTTAAAGCAGCACCTATTAGAAATTACACTCTAAGTGTAAATATGGCCGACGAGACCCCGCTCTTAAGACTAGAGAGAGGATTCATGTTATAGTGAAGTTCATTTGTTTAATGTTTCTTTATAGTCAGTAGCGTATTTGTTTAATATTAATAGGAGGAAAAATTATAGAATCGATAAATTTTTAAATTCTTAAAGGGATTCATTATTGGTCAATTTTTAAATTAATCAAATTACCAGTCCACCAATAAATACATTCCAAATGTATTTTTTACATATGTTTTGAGCTTTAAAATAATGAAGCTCATCTTTAGAAAAGTCTACAAAAATATTTACAACTTATAAAAAGTTAAGATTACAATTTTTTTTAATTTATAACTTACATTTTTTGAAAAATAAAAAATAAAGGAAGATGGTGCAATTTAGAAACAATTCTAAGAAAATTTAGGTTTAAAATCATAATTGAAATTGGTTTGATCGTTCAACCAAAAATTTTTATTTGATATTTTAATATAAATCAACTCTAGTAATTCAAACATATGTTTGTTATTGATATTAAAAGGAAGAAACAATTTGTAAGAAAAAAGAGTAGAGTAGTAAAACATGTTGTGCAAATGTAGATTTTACTGAATTTGGATTAAAAAATAGTTCAAAATACATTAATAGTTTACATTCTAATTTTTGCAAATTGTAATAAACATTGTTCATTATATTACGTAGGTAATATTGTGTTCCGATAATTGCAAGATTTGCGATATCTGTCAAATTTTACTTTTATTGACGTTTTTAAGATCCAATCTACTAGTAACAACTTTTTGCACGGGACAATTAATAAAAAAAAGATTGTCTAAACCATTAAAACAGTATATACTAATAATATCTAAGTTTACTATGGAAACAAACCCCTAATTTCCAGTCCTAGTAAACCTACAGTATCAACTCAATTTCATTTACTACTGTTTTTGTTAGATAACTTTTTATAAGTAAATGTATTTGATTGGTTCTAGTAATATACTAAGCTCTCAGTTGTAAGTTGAAAAAATTTTTTTGAGTTAACAGTTGACAAAACTACAAAAATTTAATTAATTTTCGTTGCCTAAATAAACACCAGTTAAAAATAATTTATGCATGTATTACACGTTCTAGACTGATAAAAAACCTGTTGTGATAATAGACTATAATATCTTGTTAAATAGTAGTCATTTAAGAAGAAAGTTTAAAATGATCATTAAATTAAAACTACTTGTGCTAGGTAACTAATAAATATTCCAGATTTAGTTTTTTCAATATAATCTAAACCATAACCATAAAACAAAATAAAATTATTTACAAACGCTATTAGTGTGCATTATGTAAATTATCTTTACTTCATTTTTTATGTAAACATGGCTTATCCTGGCTTTTGAAAAACAGAGTATAGTTGTATGAAATATATATAAAATTTACATAATTTTTTTACATTATTGTTATATTATGAAAAATAAAGTACAGAAACAAAAACACAAAATTAAATTTAAATTTCAAATCTAAGTAAATATTTATTACGCTCTAAAGAAATAGTTATATTTATTTTTTAATATGAGAAGGAACTGAGATATCTACCACTACTACTTAAAAACGACTCGAACTTAAAACTTAATAACTTATCTTATTTGCAAAACTTGAACGCTGTAAAGTAGTAATAGAAATAGAAAATATTTAAGTTTTAAGTTTAAAAAAAAAACTTTAATGTTTAGGCGGTTTATAAGAGCAAATCGATACATCACATAGTTAGATTAGTTGACGGAAGAGTGGAAACGACATATCAAGTAGTTAAGGCAAATAGCGAAAGATACACTTATCTCATATCAACTTACAAAAAATTTCGTAGCTGATAGTGATTGGCAGTCAGCATTAGTCTATTAAAAATAAATATGACAATGCTAATGACAGTAGAGCAAATATGATTTGTGATATAATTTAAAATATATTAAAAGTATCTATGTATAAACTATGGAAAAACAAATTAAGTAATATTTTTAAACGACACGGACAAAAAATGCCAACAATATTATTAAAACAATTAATAAATAAACACCATCAGAAGATTTAACAATGTTAAAAGGACTTAGAAAACAGCTTTTTTCCCATATTCTATTAAAAAAATTATATAAACGCAAATATTACCAAATTGACAAATTGAATTACATCGTATGAAAAACTTGTATTGTTTGTAACGTTAATAAAAAGAGACATGCTTGATGTACTATTCAAAACAAGATTCAAATCAAAAATTTTCAAAGTTTTAATAAAGGTACATTCTCATTATCTATACTGACAATCAATTTAATTTAATATGTGCGCGGACAATTTAGATTCATAAATAAAACAAAATTGTAAACTAAATTAATCTAATAAAAAAATTATCTTAAATGATAATATACAATTAATTAAAATTATTTTAAAGAAACAAGTATGAAAGCTAACAATTTTACATGTAAAAAACTATAAAGTTGTTAGTTAGATAAGAAATATTACAACCGCAAATTTCAAAAAATTTATTTGATCAATACGCAGCATAATATTCCGAACTGTATTATATAAGTACAAAAAAATATTTATATAATTGCAGAAACCGTCATTAGAGAACATTGCCATAGTTTTGTCCCATTCGGGTGTTAAATTCATTAATAAGTTTGAGTTTAAGCGCCATCTCGTAGAAACGGAGCTACGTACGACTTAATCCACATATTCTATGAACTTGTTAGTTAGATCCTTGACTAATCATATAAGACTTGTAACCGGACTAGTTGGTGTCTAACAGGGATAGATGGCGAAGGGCCAACACAATTCGCAACGATACTTACAGTAGCGTACAATATACTATTATACTGAGCACTTCTAATAGCAGCGCATAATTCAAAAATGAATGACATTCAACTTAATATTACGCTCAAGGTCGTCTAGTATTTACGCGTTCTCCGAATGATTACAATTAATACGTGCACAATCATAGCGTTTACAGATAAAAATAACTTTCGATTGTAAATGCACGTAATTGTTTTTTACATTAAAGCAATACAATTCCCAACATTGCAGAATATAAAACTTCTAATTAATTTTTTGAGAGTATTTCTGGACCGACTAAATTCGGGTTTTGTGCAGTAAATTTCTTATTTAAATATCTACAAAACAGTTTTATTAATTCTTAAAATTAACTCAAAATTAGGATTGGTCGTTTCATTGTGCTATAAATCTGGTTGAAGAAAAAAGCAAAAAATGATTTAAAAGTTTTACGAGTATAACCACAGTAACTAAATCGTTTTTTTACAATATGTGAAAAAGTTTGGAGGGTAGTAAGCAAGAAGAGAGATGGCAGTTTTTGTACTCATATTATTTCTGATTTGCACTGTCTGCCTGTTAGTATGTAACGTAATAATTTTGCCAACGTACAAAATTTAAAATAACACTGAGTCAGTGTGAGCGAGCTTGATGAAGTGCTGATCCTGAACACGAAACGTCGCAAATTACTGAAGTAGTTGCTTTCATCCAACCTCCTAAAAGAAGGCGTCATTTATTTGGACCAAATTTTAAAATTGTTCATTTACCAGGAGGCGAACCGTTCTATTACATGCGACGTTTCGTGTTGTTTAACCAACACCTCATCAGGCCGCTCCACTTAGTTAGAAAAAATTTAATGATGAATAAATAATGACAACAACATATTACGACAAACACGACACATATGGTAGATATACCGTGACAACTGGTTTGAATAAAAAATAAAAAACGTCAGGTAGCACAAAAATACATAAAAGCATCGACGTTTATTAATATTAAGGTGATATTACAGCAGACGGCCATATTGAAAAATTAGCCAAAAAATATAAGGTTTTTAGATACAGTTAATTTTAAAAAAGCTCATAATGAGCCTAAAATTAACAACGAAGGTAAATAAAACTAATTTATTTACTTATCTCTAAAAATAAATAGCACAATAAGTAAATATCAGGCAGCTGCGTTATATATTTACAATTTGTAGCGTATTTGCACTTGCGAATAGCCACAAGAAAATAATAATAAGCAAAATATCTTAATTATTTACTTACAACATGTTTCATTGGAAAGTTACAGACAAAGATACAAAAAACGTTGTCTACATTACCGGTTCTACCCGTTACAACCTCCCACTTTTGGTCGGTGTCTAAACTTACGCTATTTAAATACATCACACAATTAATTAATTAATTAATTAACAATTAATAACTCTTACAAATTTACGAATTTTATATTAGTTGTACCTAAATATTATTTAGTAATACTATAACAAATTTTGTAACATTTTACTGTACATCGTTTAAGTTGCTATATTGATAGTTACATTTCAGTTCGCTTGGTTTTTCTAAGATGACAGCATCAGTAATTTTGTTTACGTTATTGCCAAATAGATTTGCTTTAATTTGTATTCATTAACTAATTTTATATAAAATTTGCGGTTTGAGTCAGCAATAAAACAATTTTTATGTTTTTTGTTTCATTTATTACTTTATTATATATTATTAAAATTTAAAAAGTACTAGCATTGTATAAAAATAGCAATAGTACTAGCGGCAACATTGTAAGTATTTACAATGGTTATTTGCACGAAAACAAATAAATCAAAAAATTGTCTTTGACCGGTAAAATCCCTTACTGTTCTTAATACTTAATATACTATATACTTTGTACTGCATATTTTCTTATATACTTTGTACTGCATATTTTCTACGAGCTATATCATGTTTGTAGGCAATATAGCATGTGTTTTGCGTGTTTCTGTTATTAAATAAATTAATAATGTTTATGCTCTACAAGTTTTTTAAAACTCTCAACTGCTTTAATTTTTAAACAAATGCGAAAAAAATGTATTTAGTCTACAAATAATATATCGTATAATGACTAAGGAATGGTCGTCATTGTCAACAAGTATGAAAATTCATACAAGTTGACAATGCACATTCCTTACTAATTATACACTATACCTACTTTTTCTATATATTTAATTACACTGGTCTGCATGAAAATCGGAAAAATGAGCTCCGTTTTTACCCATCACCCACCTATTTTGGGGGGACCCCATTTTTATTTTACTGTTTGCATTTTTTTTTAGAATTTTAACTTATAGCCGTTAAACATCCCAAAGCAGGTAATAAAATTTATACCAAAGTATATGGCAAAAGTTTTGCTATAAAATTTATATAGAAACAACAATAAAATACAAATATATAAGAACAGTAAAAAATATCAATAAACAGTTAGGAAGATTCACTGCACGACGCTGGCGATCTCAATACCACATACAGGTTTGAGCAGGAATTTTCGACAAGCTTGAACTTGCATTACTCTTCTCATTATAGTATATTACATTGTTTGCTTAACTGCTTCGATCAGTACATCTATAGCTGTTGCAGAGTTAACTTGTCGACGTTTTAAACGTGTTGGATTTTCTGTTTATTTTTGTTCATTTGTGTAAAACAGTAAAACTACTTTTAATCCGAATTTTTTCAAGTGGCTAAGTGTGATTTGTGGTTAATGTTAATCATCCCGATAGCTTCTGCTATGTCTGCGCGGAATTTACTTTAAAAGCGCAACGAAAACCCCTTTCTGCGCTTGTTAAAACAGCTTATAAATTGTACTTTGATTGTCAAGTTGGCAACCAGGACAAGACTTGGGCTCCATCAGTTTGCTGTGCGACTTGTTACAGTAGTTTGACCAAATGACTCAAAGGTACCCGTAAATCAATGCCATTTGCTGTGCCCATGGTTTGGCGTGAACCTCGCTGTCATCTTACAGATTGTTACTTTTGTATGACTTCCACCGTCGGGTTTTCGAGCAAAAGTAAGCATACCATTCAGTATCCCAATATTCCGTCAGCTCTAAGACCTGTTCCTCATAACGATACTTTGCCAATCCCAGAGCCCCCAAACACTTATACTCTAGAGCCGGAAATTGATTTAAAAGACTCTGAACCACAACCTGGGGCCCGAGATAAACATTACATCGTACGGTACTGGCCTGTGCGAGAAAATCTTATTTCTGGTCAGAAAAATGTCGCCCACAATCCTTTGGTTCCGAAGGAAAATATTTAGTTACCACCTTTACACATCAAACTTGGATTGATCAAGCAGTTTGTGAAAGCAGTGGACAAGACAGGTGGCGCATTTCAATTTTTGAAAACTAAATTACCTCGTCTTAGCGAAGCTAAAATCAAAGAAGGCGTTTTTGTTGGTCCCCAGATTAGACAACTCTTCCAAGATTCGACGTTTATTGAACACCTAAATCAAAAAGAAAAACGAGCTTGGCTTGCATTTCAAAACGTTTGTAAGAACTTCCTGGGTAACCACAAAAGTGAAGATTACGTCACTCACGTCGAAGAACTGCTTTTAGCGTACAAGGGCATAAGATGTAACCTGTCTCTTAAAGTTTACTTCCTTCACTCGCATCTGGACTTTTTCCCTAAAAATTTAGGAGCAGTCTCGGATGAACACAGGAAACGGTTCCATCAAGACATCGCTAAGCTGGAGAAGAGATTTTCAGGGAAGTGGAATGCAAGCATGTTGGCGGAGTACTGCTGGTTTTTGAAACGAGAGAGCTGTACCTCAGGGTATAAGAGTAAAGCAAGCACCAAGTAACGATGAATATTTTTTTATTTATTACTGTTTATAGCTAAAATAGTTCTTTTTTCTATTTAAATTAAATTCATGTCCATATATTTATTATTATAATAATTATTATAATTATTATTATCGTTCGATAAATAAATTATAACTAATTTATCGAAAAGTGGTAAACTTAGAGATTTGGGGCTCCCTCAAAAATGGTGGGTGATGGAAGAAAACGGAAAACATATTTGGATTCAGGACGTCATTTTACATAAGAATTATCCGGAATAGTGTCAGGGCTCGATAAAAAATATTTTTTTGCAGACCAGTGTTGTCTTGTGTTATTTATTATAACGTAAGCACAAACTGTTAATAATTAAAGTTTCAACAAAGTTGCGACAATGTGCGAATAGATTGTTTTTATAAGATTATAATGTAATATGAAGTAAAAGTATGGATATTTATGAAAACTGCACTAACATCCGCATAAATAATAATGTGCAGATATCAGGCATGTTCGGAAGAAACATCGTGGTATTTTGCAACTATTAATGAATGTCAAAAAATAATTGGTTACTTCTGAATTGTCATGCAGTTCAAAAAACAGATCGATGTTAACTAACTTCTTTAAGTTAATTTGAGCATGTTATTACAAATTAATTAACTTTGTTATTCAAAATATTGGATTAATGCAAATTTCAGTAATTGTTGTAACAGGTGATCCTTATAATCGTAACTCGTTTATAACACTGCAAAAGCAAAATTCCGTTAAGTTACTGTTGACATTTCCCATAAAAAAAACTCTGTAAGAAAACAAGTAGTGAGTCTGCAAATTATATGTTTTATTTTAATTAACTTATATTTAGTTTTGTCTAAAATATATTTACATTTAGTTACAAGAAAGTAACCAACGTTTGCGAACATAACGTAAAATATTTAGTTTACAAACTAAACCTTTTTTATTATAATATACGTACCATCGCAACTAATACACATGACCCTAAGTGATTTCGTTTTCAAATTTTATAATTGTGATGCACAGAATATTAGTATGAGACTTCTAATTCATGTTTTCATAATTCATTTCCTGTACTTTAATAGCTTTGACCTGTACGGAAATAAAAACAATTCCCAAAGTCACCTAATCGAAAATAATCATAAAATGTATAGTATTATTTGTTAGAAGTAGAAAAAAGAAATTTATAGTTTATTAAAATAAATGTAATTCACAACATCTATAAAATCTTAAGTTTTTGCGGTTACTTTGGTTACAATTATAAGCGACTTTCGGCTTAAACCGCGTCGTAGTTGAACACCCAGATTTTTAAAACTTGGTTCTAGTTTCTCCTTGAGAGCCAAAATAAAAAGTAGAACTTGGCTTTTATCGTATTGTCCTTCGCGAACCCAAACAAATTGATGTTTCGCAAGATATTGCAGCTTGCATCTTCGGAGTTGTAAATGCCACTGTGACACAAGAGATGTGAATAGCGTTATAAAATATATTATTTTTGCAAACGATTAGCAATTAAAAATCACATATTTCAGAAAGGTACTACTTTAAGGATTGTTAAATATTGAATTACTGTAAGCATACTCAGTTTAAGAAGCCTTTTACAATTGAACAGGAGCGACAATACAGATAGAATAGAAATAAACTATTGAAACGTTCGAGAAGTTATCTGCAAATTCAAGAGCCTTCTGGAAGTTGTTATCCATCTTCTAGAAGATATACCGAAAGATAGGGAACATTCGAGAAGGATTTCCTAATGTTTATAAATACCGAAGAAACAAATCGTAAGTCAGTTATTGCCGTAATGCGAATACAGCAGTGTTAAGAAGATTATTCAAGTTGAAATAAATAAGTCGTTAGCGCGTGTGTGTACATAAATAATCTTGTACGTGATTTTAGTGTAAACAAATGTGTGAAGCTATCCGCGTACTTTATCTTATCTTAATCAGTGTAAGTGTTTTTATTAAATATTATTACATTTAATTAGTTCGGTTAATGTACAAGTGTACATATTTCTAGTATAAGTAAAACATATTTTTAGTCGTTTAAATAAATTAGTTTTAGTAATAAATTCGTAACACTATGTAAACCTGTATAAGTAAATAAGGTTTTTATGGTGTGCCGCATTTTAGAAATTGGACGTTCTTTAGTGTAGTAATTGTGGCGGAATTTAAAGGTTGAGTAAAGATTGTTTGTCGTACTTGTCCAATAACACACGTGTTTAGTGATTTTACAATGTAACATTAACGCAAAGTTTGTTGTGTTTTAATCATTCAATTAGAAATGTATGTGTGTTGTTACCTATTGTTTTGACTGTAAACGTTTTATATTATACTTAAGTAGCATTATAATAGCAAATATTTATAAGATTTGCATATATTACATGATGAATTTAAGTGAAAATCAAAATTGGATATATAATCACAAATTTATTACATCTCAATCACAAATAAACAAAAAATTGAAAATAACTAACGACGGTACCATTACGCTATAGACCTAATTGACGACAACCGTCTGACAACTTACTTGGTACAACACTCTCATTCTAAAATCATCAAAACAACTGCTAGGTAAATTTGAGTGCTTGTCAGTATTTTTTAAACACTCTGTATACGGTAAAGAAAAAAAATTTATATTAATGTTAAATAGTGTTTTTATTAACTGCACCGTACTTTCAAGCATTATTAAAATATTAACTTCTAGAATACACATATTTGAATATATACTACTTACAATAATATTTAATTGTAAGCATAATACAATATAAACTTATACAAATAATAGTTTTTTCTGTACACGCAATGTTCGCTTTGTGCATTTTGTCAATTGTAATACAACGCTTCAAGTTTCAAACTATCTTAAATTAAAAATAATTAGTTTTCTTCAGTTTAAATAAGATACGTGTTTTGTATAATCCGGCAACTAAGAATAATAGTAAATAACACAAAAAAAACATAAAAGTTATATGTGTGATATTTAAAACGCTTGCTTGCAGGAGAACTTAATTTCGCACATCTACTTTATAACCTAATAAGCGCAATGCTCGTGCTTGACGTTTAATTAAAGTATTCATCATAATGCAAATATTAGTTATTTACGTTAATCAAGTTTTAAAAACTATTTTTCAACAAAAGATTCAACTTATATTTTAATTAAAAACATGCATAAAGCGTTATTGTTAGTTTAAAATGCAATTTGAATCATAACAGTAACGATTTTTTCTGTTAATACTCAATTTTAATTTATTTCTTTGTCTAGTTTACGTATTTTTTATTGTACAAATACAATTGAACTGAACAGCGTATTAAGTTATAAAAACGAATGTTTCATCAAATAGAAAATAATATATACAAAGTGCACTTTAGTATTAACAGTAAGGGATTTTATGACAGATTTACTCAAAAAACTATCATCTTAGTAACATAGTATTTCCTTTAATACAGTGCACGCCGCTTAATAAAATCACATTACGACTTGGTGTTTTTGATAATTTAATAATAACGAAATCCAATAAATTATTACAAGCAAAAAATGTCAAAATCAAAATTCTAATAAAACATTTAAAAAATATTACATTTTAGGCGACTAAATCAAAAATTACAGATCTGTTACATTAGTGTGCTAAGCTTGTTGACAGCATGAATTAAAAAAAATAAAAAATAATGCTGTGATCATAATACACGTTTAAGTTCGATTAAAATGTTTTTAGTTCTAAGGACTGCATATTTCGTCTCAATAATTTGCTGAAAATTAATATAAAATAATGTTATCACATAAGACATAGTTAAATTAAATTGTTATTCTAAAAACTGCAGATTCTTTTCAAGCAAACCTTTGAAAATATTGTTTTATCTAATTTTTTAAGTAAATAAGAAACAAAATTCAATAGTATTTTTTATATATTTAACAATTTATTTATCACTACATATGTTTACATATAAATATATAATCATAGAAAGATTATAAAAAATTACAGAATAATTACAACAAACTTAAAAAAGTATATTTTTTTTGTTATGGTTAATTTGGTACAATACGGGCGTATTATATGATAGTTTAAAGAAATATAAATAAATAAGTTGGAATTTTAACGTAGTAAAATTAAAAAAATTTAAAAACAACAATATTAAATAAAAACAGAATATTAAAAAATTATATTTGTAATACGCTTACGCGGACCATTTTTTTTCGCTCACTAATATTGGTTCGCAGACCAGCGGTTCAGAAATGTTGGTATAATCAATGTTTTTTCTATGTAGTAGCTTACGTCCGGCACATTATTTAATAAAATGATAAAATTATAACATTATTCGTAATTCCAATAAGCGGCGTGCACTGTATTTTGATTTTAATAAAAATTTATGCGAAAACAGTTAGGGGTAAGATGAGGTAACTTTTCCAACACATTATAATAAAGCATAAGTGTTTAATTTATATACAAAAGTGATTCATATTAGGGTTCTTAGATTTTATACCTAAACTGTAATTTATGTTGACTTGTTTTGTTAGCTAAAACAGTTTTTATCGTAAAACTACTTGAAGCATACCCAACTAAAACTCAGATTTATTAAATTTATTTTACATTCACGAAGAGTGCAATAAAATTGTTAGTAAGACGTGTTTAATAAGTTTAATCGTTTTGTATTTCAAATCATTAAAAATTAATCGTAATCATATTACTGCCAATAAAATGAACAAAACAAATAGTACGAAATTAGGTAAAACTAAAAACTGTATAACCGGCCCAAACCCGGCACGAATTATTTCTCTATGGCCCGGCACGATGACCGGCCCGAACTTGGGTTGGGTTTCGGGTCGGCCGGGTCAAAGCCCAACTTTTAATCTGTGAAATGTTGTATGATAAAGTTACGTTTTCACCTGCCAATAACCTGCAATCCGTGCTTTAGCTCGTCCGAATACCAAGAAAGTTTGATTATATTTTTTTTAGATTGAACATTACGTCGATTTTGAAACATAGTCGTCTCGAAAAGTTTTGCTTTTTAGTAGGTTCGGTTAATTAGCTGGTAAATCTGTATTTAAAAAATATATTTACAAAACCAACCTTCAGAGTAAAAAAACGTATTTACGGAGCTTAAGCCGCTTAATTGACTACAATTACAGTTTTTATACATTATAATATAATCTATCTAAAAGAAAGTTTATACACTTTAGAAAAGATAAATGATTTAATGTCATACTTGCTTTGTGGTTTGCGTTTCCAAATTACTACATTCATTAATTAAATGGAGTGGTTTATCAAAAGGTACGGGTAGATATTCTAAGCAATATAATAACAAAATCCGTCAACCTAATTAAATTGGTTATTCAAATATAATTTCTGGTTTAATTAAATAAATTAAATCGTACAAAAGCATATTAAAAAACAATTAGCCGTATTATTATTTATTTTTGATTTAACAACTATTAAATACATATTTTATTAATCAGCATTGGTTCTTTCGGGTTGACCCAAAAAGCCCGATTTTTTAGGCCGAAGCGTGACCGTGAGTCCGACCCGGCCCGAAACCCGAAAGATATATACCCGAAACTTGACCCAAATTCAAATCGGGTTTTGGGTCAAGGCCCGACCCGCGGACCATCCCTAAACAAAACTCTAGACATGTATGGAAGCCCACCAAACCTGTATTTTAAACTACTGTGTTCAAGATTAAAGTCATATGGTCGGAGCACAAGTTTACTGATATGCAGGTTTTGAATTTTCAAAATGCTTGTTATCGATATCAGCTTTGCCTAATGATTTTGACTTAACTATTGAAGAAGACCTTAGCTTTTAAAAAAATTAATTGGCACAGTTGAAACAATATGTTTTGTAAAATAATTATTTAACAAACAAGATTGTTAATGATAGCGATTAATAATTGAGACATTTTAACGCCGTGAGCGAGTGTAGCTAGCGAACGCGTTAATATTGTCTAGATTTTTTGTCGCCGATTAACAAACGAGTAAGTTTTAAAGTTTCTCCTTTGATCGTACGTTAGTAAACCGTATGAAGTTATAAGGAAACTAAAGTATACGTTACCCGTTGTTATATCGCGCAATATCATTAAATCAGTAGATGCTAACGATTTTATTGGTTGCTATACAAAATCGTTCATTAATATAAATTTAAATCAACAGTACAATTACCCCTCTTATCTATCCCATATTGTTCAAGTAAACCTAACATATAACGTGTTTGAGAAAGTTTCACCTGATCCTTACTTTGATCAATCTCTAGACCTAAACAATATTTGGCGAGATCAAGATCTTTTATTTCGAATTCTTCCAAAAGTTTTTGTTTTATTTTACGTACACACGCAATATATATATACGCGACAAGAATGTTATCTACATATACTACCACTAATATTTTATCGTTCTCGATTGCCATAAAACAAACAAGCTATGAAGCTTATCACTTAGACGCGACTACTGACGGCCAGATTGGTTCAAACCATACAACGCTTTCTTTAGCCAGCACGCATTACCGCCATCATTTAATTCCATTGGCATTTCATTTGCACGAGCACTTTACTTTCAAACTTGAGTTTGGTTCCTCTTATTGAAAAGTGTCTATCCTCTACTTACTTTCAATTTGATAACAAGTTTTACGAATAAGTTTCTGGTGCTCTATCACCTGTTGTAGTTAACATTTTTATGGAATCCTTTGAAATGGTTGCTTTGGAATCATCAATATTAAAACCTAAAGTGTGGTTTAAGTATGTTGACGACACGTTTATTGTTTAGTCTCATGGTCATCTTGAATTGTCTAAGTTTCTTGATCATCTTAACAATCAACACCTAGATATCAAATATACTATGGAAATCGAAAGTAATGGTTCTCTTCCATTTCTTGACGTTCTTGGGACTCGTAAGCCCGACGAACTTCTGGGCCATTCTGTTTATCGCAAACCCACCCATACGGACAGACTTCGTCTCATCATCATCCTGCACAGAAACGTTCTGTTATTGAATCTTTGGTCCATCGTGCCTTCTCTATTTGCCAACCTGAAAATCTAGACTCGGAACTCCGTCATCTTACTAGAACCTTAGTGAACAATAGTTATGTAAAACGAGATATTTATAGGGTTATTAATCGTCGTTTACATCCACGTACTCGATTACCTAAGGACATTTCCACTCCCGAATCCAACCCGAAAGTGGCCTTTTAACCTACATTCACAAGGTTACAGATCAAATAGGGAAACTTCTTCGTAAGAATGGTATTAAACCCATATTCAACTCGACAGGCAAAATCTGTCAGATTCTTCCTTCTCCTGAAGACAAATTTCCTACAGTTTAAAGTATACTTGTTCTTGTGGTTTAGTCTACATTGGTGAAACCGGTGGTTCTGTCATTACTCGCATTTCAGAATTTGATCGTTGTATAAAGAAAAGGTATATTTCCAAGTCTGCGATTGCTAAACATCATTTTACTAGAGGTCACAAGATAGATTTTGATCATGTTTAATTGATTGTCAAATCTCCATTATTTTTCAACAGGAAATTAGGAAAAAGCATAGAAATCATCAAACACCCCAATAACTTCAATCGCGATCATGGTTTCGAACTATCCTCTCTTTCCCGGTTATTAGTCATTTATCGAAAACACGCTGTAACCTAATCAAAGTCGAGCTTAACCATCCGTGACGATCCTTTTAATTTGTATACGGAGACTATTTCTTCTTAAGTCACTTCTACGGAGTTTAGAATCTGGCTTGGTTCACAAATTGATTACCTAACTCGGTAGTGGTTCTTTGTTAGATTTTCGTTTGCTTTTTCAAGTTATCGTTTTCTTTTTTACCTTTTTAGAGTTTAGGTTATGGCTTGTTTCACAAGTGAATAACCTAACTTTTGAAAAGTCCTTAGTTAGATTTCGGTTGCTTGTTTAAGTTTTGCGATTTATCTTACGCCCTGATGAAGTCCCTTACGAAAGTGGGCGAAACGTAGGCAACTTCAGTTACAACAACAATGACACGGTCCAAACCCGAAAGACATTCTCATGTTAGTATAGATTCCGGTCGTAGAAGCCTTCGCTATTACTTACTTTCAAAGTTTCACTTTGTCTCAACATTATCTTCTTTAGTATCTCGTTCAACATTTGCGGCACCCTCATCATCACATCTTCTTCTAGCGAGTGCAAACACTAGTAGTGTCTCTAGCTTTGCTACATAAGCAATAATCTGATAATAATCAAAGCCGTACTTTGTACTGTAACCTTTTGCTACAAGCCGCGCTTTACGTCTATCGATATCACCAGTAAGATCATACTTATTTGTTAAAACCAGACGACACACAACAGCATTCGTATAATCGTCGAATCATTTTTCACAACGTTTGTGAGTTCGACTTCAATTGCATCTTTCCTTTTATCACACGGTCACTTTCTAAGCCATTTGGCACACTGAGTTCTGCTACACCGATGAACACATAAACACATCATCTTCAATTTTTGAGTTAACATTATCGATTTGAGCGTCATATTGTGCTTCCGCACGTGTCGACCAAGATACTTAACATGGTCGCCCTTTGCTTCCCGTACGTAACAATTTTGGTCTACCGGGACCTCTTATCAGATTTTCTTTCAGTACTGTTTGAGTAACTTTAGGGATAACAAGAACTGTCTGGCATTCTTTGCTGTTTAATTCATCATCATGCAAAAACTTGACAATTTTCTGTTGATTGTTTCCACTGTCTTTTGTCCTTTTGACGTAACCAACTCATCTAGCATATTCGTATCGAACGGACCGTTATTAAACTTTTCCAAAAATTCTAAATCTTCAACCAACTGTCGCGTATCCACACTCGAAAACCTTTGCGTTCCCTTGAGTATCCCACAGAAACACCTTGTACAGCTCTTGGTGCGAGCTTGTCTTTGTTAGGGTTCTTATGTAGCACAAACGTGTGCGGTACAACCACTATCTAGAAGCCGCGTTTTATTTCAGTCTCTTTACATCGCACTTAAAACATCTAACAACGCTTTTTTTGACTCGCTGTGTTCAATAATCTTCACCTTCAATTCTTCTAGAGTCGGCAACATATCGCGCGTTTCTATTACTGTATTATCGTATGACAAAAGTAGACTGTACAAAATCATAATAGCAAGCAGATCATTGTTTATTTGAACTTGTATACTTTTTAGTTTATCTACAGCATCAAAAAATTTGTTTAAATGTTCTTTCACGTCACCGCCCTCATCTAACTTACGTAACATCAATTGCTTCTCAAGGTCGCTTTCTTGACAGAACCTTTTAAAGTATATATTGAATTCAAGCTTAACCAAATATTATGTAACGTTCCACAATCTCAAATCTGTTTCAACTTCGACGGTTGAACTGATGAAATTAAATATGCCTTAGCCTTCTTATTTTTTTCCATCCAGACTTCTATCGTTTCAGGTGTCCCGATAGCAGTACTGCATTCCGGTTTTGGTTTTTTGCTAATCACGTACTTCCACAAGTCATTTTTTGTAAGCGACGTTTCAATTTAGATACTCCACTTATTGTAATTATCTTTCGACAGCAATTCAATGCGCGAATATGATAAGGAATTGGAACTCGTCTTTAACACTACAAACGATTGATATATTTAACGCAATTATAGTTAATACATAAAATGTAATAGGCACACAACTTTTTTTTTAATTTTTCCGACTTGAAACACATAAATTATAAAAAGGGTCAATTTGACCACAAGTGGCGTTTTTAGGTATTTAGATTCAGTGACAGTTCTAGTGTTAAACAAGTAAACATTTATTAATGAATAATGACAATCAACGACTATTAGGATTTTGGGATCTAATTATCTTTATCTTTTTTTTATGTCAGTTTCTTAGCATTCTTGTCGGTAAAAATAATAGTTTATCTATGTGTTCAAGTTCTATAAAGTTATTGTGGTGTTTGGTTTTGTGTTTTATTAAATTATTATTCTCAGTAGTTTCTGTAGTGTTATTTCAACATTAATGGTTTATACATCATTTTTAGTAAAAATTTTACGTTATTTACTAAGTAACCTAAACAAAAATAAAATAAAATAACTATCCAAACAAAACCAAAAATCTACAAATCACTCATTGAACTAATTTTGAAGTACTGTACGGAATGTTGCCAGATTTTTTATTACTGTCAAAAGAAGAAAAACATTCACCTGTCTCGGTGTCTGTCAGTAATCAAATCTTGCAAGTAACATTTGATCCAATTTTTGGTTTCCGATTAAACTTAAACTGCATAAATATGACAGTCCAATAATATTATGATAGAGCAGAAAGGTAGTCATAGGAACTCTGTAATAAAACAACGCTACTCCACCCAGTTGGGCTCGTTTAATTCGTCTTGACAAGTATTCTTTTCAAAGGTCTGATGATTTTGAACATTAGTTATTTGCTAAATTATAGGTACGCTTTATTTCTTCGAGCATCACAGGTCTTCACAATCGAAGACTTAGACTGCTTCAAGTTGACTTCAATGAAACCTTGCAATATTGATGCTTTAAACGAAATGGATCAAATGAGAAACGTTACAATATATAATTATAATATGGGATTATTTTGACATAAACAAAGAAGCTTCATAATTGTTTAAAGATTAAGAACTATAAAACAGCTTATTTCAAATCGGAATAAAATTAGTTTTAACGTTTTAGTTCTTTTTTTCACAATTAATATTTTTTTTCAGTATAAAGTTGATCATCCGCAACATACTCTTAAATATGTTTTATCGTCCGTATGACAAAGGCAAAACTGCGTTTTAATTAACAAATCTCGCTTAAATGTTCGCCAATGCATTGCCAACTTTTTTTTGCAATTGTTAAATTTATTTAAATAAAAACTTATGAAGTTTTTTAGTAAAGTAAAAATTACGATATTGCTATACAATTAATGACGTGCAGTGGTCGGTTCCTTGGATACCCTATATACTGAAACGTACGAGAAATTATCCTCAAGTTCGAGAACTTTTCCGAGGTTTTTGTACATTTCCAGAACGTTCACCGAAAGATATAGAAAATTCTCGAACGTTTGGATAAAATGTATAAATGCGGCACAAAGAAATCATAAGTCAGTTATTCCAGCAATTCGAAAACGGCAGTGTTAAGATGATTATTCAAGTTTAAATAAATAAGTGATTAACGCGTGTGTTTGAGATAAATATAACCTTATACGTGACTTTAAAGTAAACAAGAAGTGTTAAACTAAAGTTATCCGGGGACTTTATCTTCGTGTCATAATTCTATATATGTGCAAGTGTTTTTATTAAATATCTTTAGATTTAATCAGTTCCTTATTATAATATTTTTAGAGTAAATAAATAAATTGATTTTTAATAATCGTTACAATATACAATTATAAACATACACAATAAACTGTAAAAGTGTTTATAACTCAAACTTTATGAAGAATGAAACCTTCAAGTTATTTAGAAACAACAAACAAACAAATATTTATATGTAATATTTCAACATAAGTTCTGATTTATTATAAGCACACATTAGTATTGTTATTCATAACAACATTTGTCAGTGTCAAAACATTCTTGTCATTCTTGACGGGTCTATTCTAATAAATTTTAGAACAATCTACATCGCAAAGTAATTGAACGTTGCATTAAAAATGAAAAAAAAATATAACATTATGAAAACTACTTTACTCTTAAAAAAATTTTAAAATAAAAGACAAAACATAAAACAATTAATTATTCATTCAAAAGGTTAAAAAACCAACTGTTACTTAATTTTTAGGTTTATTTTAAAAAATAATTAAAATAAAATTTTAAATTGGATTTAGCAGCAATTAATACTCCCTTGTAAAAATGTTTATAATTTTTTTGTTTAAATTTAATAATTACTCTATAAAATTGTGTCAACAGTTAACTGAAAATAAAAGTAAAATACCTTGTATTAATAAATTTTGCACAATTTCTAATCCAATAAACTGTTCCATTGACATAATTTATTTTTGTACATTTTTTGATTTAAGACATAAACAAATAAATAAAATATATTCAATTTCTTTACAAATCCTGACTTTCCTTTTATATTAAATGAATATAAAATGCGTTTGATATACTTATTTGTGAGCGTTTTGCTTTATATAAATTCGGGAATTATTTGTGTTTCTTTTTTTGTACATTTTCATATACTAGAAATAACACAACCTACCTGTTTCTGATTTTGACATATTTCATTTATGCTTAAAATCACTGTCTAAAATAAAATACAGATAATTTTATCCTGGTGAAAATGAACGTTGACTCAAGAAAAATGTTACCCTAAATATATCGGAATTAATTTGTTTTCAATTAATAAAACTGTAAGTTATAACAAACTGCATTGGTTGTTACTTGTAATAATAATGAATATTGTTTTGATTTGGTATTATTCGTTGTAAAAAACAAAACAGAAATAGATGGCATTATCATGCACAATGTAGAATCAGAATTTTTAACAAAACATTTCCGGTTATTGGATAAGTGATTCCTTGTTTTTTTTCTTATTTTAGAAAAAAATTTATAAAATGTGAATCTATAAATATGGCAATAAATACATAAAATGAATATTATATTTCAAATGAATATTACTTTATGAAATATTTAATATTTCATATCAACTTGAAAAGAAGACGTGAAAAATACGGAAGCTCTGAAGTTATAAGTGGTTATTATAATGATTTTACGTTTTGATGAGCACATTTAAAGATAAAAACCTTTGATGAATTCTAATCAATTAATTCTACAAATTTTATCACTAATTAATTAGTCTGAACAGATACATCTTGTCAGTAACATTTTTATTGTTTTGATTAATTTAAATATCTAACTCATTATACGAAAGTAATTGTTAAATTTTTGATTTTGCACATAATCTTTATCTTAAAATTTTAATTAAAACAAATTTTATATAAAACTGTTTAAATCTTTAGAACGCTGACGTAGTAATTGCTCCAAAAATGTAATTAATCTTTATCACAAATATTTTGTACAGAAGTTACTACCGTTTTGAAATATTTTTAAAGACAATAAAGTCATGTAAATAAAATGCAATACTTGTATGTATGTATGATTGCATTTTTGTTTACTTTTTTTTTGCTTTTACTGAAGCGCAATTCATAAATGTGGCCAACACTTCAATTATAATAGTAGTTAAGTTTAAATCACAGATTAGAGGTGACGCATTAAATAGTGATGCTACGTTGCCACGTAATAAAATTATGAGAAGTAAATATAGGGACCAACATTTACCAGTATACTAGCATTTTACTTTATTTTAATCTCAGAAGTAGGTATTGTTATACGATACATGAAGAGAAAGAAAGTATTTAGCACTTGCCATCTATATAAAAATTAAACACGGAAAAACCACACCGATAATTTAGAAAATAAATCAATAATGGGGTTACCCGTTAATTAAAATTTTGTGTAAAAAAGAGTAGGTATTGTCGACAACAAGTTTTAGATATATGTATGTCGGAGGCACTGAATATAATCTCGCCTACGACTATGAACAGCATACACGTGCACTCATTTGTTTGTGTTCCCATAAATTATGTTTAAAATGTTTAGTCTTTGTAACTTAATAACTTAGAATCAACCAATAAGGGTTTGATATTTTGTAATATGCCTTTTATGGGCATAGGAACGCGTGTGAAATTACGGTTTCATATGAATGAAACGACACTAGCTAAGAAATGTAACTTGGAAGAGGGCAGATTGAAATGATATTTGGTGGTGACAACTTGATAAGATAAAAGAGCTGGTGTCGGATCGTTTGTTCCAGTGTTGATCATTAAACGTTTATAAATTTAATTTTTATATTAATGAAATTAGTTTTGTTTGTTTGTGTTATTGACTTTGTTTGAAATTTGTAATCGTAACTTTTGCAATAGTAAATAAATTGTGTAAACGGTCAGTGTCGTGCGTTAATAAATTATCGATGCAGTCTAACCCAGCACAAACGCCCAGCGGAGCCCCTTTTATTTTCGATGCGTCTCTGACATCAGAAGTGGGATCAGGACTGCTAATTGATAATGATGATCCGTTACGAAAAAGTGCAAGTGAAAGTGAAAATTGTAGTGCAACTCTAGAAAGAGTAAAATTGTTACAACAGTTATTGTTAGTTATCTTACAAGTCACCAAGTTCAATAAATTTTACAAATGTAAAATTGCCAACGTATTTTAAAAATGCTGAAAGATGATGCACTATTTTTGATTTGGATGGAATACTTATGTGACCGAAACAAATTGTTTTAATTCAACTGTTTTCTGAAACCGTAAATGGAAATTTTAGTGTTGCCATAAACAACCAATTAATTGATGAAACGCTTTCGACAATACAGAATATTCAGAATGTATTCAAATTTTAAAAAGTGATTTATTATTTGGCGTAATTGTAATCCGCTACGTTAAGGGCACGTGTACCATATTACAAAGAGGACTCGGTAAGCGACCGGCGCTATTTCTTTCTGGTCATCAAACTAGATCGAAGCGTCGAGTATTGTCACCGTCTTTTAAAAATGAAGGAGCTGGACGTCTTGAACTTCAATGAAGACACCGCAGTGTATCGCCGCTTAGAAACTCAATAGGGGGTTCGTGACCCTGTGGCAACCCAGGCCATGCTTCCGAATGCTGTAGCTAAAATCTGGTGAGATCTTTCCTATTTGTTTAATTTATATTGTCATTCTTATAACAAAAATATTGCTTTTTATGAAGTGGCAAATGTTTGAACGACATAACTACCTTAGATAAAAAAAAACTTGTCACTATTATATTGCCAAATGATTTTTACACGGACAAAAATTATAATCAGTAAAATTTTATAAAACAAAATTTTAATTTGCAAATTAATTGAACTGGTTTTTTTTAATTGAACGTTTGAATTTACCTGAATGAAGTTGATAATTTTCAATTAAAAAGAATGGTTGTTCAGACTGTTTTTGTGTTAATCACAGGAAGTTTAATTCTAACACAATAAGTGTCTACTAGAAAAATATCCGTCACCTTTAATTAGAAATCAAATTATTGCTTACACAATGCATACTATTTTTGTGTGTAAACATTGAAATTATTTACATTAAGGATGATTTATTTCTTTTTCATCTTTTGTATGACTAAATTTTTAAAACGCATTTAAATTGTCGTGAAAACTTTTGTTAAAGCAAGTTTTTGGATTACCGTAAACAAATGTAAAATTTAAATTAAAAGTCGATTATGTTGCTTCTGTAAGAGTTAAAAAAAAATTGCGTTAATCTTCAAACAACGTCTGTACTGTGATGAGGCAAATAATAAAGTAATTCCTAACGTCCGACCCGTTTCAACTATTTTTAATCTTGACTTGCCAATCGAACTTCATACAGATGCTAGCTCAGTTGGTTATTGTGCTGTACTTTTTCAAAAAAAAAGAGAAGCTAAAATTCATTCAGTTGCGTATTTTAGTAAACGTACTACAGGTTCAGAATCTCGACACAATTCTAATGAGCTTGAAACTCTAGCAGTCAAAGCTGCAAGGCATTTTCGTCAAAATCTTTCAGGCCGTTATTTTACAGTCATTCAAGATTGAACTATCTTAAATCATCTCGTATAAAACAGGACTTTACACTACGAGCCCATCGTTGGTGGTCATTTTTACAGGCCTTTAACTTCGACATTCTTTATTACGAAGGAAGCATGCTGATTTCTTTTTACGAAATCCAGCTACATCAAGTAAAGAAGAATCTACTTTATCATCACCCAAATCTAAAAATGACTCAACTTATATGATTCAGGTTAACGACTTATATTTCGACCGGTTGAAAGTTTCTCAACAACGTGATGATAGCTTGGTTCAGTTAATTGCCGCTTTGTGTTAATCCTAGTTTGTGTAACCAGATGAGGCAGTTGTGCCGCTTTGTGTTGACCCTGGTTTGTATAACCAGATGAGGCAGTTGTGCCGCTTTGTGTTGATCCTGGTTTGTATAACCAGATGAGGCAGTTGTGCCGCTTTGTGTTGATCCTGGTTTGTGTAACCAGATGAGGCAGTTGTGCCGCTTTGTATTGATCCTGGTTTGTATAACCAGATGAGGCAGTTGTGCCGCTTTGTGTTGATCCTGGTTTGTATAACCAGATGAGGCAGTTGTGCCACTTTGTGTGTATCCTGGTTTGTATAACCAGATGAGGCAGTTGTGCCGCTTTGTATTGATCCTGGTTTGTATAACCAGATGAAACAGTTGTGCCGCTTTGTGTTGATCCTGGTTTGTATAACCAGATGAGGCAGTTGTGCCGCTTTGTGTTGATCCTGGTTTGTATAACCAGATGAGGCAGTTGTGCCGCTTTGTGTTGATCCTGGTTTGTATAACCAGATGAGGCAGTTGTGCCGCTTTGTGTTGATCCTGGTTTGTATAACCAGATGAGGCAGTTGTGCCGCTTTGTGTTGATCCTAGTTTGTATAATCAGATGAGGCAGTTGTGCCGCTTTGTGTTGATCCTGGTTTGTATAACCAGATGAGGCAGTTGTGCCGCTTTGTGTTGATCCTAGTTTGTATAACCACATGAGGCAGTTGTGCCGCTTTATGTTGATCCTGGTTTGTATAACTAGATGAGGCAGTTGTGCCGCTTTGTGTTGATCCTGGTTTGTGTAACCAGATGAGGCAGTTGTGCCGCTTTGTGTTGATCCTGGTTTGTATAACCAGATGAGGCAGTTGTGCCGCTTTGTGTTGATCCTGGTTTGTATAACCAGATGAGGCAGTTGTGTCGCTTTGTGTGCATCCTGGTTTGTATAACCAGATGAGGCAATTGTGCCGCTTTGTGTTGATCCTGGTTTGTATAACCAGATGAGGCAGTTGTGCCGCTTTGTGTTGATCCTGGTTTGTATAACCAGATGAGGCAGTTGTGTCGCTTTGTGTGCATCCTGGTTTGTATAACCAGATGAGGCAATTGTGCCGCTTTGTGTTGATCCTGGTTTGTATAACCAGATGAGGCAGTTGTGCCGCTTTGTGTGCATCCTGGTTTGTATAACCAGATGAGTCAATTGTGCCGCTTTGTGTTGATCCTGGTTTGTATAACCAGATGAGGCAGTTGTGCCGCTTTGTGTTGATCCTGGTTTGTATAACCAGATGAGGCAGTTGTGCCGCTTTGTGTTGATCTTGGTTTGTATAACCAGATGAGGCAATTGTGCCGCTTTATGTTGATCTTGGTTTGCTTAACCAGATAAGGCAATTGTGCCGCTTTGTGTTGATCCTGGTTTGTATAACCAGATGAGTCAGTTGTGCCGCTTTGTGTTGATCCTGGTTTGTATAACCAGATGAGGCAGTTGTACCGCTTTGTGTTGATCTTGGTTTGTATAACCAGATGAGGCAATTGTGCCGCTTTAAGTTGATCTTGGTTTGCTTAACCAGATAAGGCAATTGTGCCGCTTTGTGTTGATCTTGGTTTGTACAACCTGATGAGGCAATAATGCCGCCCTGTTGCCAAATTAGATTTTTTTTTGTTTGATGTAACTTAAAATTGTTACTTGATCTACTTCTTGATGTTTTCTATTTCGTCAGAATAGACGAGCGGTATCAATTGAAATGGCATTGTTATTTACGTTGCAGGAACTTCTTTTTTTTACAAATGCCCGAGGACGTGCAAAATGTCAGAATGGCCGTGTCGGAGGCACTGAATATAATCTTGCCTACGACTATGAACAGCATACACGTGCACTCATTTGTTTGTGTTCCCATAAATTATGTTTAAAATGTTTAGTCTTTGTAACTTAATAACTTAGAATCAACCAATAAGGGTTTGATATTTTGTAATATTGCCTTTTATGGGCATAGGAACGCGTGTGAAATTACGGTTTCATATGAATGAAACGACACTAGCTAAAAAATGTAACTTGGAAGAGGGCAGATTGAAATGATATTTGGTGGTGACAACTTGATAAGATAAAAGAGCTGGTGTCGGATCGTTTGTTCCAGTGTTGATCATTAAACGTTTATAAATTTAATTTTTATATTAATGAAATTAGTTTTGTTTGTTTGTGTTATTGACTTTGTTTGAAATTTGTAATCGTAACTTTTGCAATAGTAAATAAATTCTGTAAACGGTCAGTGTCGTGCGTTAATAAATTATCGATGCAGTCTAACCCAACACAAACGCCCAGCGGAGCCCCTTTTATTTTCGATGCGTCTCTGACATGTATAATAGAGTATTTTATTTACATTAATAATGTTTACTAAAATAATTTAGATTTTTCTAAAATGTCACAAACGACCGGTTTTTCTGTAATAAGCTATAAACAATATAATCGTATTTTAACAAAGTTTTTGCTGTTTGTTAAAAATCTAAATGTTATAACTGCGGATTACTTCTTATAAACAGCTACAAAATCAAAAAATATGATTTTACCTAAAATGTTTGCTTTTTATTAAATGAAGAACAATAAGTTAATACCTATTAAAATATGCAGATCTCTTTGATTATAGTACTTTTTAGTAAGAATTTGATAAATAGCCTTTTGATAAAGAAGTAACAAACTTGATTAATAAGATATTGCTGAATTCTTACATTGAAATTGACATATAACTAATATTTTACCAATAATTAATTAATCATTGTTTAACGCAATATTGTATCCAAATAGAAAAAAATTAAACAAGTTAATGCGATGTCGATTATGGTACCTGTTTTTTTAATTAATTTTTCTAAAAGCTTTAAGTGAAAGAAATATATGTATCGTTGAATTATAATTTCTTTATTTAAGCATTTTGCATTCAATTTGTGTCAGTGGTACAAATTTCCATGCAATCAAATACAATATTACTATTGCCAAAAATAAATTAAGTACTTAGATATATTAGTATTTTGTTACTTATTTAGAAATGTTTAAAATTTCGAATATATACATTTAAAAAAATAACATTCTCTACATTAATAAGATTCTGATCTTACGATGAGGATTTTTAAACGCCGTAACATTCACAGCGAGTGTTCTATAAAGTTTCATTTTAATTAATTGGTCAATAATTATTGTTTTATGTGATTTGCATTCAGTTAACCAAGAATTTTCAATCCACCTTAAATTATTTTTTAATTGTTGTTTAAGTTTTGCTAGTAAGCCATAATCTGTAACTTATCAAATTCTTCATTTAAAAATAATAATGGATTATAGTAAATCTTTAAAAATACTAAAAATCCATATAAAAACGTTATTTCAATGAATTACTTAATCTTTAATCACAATAATGTTTCAAGCACATTTATATTACTTGTTTTATTACAAAAACAGTAAAAATTCAAGAACATGATTGAAATGTTAATACTTTTGGTGATTCTATAAATTACTTAAAATGCATTCATTTTTTTGTCGAGTTTAGAAGGTAAGAGCGACTGTTTTATAAAGATTTTTAATTTAACAGTTAGAAAAACAAACCGTAGAACCGATAAAATAGAATAATGTCAACAAAGACAACTACCAATTTTTTTAAACAACTTTTTAAATAAGCATTTATATATGTATTGATTAAATAAATGTTTTACCGTTTTTGTTTTAAAAGTGTTCGTATTAAAAGAAATTGTTTCGTAATTTAATTAAAGCTTTACAAAGTGGAATCTAGTATAATGCAGAAAATGTATCTGGTTCCGGCAAATTTTAACAGGTTTTACTGTATTTACATAGCAAACAATTTAAAAAATTACGTTACTACCTTTACTAAAGTATTCTCGCGAAAAGATTTTATTACAATCTTGTTAGCAACACTTTACAGTACACTGCACAGTAACGTAACAAACCAGTTCAGTACAAAACTATACTAACAATCTCTAATGCGCAGTACAAATTTATGGGTCGCATATCCCCGTAAGGTTGACTACTGTCAACGATACTAACCATCACTTTAATTCAATGAGCATTGTATTCGATGCGGTAACAAAGAGCAAGTGACTTAATAAAACTGCTTACTAAATAATGTGTAAATTTTAAACTATTTTAAAATTTTTGGAGTACCAGTTACGGTTATTATGGATAAAAATCTTTTTGTTAATAGTGTTGTATGTTGATTTTAAACAGTTCGCATTAAGTCACTTGCTAACACAAAACAACACTTTTTCATAAACTTTTGTGTTGCATTTTACAAACATCTAATGTATTAAGGTTTTGTGTAATTATTATTGTATAGATATCAGCAATTTCAAAATAACACACCAAGAAAAAAAAATACCACTGAAAAGACATAAATCCTATTTCCAATTTTTGTTGAATAATTAATTACCGTTTTCTTAAAAGTTGTAAGTATTCAAAAAAATTGATAAACAGCAAATTCGAGTTGACTGCTCAGTAAATTTAACGTTGTTTGAGGCACAGTAATGCAAATTATTAAATAAACATTAATCGTTTATATAGACGTACATTAAAAAAAATTTAAGAATTAATATACGTGTAAGCAAGTTTTGTAATCTATTAATAAAAACAATTAAACATTATCTAAACAATCTATGTGTTATATATATACAACGTAGAATATTTCAAATCATTTTTAAATAAAAAATCTCGTTTTACTGCGTTTCTAACAAAGCAATATTTGAATGAATTGTTTATTTAAATTTGTATTATCCACAAAAACATTCTAGCTATCATAAGACACGCATTATTTAGGTTTTCAAATAACAAATTCTAAGTAAATAATTACGTTACAAAAATAAACTAAAAAACTTTTGTTTTGAGAATGCTTAACAAATATACAATTCAATTTATTTGTATTCATACAAGTTCTTTACTTATTGCCTAAGGGTTGAAAATAAGTAATTTGTATTCTACAGTTTAAATTGATAAGACCCAAGAATAAAATGCAGTATGACAATATCTGTATAATAGCTACAGAATCATTTTCTTTTTCAATTTCAAATTACCGTCGAGCGAATAAGAATTTCTCATTTGTACATATGTTAGTATTACTGAATGAAATTGTCAATTTTGTTGCTCAAAGGAAACACTTTTAAAAAATTCAAAATTTTTTATTCCAATGTTATGAATAAATTCAAACAGTTTCACATTGTTTTAAAAATGCTACTAATAAATAGAAGGGGTCATTTACATAAATTTAAATACATTTTAATAAACATTTTTTTTGATTATAATATACGTAACCAAGTAAACTATTGTTAATAAAATTTAAATAATTTTAATTATACAAAAAGTAACAATTTTAAATTCTCATATAAAAAACAATAAATTGGAATTTCATTTTTTTTATTAGTTCCGTTTCATTGAGTCTTTTTAGAACTATATCAATGGCTATTACTGATATTACAAAACATTTACTTTGAACAATAAAATATATTTAAGTATAGGTAAATAGTAAAAAATATAAAAACTGGGAAATATTATAGTTCGAACCGTGGCCACTTTACGGTTGCCTGAGGATGCTCCGGAAATTCACGTTTTCAGCGAGCTGATGAAGTTTTACAGATTGAATTGTTATTTTTGCTTTTACCACAAGATGCACAGTTGCGTTACAATCATGCATGAAAAAAAATCAATAAAGAATAATAAACTCTTTAAAACGTAACTATTGCCTACATGCTCAAACTGAATTGTTTTTTTAATACAACAAAAATAATAAATTGCTGCTGTATTATCTATTATGAGCACACACGTGCTTTTCTTTCGGTTACTTCTACAGCACTTCCTCTTCTTCGTATATTTTTTTTCCTCCTACCATATTTACGTAACACGCTATTTGCTTGTTAATCTTACACCCAATATACATACGAGGTTACTTCAAAAACATCACGCACATACACAAATATTTGCGTTCGAACAAAAGTTTTTAAAAACATCAAAATAACTTAATAAATAGTTGTACGTATTTTTTCAGTTTAAACACGTGTATTTGTATTCCCTAGCTGCTTCATTGATTCATTGTTCTAGATTATGAATCTTTTGTGCAAATTCTGTATCGATACCTTGTAACCATCTTTTATTCTCTGGACGTATTCTTTCGTGAGACACCCGGTATTTAGGGTTGTTAAATTTATTGACATACATTTTTTATCTTTTCTGACATTGTAGAGCTTTTATTTTGTTTTGTAAAGAATTAGTTAATATTAATTCTTATTTTATAAGTACGTATTTAGTGCATATGCACTTGAGTCATTAAGTTCAAGTTTATAGCCATACGTTTTGAGTACATTTTATAATTTCCGACAGTTACTATTTGGTTTCAAAGATTTAGATTGTAATTCTGTATTCCAGTAGCTTGTTTGTTTTAGTAATTTATATTTCGTTATCATTTGATGATTTCACGTTCCTTGTGAGAACAAATTTTTGATTTAATTTGTTTCTTTGTTTAGTCATTTTATCCACGATTTTAGTTTTAGAAAAAGCATTGTTGTAACCTAAAAAAACATGTATCTAACATCAGAACTTAATTTGTGTGTAAAATCTGTACCCAACTTATACAAAAAACAACTTTTAGAAATATATAAAAAAATTGTTAACTGTTTTGCAACAGTTTATTTATAGAAAAAAATTAATATAATGCAGTAAAATCGACATATACAAAAAACAGGTAGAAAAAAAGCAATAAACAATTTCTCTAAAAAAAAACTAAACTAAATAAACTCCTAAAAAACTTTTAAAACACCAATACCAAAATGCGTCAATATCTGCATACCTGTAACTCGGCGACTGAATCATCAGATTGCAACCAATAATAATCTAGAAACGATCAAACGAAAGGTAAGGTTATTGCAAGACATTTATTAAAAGTTCTTGAACTTTTCTTCAGCGCCTGGAAAACGGTTACCAATACTGTTAAATGCAGTATTATTAATTACATGTCTTATAACCCATAAGACTAATCGTCAATGTCAACGAAGACAGTAGCATAGCTAAAGAGATCAGTTTAGGTTTAATAAAGTGTTTATCTAGTTGGTGTTGCGTTTTCTGTAATGTAATTTTTGTAATTCCGTAATGGCATTTTTAAAATCTATATTGTCCATCAAGTATTATAAACGCAGTAACTTTCGACTTTTGACTTTCTTTTCCTCTACTTGATCTTCAATTAACGGTAACGGATATCTATTTTTTTTCATTTTCTTGTTTAACTGCCGGTAATCAACACATAATCTGGTAGATCCATCTTTTTTCTTTGTAAGTACTATTGGGCTTGCATAATCAGATAGTGAAGGTCCTATTATTCCTTCGAGTAACCACGTATCAATGTGCTGATTAACAATTTCTTTTTCGGTTTGAGGTAACCTTCTCGCTCGTTGATAAATTGGTTGATCTTTCAAAATAATCTCATTTTAATGTTCGCTTCGTGTTTCTTGTTTGGAATAGTTACGAATTTATTTATGGTGTTTTTATAATTTGAGTCGGCTTTGTCTGAAATATTAACTTCGTTGACATCATACGTATACTGGATATTAAAAATGTTTTTTTTTTGCTTTACTTTCGACATTTTCGTTGATTGATAATTTGCTTATATAAACTTGACCCTGCTTAATACGCATTTCAACTTGGTTCAAATAATCTGTTCCTAATAACTTATCGTGTTTCCTAACATCATTTGAAACTATGTGTATTCGGTATAATTCTATTATTGCGTTCATTTGAAACGACCCAATCGTTTTTATTTTGTTAAAACCGATTTCTTGAAATTGTACGTGTTGTTTTGTTAAAATCGGCGCTCCTATTTTAATGTGTCTCTTTTCTGTCATCAAGCTCAAATCACTGCCCGTATCTAAAATATTTTTAAAATATTTATATTTACCGCACTGAGAAATAGCACAACTAGTGTTTTCTTCTTTTCTTTCGTGTTCTCAAGTTTTTTAGCACACTTTACTGCCACGGGTTCGTAAAGTGCACATTTGTAACACCTCGTGCTTTCATAGGGAAACCGCACTTACATAATCCCACTCACAGCAATTAAAACATCGCTTCGGCAAACGTGCATTTTCCTTTTTGGTTTGATCACCGTTGTGTTTACAATCTATTAGTAGTTCAGTAACATTTTATATTGTTTTTGATTTTAAAGAAAATTCTGAAAATCCTTAAACTTAAAACTTCAACAATTACAGTTCTCGTACATCGTAAGAAATCATCGCTGAAACTGAGACACCCGTTACTACGTCTCTTTGCACATTACGCACATCGTTATCATCGTTAATTTCATTTTTGTCGGTTCCATTCATCCATGATCTTGAAGGATCATTTGCCGTAATTCAATTGATCAATTCGGTTTTTGGTCCTGTCGTATTCAATCCTCTTCGTCGTAGTTTCTCTTTAAGTTCTTCTAGTTTGAAGTTACTTGTTTTCTCCATTATTTACTCATTTCAATCCCGACTGAGCCCCCAATTTTGTTATTAACAATAAACAATAAGTACTACTAACATAACGCATAAAATCTATCAATTTAATTTAACGTCGCCGTTGTTCTTTTATTTGAGTTAACGCGTCTATATTAACTGAAATCCTATACGTCAGGCACCGCTGTATTTTTGGTCCCAATTCCTTGCGTGCTTAATCACAGGTGCGCGCTCCTAGTCCAGCGCTGTCGCGACTTCATCCTTCAGTTGTATATTTTAAATATCTTCAATGAAAATCAAATTTATTCTTATTGTCTTCACTAATTTTAATTTAATTTTTTTTAAACCTCTTCACTTGCTAGATTTAGAAACATTACCACTTTTGTAGATTCGTCCGTTTCATTAACCCATTAACGCCCAAACGCAAAGAAATTTTTTTTTTAATTTCTTGTGGATGGCATTGCCAAATGACCTTTCGGGAAGATGTTTATGCATGCGTTTTATTTTTTTTTAGAATAGGTAAGCTTTGAAGAGGGTGTACTTTCTGAAGTACAATGGGCAAATATAGGATCAATAAACCAAAGTAGAACATTTATTAACACTCATCTTACATAATGTTTATTTGTTGTAATGGAAATCTTCGAAGCAATTTCTCTCAATACATAATGTCGTCCCGCATTTCTTACAACTCCACTTAGACCGCATGTGACATACGCAGCAACGCAACTGTTTATCTAATTTTCTCGAGATGTGGCCTATACCGTCGTTGGAAACATTGCTGAGCAGACTTTGATTTCTTGAGGACTTCTTCTTCGTAGGATTCGAAAGTAAATAGGTGCGGACTATATATCAGGTAAACTCTAGCTGACTCATTTTTATTTCAGAAACCTCTTTGTGCAATTTCCAAGAATTTGTCATGCTAACGTTTAGCATGTGCGTAAATAATGGCCACCACTTCTTGGCTCCGATGCTTATGCGGTAGGTATTGACACTTTGATCGTTTAGATCAACCCCTCCCATTCCGGCATTGTATTTTTTATATAGAAGTGGTTGAGGCACATCCACAACACATTTTTTTGTACGAGACCACCACCTCACCTTTCCCTTCGGTTCAATAAAATCGTGATTTTAAATCATTGAGCACACGCTATTGTCCACTCACTTTGTAATTAAAACTTCCTTTACATCATCAAACTGGTAATCATAGTACCCTCTTTCCTTTTTTTTCATGGTTTTTGTGCTTTCCAAAGGACGGTTCCTCATTCTGTTTTCCCTCAAAGTGCCCGTTACTCTGACCCCAATTTCACTCAATTTGTGGATACGTTTCATCGTTGAAAAATAATTGTCAAAGTAGACAATATGTTGACTAGGATGTTCGACGTGGTTCAGTAAATTGAAGACAACTGTTGCTCCTAGAGAATCTAGGGGATCTGTGTGACTTTTATTATCAGATGTATTTACGTTCTTGCCACAGTAGGTATCGAATGCGTAACAATACCCGTTCGAACTACACAACATCCAATCTTCAAATCCAAACCTTACCGGTTTCCCGCGAATAAACTGCTTTGATGGATGATGCCCGAAGTATTTGACCATAACCTCATCTATTGAGAGTTTCTGGTGAAATATTCCCCACTGTCTGAATTTTTTGCCTAGTAGATTCATTAGTGGCCGGAGTTTGAACATTTTGTCTTCTTTATCAAGCTTATTGTTATCCGCAAAGTGAATGTGACGCTTTATCTTTAAATAACGATTTCTGGACATATTTTTGGATACCATTTTTACTGAAAGATCTTCGTCTAGTGACCAGTAACAACGTTCTTGAGATAAACGATGATAGCCCGTTAAAATTAAAATTGCAAGGAACTTTCGTATTTCTTCGGCATTTGTAGAATAATCATGTTGGTTGTTTTGATGAGCGTATAGTTCTGTTTGAGTAACGATTAATTTTATTACTTTATCATCTATAATCGTTTCTAATATATCTCTTGGATTTAAATTCTGCAGCTGCATTGCGTTAGTCCGTTTAGTTATTTCATACTTATCAGCTTCACCGTATTGTCTGGAATAAACAGGATTCATCTTTTTCCATTTTACATTATGGAGTGGTTGTTTTGTGGTCGCACTATTTTTCATTGACCGTTGTAGTACAGCTGGAATTAATTCGTTAGCTTCCCATTAGTCATCGTCGCTTTCGTTTACGTGCACTTCAATTTTTCCCGGCACATCGTTTGGCAGTTCTAAACTTACTAAGTTGTCGTCTTCTAACTCTTCTTCATCTGTAACTTTATTTACATCTGGAAGCAATATCACGACATCAATATCGGCATCGTAATCGAAATTTTCCACAACATCAAGAGCCTCGGGAAGTACCGTAAACACATTTTTTTCCCGTAAAAACTTGTGGTTGCAATAACTGGTAAATTATTCATTTCTGACTCTATACCTATAATAGTGGTAATACAGATAAATTGACTCCCAATTATCCCATTGTGCTTTATGAAATACAGTAATAAAGATCATAAAGTAAATAACACTAGATCTAATTTTTATGGTTCGTAAGTACTAAATAACTAATAAACAGTTTTTTACGCTTCATTTTAATGCAATGCCAAATCACTGTTTTAAGAAACAACCCCAAACGTGCACCTTCACCGAATGCTTGACGGTCCACTGAATGAATTTATTAATCGCGATCCAAATTTTCCTGCGCTCAAATGAGTTTCTTTTTAACATGGTTTTCGGACAGTAGCGGTTTTTTCATTATGCTGGGAAATTTTACGTTATGAGTCAGTAAACATCTTATTATAGTATCACATGACACATTAAGACCATTTTAAAGCTTTACCGCTTGCCTACCACGTAATAATTTTTTGAATATCCGTAAAATCATCCTGTCTTTATTTTTCATTGTTTTTTGCCTATAACCACAATTCGGAGATCATCGACATTTTTTTCTTTATAATAGCGTTTCACCTACTTACTAACAAACGTCTTTGACTTCTTCATGTATTTTGCAGCCGCTCCGTATGACAATTGAAGTCCACATGTGATGCGTAAGGAGCGCTCATCACGAAATACGTCCTTGTCTGACAGAAATCGATCGACTCTATATACAAAGCATGCATATACTCGTTTCTAAACCAACTTTCTGAAGGTTCCTAAAAAAGTTTGGCCGTACACGTTCTTATCAAACAAACTGTATATAAAATTAGAAAGTTAAAAATCGGATTAACAATCACAAATACGACTGCAACACAAAAAAATGCGATACAGCTTTAGCAGTTTATTATATAGACACACTCGACTTTGAGTTTAACAATCCCATGATATTAAATTTGGAAAATAATTTAAAAAAACGTTTAGTTTCTGAAATGATACACATCAACATACATAAAAATAACATCATCTTTAATAATAATACTAATAATTTAGGTAGTGTGTATAATAATTTAATTTCAAAAATTGCCAGTTACCTATATAGATCAACTCAATTGCTGTTCAATTTTTCGTGTTTCTTTTCTGAATTATTTTTGCCTTGACATTTAAGAATTTTTGATTGTGCATTACGTGTCAAATGTTTGTCGAACGTTTCATATCCCTTGTTATTTTTAAATATTCTAGTTATTAACATTTTCATGTTTCATTTGTTGTTGTGTTATAATTTATTAAAAAGTTTAGTAACGTAAATTGCTCATGTTCATGATCGTTGGATTGTAGCCTATTTGTGCAATTTTTATGCTAGAAAGTTACTTATAAGTTTTTTAATAAATTTTAGTGACCTGATGAAGGGCTCACTTGCAGCAAGAACGTTGCCATATAAATAGTATTAAGTGGTTTGTTTTGTCCTTCCTAAGCGAAGAATTGAAACTACTTATAATAGAGTTTTTATGTAATTGTTAAAAATCATTTATTACTGTTATTTATTAGGTATTAATCTGGTTCTTACAAATGACCATGACTAAGCTGGCGTGCCACACCCTGACTGTGTTCTTGGTCCTTTCTACTGGAAAGAGGTGCCGCCCTGATATGTATCATGAACATCACAAGACACTACCGATAATTAAAGAAGCTAAAATTGTACGTAGTCTCAAAAAGATTGCCTTGCAACATGACGAACCCGCGGTAACAAATCACGCAAAAAATAAAATACGTGTAAGAAAATGGCAAAACGAAAAACAAAGCAACAATTTACCAATTTTGCGTTAGAATGTACAATTATTTAGCAAAAAATGACAAGAGATTATCAAGAAAACCTATGTACAAAAGACTAAAAACTAATACATCATAAGCGGCTAAAGAAACAATAAAAAAAACAACTCAAAAATGGAAAAAAATTGAAAATTACAGTTTCCACTCAAAATAAAAAAATTAACGCAAGAAAAAAAAAACGATCAACGCATCTCCAGACTCAATTTAATATGTCGAAATTTATAATAAAGTAAACAACAGAATTCGACAAATAAAGAGAAAATACTAGGAAAATTTCAGTAGAAAAGTCGAAGAAACTATATGCATAAATCTCATAAAAAAAATTTAAAGATGTTGAAAGTATGAAAGAGAGCAAATAAAATTTATTTAATACTATAAATAGACCGTTTCAAAACACTTTATTTAAGCACCGTTAAGCTATGTGATTCAAAACAGTACCAAAATTGAGGTAAGTACCCAGTAAACACGGATTGAAACTGTTACAGTCACAAAATTAAAACAATTGTTTCAATACGTTGTTTCGTGTTAGTTCCATTTTTATATCATTTACATGTAACTGACAGTGAATAAATTGAAAGAGTTCCGATTTTTCACAATCAGTTTTAAACCGTTTCAGTACTTGCAATTTTTTTCCTATAATCAGCAACCGTCTAAAAACTGATTTATTAAAACCGAATATTTTTTGAATAACTAGAATTGCTTGAAGATCGATTAAATAAGATTGAATTATTTTCGAAACAGTAGAATCGTTCTAGGAAAAACGAATACTTTGTAATTAGTCAGCATTAGTCGTTGCTACACTTTTGATTACTGTCGTCAACGCTTGCGCTGCAAATTGATATCTTTTCACTTGTTCGGTTGCAGTTTGATAAGTGATGCTGTGTGTACAATTACGAAATGGAACAATAAACGGTAAGTCGAAACATTTTATTATAATCCATAAATGTAATCAATATTATTATCATTTCTGTTCTTTATGTATCATGTTTTAATTTGTATGAAAAAAAATATAAATTAACACATATGGTTGCGTTAAGGTAGATTATTGCGTAAATCTGATGATACTTTAGGATTTATAATTACAGTTCAATTCTTCAAGTTTTCTATACGATTATGTACAGCTAAAGGTATTCACAGTGTTTTTATATCTTTCTTATAATTGCTAAAGTGATATTTATATTAAGTTTGTGTTGTTTTTGATTTAAAAAATGTAATTAATTTTGTGTAACTCTATGATTATGTATGTATATAAATGAAATATTTATTTCTATGTTACAGATGCGGTTAAAAGTTGCTACCCAACAGTAACTGATGCAGTTTTCGAGGCTTCCGTGAAAAGACCACATCAAAGAAAGTTGCAATATGTAAAAAACTCAATGTGATAATGTATTTAAAAATATTTATTGTGCAATAAAATTTGAAACGTGCATTCGAAAATGTATTATTATATTATTGAAAGAATTGTTTTAGTTCATTATTGAAAAAAAAATCATACATGTATCGATCATTTAGTATCAGTTCAAGAACGAAGCTTTTAAAACGTAAACCTAATGCAACATTTAGTTTGCAACAGATTTGAATTTAAAATACCGAAACTATACTGATTCAAATAAGTGAAACAGCGATGGACTTATAGCTATTTTATTGCAGTTAGGTTTCTTTTATGTTTGAAACAAGAGTGAATCATAAATTTTTTGTTTTGAAACTGTTACTAAACATTATCAATTTTGTGTTTACTGGGTAGGACAACAATACTAACGACTGAAAAATTACTAAAACAAATAAGAAAACAAAGCTTACAATTTTCGTGAAATTGTGAAATAACGAGTCATACTAATTAAGACAAAAATATGAATATACGAGTTTAAGACTTATGTCTATATATGCCATCACAGGCGAAGCAAATGAGAATTTTTAAAACAATAATAGTTAATAAGTTTTTTTGACCAAATACAGATATTTGAGACGAATATAACACCATTCACATAGTACGTTGCAGCGACAAGATTGTTGGATATTTACATCCCAAGACGTAGTAACAGATGTACAAGTCGCAAGTTTTAGAAAAGAAAAAGAAAGAACACAGCAATATTTTAATAATAACAATTAATCAAAAATCTTTTTAACAGTTCTAACAATATAACTGAACTTTAGGATAGAGAAATAAATAATTGTTACTTGTATAACTACAAAAAGATTGTGTTAGATAAGATTTATATTGCCCTATAATTAAAACGTCGCGTCGTTATATAGAAACTAAAATATATTTTATTTGCACTAAATGAATGTTAACTGCTTAATTACAAAAGTAATTTATTATTTAATTAGCTAAGAATACCTACGTAATATATTTTTATGTTATCAATTTGTTTCGCGTCGCATCCATTTTTTAATTTTTATTTACATAATAACTTCATAAATAATTTAATAATGTTTTGTCATAATAAACTATGCAATGCTTTTGAAAAAAAAAATAATATTATGAACAAAGAAATTTCTTATTTATTTTTTATCTGTCTTATTTTGTTCATATTCGAAGAAAAAGTCATTTTTGGATATGATTTTAAATTATACAAAAGAAATATTTACTTTTATTGATTATTTGGAATAGAATAATTACTGTACAAAATAAAATTATTCCGTGATATGGTCACTCATAGCAGGTATCATGTACTTATTATCAACTTGCGACAATTACAAAAATCGATTTTGTGTAAAACGAACTGTACACATGCAATTGCGTTTACTTGTCATTTAAAAAAATCAAAAGAAAATCTCGATTGCGTGACTTTAAGCACAGCAATAATTACTAATAGAATGCAGCATTGTTGAAATTAGCGAAAAAAAGGTAACTACAACACGAAGTAGTTAAGTGAAACTAATATATAAATATTTTTGTTTGGTAAAACGCGTATAACAATAATTTAAAATGATTAAAATTAATCAACATTAAATTTCAACTTTCTGTTACACAGGAAACTAACTTTAGAGTAAATTCTATAATCTCGGCTTTTGTTAATCGAACTAGACATGAATATAATTCTACCATGTTAAGTTTGTCGTAAATGGCTAGAAATTAGACAGTTGCATTTAACTCTACAATAGTTACAAAGCTTTTACTGTCTTTTATTTTATTTTATATCTACTTGTAACTTTTATCTGTACCGTTGGATTACGCTAGAAACGGCGAGCAATAACGACATAAAGTTACAATTATCTCCATAAAAAGTTTCTATGTTTAACTTGTAACTCCATTTAAAAATTAATTTTCATACATGTAATGATATAAAAAAATCTATTTAGATGAAAAAAGTATACTTTTTAGATTTGATATATTTGTAGCACTAACACTGTATTGATTGCATGCTGTTACAAACATTTTTGTTGTACTTTCAATAATTATGAAAGTCAAATTTTCTAGATATTAGTTTTTTATGTATAAATAGTAATTATATTATTTATAGTGTTTAAACGTATTTTGTTATAAATCATTTAAACGATGTAACTAGTTAAAATTCTTCACTTAGATGGAACCAAACAAGCCGCTTCTTACTATTCATATATGTTTCGTGCTGCAAGTGAGTGCTTCATCAGGCCGGTAAGTGGAACAATCCACCAGACCATGAACATGGGCAGCTTTAAGTTAATTTTTTTTAAATAAATTATAACACAAAAAATTCGCAGATATTGCAAATCTTGCAATTATCGGAAGGTGTTGAAAACAAACACAATATTACCTACGTAATATAATGAACAAGGTTTATTACAATTTTTAAAAAAAAATGTACATATACATAAATAATAAAAAAATAAAAAAACACAAATAACTAGTATTTTAGGTACATATTAAACGAGAATAAAGTCGTATGATAATTCACCAATAATTTGTATTCAACATTTGTTCATAAAATGCCCGAGTATTGTTTCCAATAACCTCTTCATCGTTGGAAGATGATAAATCAGCAACACCACAAATTATGTGCGAAATTGTTCATTATCAAGAATTGCTGCGCGCATAGATTCCAGTGACATATCTAAAGAGAAACCCGATCGCGTTATCTTAAATCCATGCACTTGAACAAAGATCATGGCATGTAAATAGATGGGCGTCAGTATTTTTTTTCGTTTTTGTAGTTCAATTTGTTTGCATTTTATCTCTTCAAGAGGAACGGAAATTGTGCTTGGCATTGAATTACTATTAAAAACTCTAAATCCAAACACTCCTGGCTGTTGTTTTCCATTAATAGCTTTAGTAGTATGGAATAGTTTAGTGCGAAATGATTGCATACTAGAGGGTACATCTTTTATAGAAAATTTTTCTAGAGTAGCACAAAAACGAGAATTTGGGCTGTGTTGGTAACGCTTAGGTTCTGTTTTCCATGTGATGTACGGTAAGAAACACAAAGCAAGCAAAAAATCTCAAAACATCGAACTTTATTTGACACAAAATATTTTCAAAGAAAAAAGTCACCTTCACAAAGCTCAAATAATAATATTGCCCTCACAAGCATGTTATGCGAGGAATAGTCGAAAAATTGAGATTCACGTCCAGTGACTATCATTTTCTGCTGATTTAGATACGGTTGAGAGCGTTCAGATAAATGTAAAATTTACTGTAGACACAATCAATTTTAAAGCCAAAGTTGAACTTTCAGAAATTTTTCCCGATATTGATTAAACACGCTTGGATTAAATAAATCAAGCAATGATTAAATCAACAATATATAGCGTGATTCCGGGCAATTGTTTCACCACACTCTAATTAGTTAACGCGCATTAAAAAAAACAACTAAACTAAATGATTACTAGATTTTATCCGAGTTTTATATCGGTTTATAGTTCAACAACTTTTAAGATTATGAAACGATTTAAGGTACGTTGCCACATCCTTTCAGATGTAAAAGTTGCAAAGTGAAGATTTCACCTTCGGAAATGTGCATCCACAGTTTAAAAATTGAATTTCTTTCAACAGTTTGGCGCGTTCGCTATTCCCTGTCATATCTAAATAATGCCTACAACAGATTGGACTCGCAATAAAAACATTTCGCAACGCGAAATAATCGACATGCTTTTTTATTAAATTCTCTAGGTATTCTTAACGTGATCCTTCGGTGCAAAAGAAGTAAAACTGATCTAATAAGCGACTTGTCAATTGCCAACGACAAAAAAAAGAAAATATTAAATTTGCTCTCTTCGTTTACAACAAAAAAAGCAAATAAAAAACCCCGTTTAAGCAATAAAATTATATTTAAATATTCATTTTCGATTTTCTTGCGTTAGACAGTATCTCAGTTCATCGCATATGCAAATAAATCTAACTAATCTCCGACTTTTTTATATGACGCCTAATCCTCAAATTAAAGATCACGTATTGCGGTTTGTTGGACTAACAATTTGTCACTAACTAATAATTTTATACAAAACTTACACTCAAAGAAAAATAATAACAAATGTACGTGAAAAAAACCAGCTCGTCAGTAACTCTCCTTTCGCAAGTAAAGTAAAAAAAACACCACCCGTCAGTAACTGTTTTTCGGATAAGTGGAAATAAAACGAGCGCGTAAATAACTGTTTCGAGTAGGTAAAAAAACCAGCGCGTAAAGAAAAACTCCCGTATGCAACTTTCTTCGATTTTGCACCGCGTGAGGGTTTTTAAAACCTTCGTTTAAAACTCTCCTCCTTCTTTGTACGCAATTTTGACTTTATTTCCTAAAACGTTTTTTTCTGATTGGTTCACGAACCTTCTCAGTACCAAGTTGGCTTTTACTTTTTGTACTCAATTTGTTGAAAGCGGCGTTCTGCTTCTTTCTACCCTTAAGATGTTACGACGTTTTGTTACTGGGCGGCGCTGCGTGTTTCAAACGGAATCAAAATTTACAAAATTATTTAAATTACCAGTCTACCAATAATAAATTCGTTAACTTTCAAAGAGTATTTTTTACATGTGTTTCGAGCTTTAAAATAATAAAGCTCATCTTCAAAAAAGTCTACAAAAATATTTAAATAATTTAATAAAATTCACATTTCACTATAATTTATAGTTCCGACTATAATTTTTTACTTAAGATACAAGTAATTTGGTATTATGGTCGTTTGTTTATTTTATTACCATTAAGAGTTTCATTTATACTTCGTTATCATTTGATGATTTTGAGTTTGTTGCAAAAATAAATTTTTGGTTGCTCATGTTTAATTAAGTCTAACTTTGATACTTTTTGCATTTATGTTAGTTGCATTTGGTCATATGCGATTACTTTTGATACTTCCCGGATGTGTGTTAATTTATATAAAACAACGCGATTGTTATTGAGTCAAGCGTGATGTTGTAGTAATTCCAGATAGTTAGTTGTTTATGTAATACGGTTTCTCGTTAAATTTATGTTTAGTGATGTTTTGTATCGTGGAAACGAATATACTCTAAATTCGAAATTTTGCGGTCCCACAAATATTATACTCAATCCACCGGCATCGCCTCCTCGAAAAATTTTGAGACTAAGATTATTGACTAGCTTCTGCGTCCAGCCACCCGCAGCCTTCATCAGAAAACTACCTCAGCTATTTACAATTTACAAAAGTTTTCATTGTATTTATATTTGAGTTCAGTGCAACTTAAAGGTTTTGAATTTATCAAAGTGAATTTTATTCCTAACATTGACTTATGTAATGTTGTCAACTAAATAAGACATTAATGTAGGGATTGATTCGCCGTCGGTGAAAATATTTAAGTTATTAATTTAATTTAAGTATTATTTGGTCTATTTTGGTTTAATTTTAAGCTAAATAAAATCTGCGTCATTTTTTTAACAACTTTTAGTAAGTACGATTTTAATAACTTTGTTTTAATTACACACGTCGCGCGGCCGTCGCAATTTTACGATTAGCATTTCTTTGTTTAATTTTTACGTTTGTTTGCTAATAGTTATAATAAGTATACATGTACTTTCATTTATCTTTTTTATTTGGTTCTTTAGCAATTTTGTGTTAAGTTCATGTAACTTATTTTAAATTATGTCATTCATTTTGTTTTTTGCTCAATTTTAACTGTTTTTTCATACTGTATTTTTTTAATTTATTTTATAATAAATTTATAAGTTTTAAATGTACCAAAGTCTTTTAATGACACCGCGTGCGTATTGATGTGTTATAGTTTCAGATTTGTGATGTTACAACCCTAAAGATACATGGAATTGATAAGCACCCCGAATTTCAATAAAAACAACAAAATATCAGTAAAAATATGTTTTACTCTTCTACATAGTCACCTATTAAAGCAATACATTTATTCCACCGATCACTCAACATTTCAATTCCCTTCTTATAATGGGTTTTGTCGAGTACTTCAAAATATGCACTAGTTTCTCTTTTAACTTCTTTATTTGATTTAAATCTCTTTCCATAGAAAGATCTTTTCAAGTTTGGAAATAGAAAATAGTGACTGGGTGCTAAATCTGGGGAATAATCTGGCTGAGGATGTAATTCCCATCCTAATTCATTAAGTTTTGCCATTGCTTTTAGTGATGTGCGAGATGGCGCATTGTCATGGTAATACAAGTTTTTTTATGTGCAAATGCTCATGTAAAATATTAAATACATGTTCATAAGAAATGTGAACGAATGTTGCAATTTCACTGATTTTCACTTTGCGATTTTCAATCACAATGTCATGGATTTTCTCAACCATTTCTTCAGTTGTGACTTTTTTGACCTTCCCGAACGTTCTGCTTGAACTTGTGCTTGAACGCCCACGTTTGAATTCATTATACCTGTCATATACCAGTGGTTTTTGATGGAGCAGAGGAACCCAAAGTTTTAATAAAGTCACTAATTCTTTCTTGAAGTTTTAAGCATTTTAAAAATTGATACTTTATCACTACCCGAATTTCAGTTTTTTTCATTTTAGCAAAATAATCGAGATTACTTTACTTCAGTTGCTATGAACACAAACTTATCTAATAAACTAACTTGAAATCTAAATAATAATCGTATGCAAGTCTGAACATGTCATACATATCGCGATAAAAATGTCCGTAGTCTACGTTACTTTCCAGATAAGTAATTGTACGTAAGACCAAGTAGATCTGCATTTGAATCTAGACACTACAATAACCGATAGTTTATGAAACTATACTATCTACGAGATAAAGGAATTTTGGAGGTGTGTGTTCGTTCCTTAAAAGGTATTATGCAATTTCTTGTATTGGCAATGTGATGGAGTACCGATTCTCTTTATTATTATCAAATTTTTGGTTCGACTATGTCTAAGAATCGTTTTGAGACAAGTTTTACGATTTGTTAACCATGCTAATCTAGATACTGGTGATCGATTATACAAAATGAAGCCAATCATGAACTCTGTTCTTGCAAATAATCAGAACATTATTATTCCAGAGAGAGAACTTTCACCAGACGAAACAATGATATAGTGGAAGGTGACTATTCAGACAGTATATTCAAAATAAACGTTATAAGTACGGTATAAAATTAGATGAATTTACTACAAGAAACGAGTTTATTTTAAATATTATATCATACACAGAAAAAGAGACTTTAATATCTAAAAATGCGACACATACAGACGAAGTTGTAAGAAAGCTCACCAAAGGCTATCTAGATAAAGGTTACCGGCTGTCCATGAAAAATTTTTATAACCGTGTTATTATCTAAAGATCTGATACAACAAAAAACGTACGTCACTGGTACACTACAAAAAAACAGAAAGAGAAATCTAGAAGATCTAATAAAACGATATTGAAGACTGGTGAAGTAACTTTTAGAAAAAAGGAGCCGGTTTTAGTAATTAGTTGAAAAGATAAAAGATTATGGTTCAGTACTGGTCATAGGCAAAAAATTGCAGACACTGAAAATAAACGAAGAACAAAAAAGATAACGCCACAATGTGTAGTTGATTATAACAAATACATATTGGACATAAATCGCTCAAGCCAAATGTTGTCATATTACTCCACTCCAAAAAAGACGTACGATGGTACAGAAAAATATCCGTTTGTATTTGTCTATAAATAAAATGTTTCGTCAGCTAGTAAATAAATTAAATAATATGTCAAAATAACACTAAATTGCCGAAAAACCCTTCTTTCATTCGGTCGCAGGCAAGTTTTTGTATTCGTGTTAAAGATAACCGCTCTAATTATTACTTTATTGCAACGGGTGTTTTTGATCGCTCTTTGGCGATAACGCGTCGGCTGTTTTCTTCAAAGTATCTAGCTTTTCAGCGTGGAGAAGTAATTGCACATAATCTCAAAGAAAATAATGGTTCAACAGTGTTAAATCACAAAAACGCGGTGGTCTGTTGATAGATCCATCTGTCGATTTTAATCGTTTATTAAACGGTTCTTCCAGTAGATTAATTGCAATGGTTGTATGGTTCTAGTTCCATCACAAATTTAATCTTGTTAACATTAATTAAGTTCCAACTGTTGTGCACGATGACGAATCAATTCATTTAGATTCCATTCAATACTATGCATTATACAGCGGCCACTGCCTGCTCAATGCGCGCCGTATGGTGTCTTCCGGGGTGTATTATCTATTATCATTTAAAGTAAACGTGGTGCATAAATAACCCATATTTAATCAAATTTACTGCTCCAATGTAGGATTATGTCTACCATAAAATGGACGTAGCACGCGACGACTTTGATTATAACGTAGAACTCAATTTTTTTATATCTGTTTTATATACAGATACTTACAGTGAAAATCGTACATTTTTACTTTAGAATATATTTTATAACAACCTCTTGTTCTAGAAATGATTGGAACAAAAAATTAATAATTAACGTATCCCTTAGAACCAAAAGAATAAAACAACCACATATGAACTCAAAAATTTATTAATTATAGCTTCAAATTATATAAAAATGTAAACTGCTGTAAAAATGCATCTCGGAACAAGAAAAAAAATTAATCAATACTTGGTTGGATAACCCCTACTATCGAGCACAGTTTGTAATCTACGAGGTATTAATTTAACTAAATGTTCAACTATCTTTCGAGAGTTTTTCGTTCTTCCTGAAAGACCTTTTTCAACTGTTCTTTATTAGTAATGCCGTGTTTTCTGTTCATTTCTTTGCAATTCCTGAAGAATGTTTTAGATCATTGTCCGCGCAGAACTGAAATCAATCTAAAATACCCATTTTTTCTGCGCTGCTTTTTCGATTGTTTTTTAAAATGTCTAAATAACTCTATATAGCCATCTACAAATACTAGATTTCTAACACTGCTTGCAGAAACACACCTTCTCACACTATTAGGTTCTCGCCAAATTCTAAACTATGATGGTTTCTTTCCAGAAGTTAAATGTTTTATGTATATAAGTTTTTGCAAACTCAATTTTATTCTTCCTGCTTTTTTTTGTTTACAAAAACTTTTTGAATAATCCAGTTTTCATTAGAATTACTTCACTTTTTTTGTAACTAACTTTTGCCTTATTTACAATACGATATTCATTTTTGCAATATCTTTATAAGATTTTCCATTTTCAAAATGATAGATCACAAGTTCGCGTACCCCAACTTTAGTTTGTTTCATGTTAGAAATGTTCTGATTGGCTTGAAGTACAAGTTTAAAATGATTATCCAAAAATGTGAGGTTTTCGAATTTGAATTACGATAAAATAAAATTGTTGTCAACTATCTTTTGTTGTACGATTTTGAATGTGATTTGTATTTTTTGAGTATGAGTATTGATAAATGATTTTAAAATGAAACCATTTATTCCTTGTATATCCGATACAATATTGTTACGTATTTATTTATTAAAAACTAATTTATTTATAACGACTAAAAATACGTTTACTTAATCTAGAAATATGTACACTTTTAAATTAACCGAACTAATTAAATCTAATAATAAAAACACTTACACTATAATTTATATCACTTACAAGAAGATAAGATAACGTCCTTGGATATCACACTTGTTTACACTAATTATCACGTTCACGATTATTCTCGGTTTATTTATGTAGACACACGCGTGCTAACGATTTATTTCCACTTGATAATCTTCTTAACACATTCGCATTCCAGCAATAACTGACCTACGATCTGTCTCGTAGCTATATATAGACATACGGAAATCCTTCTCGATCGTTCCTCACTTTTCGCTATAACTTCTAGAAAATAGATAACAGCCTTCTAGAAGGCTCTTGCATTTGCAAGTAATTTCATGAACGTTTCAATATCAAAACGCACAAATTAAACGATAGTAATTCTTAGTCGTTGTATATTTTAATTTCTTAGAGTATTCTCTAACAACTTTTAAACAAATTTATTTGCAGCGTACGATTTTCACTGTGAGGAACTGTAATTATAAGGTAATTGATCAAACATATAGTTTGTTTTGTCTGTTATTCTACACCCTGTAACTGTAAAGGTCTAAAATGTTATACTTTTAGATATAATGGCAAAACTAAGCTTAGGTAAACGTAGTTCAAGAAAATCACTGGTTATAAATAGTTAATGTCACTAAAACTGTATCTTATGTAAATCATAACTGAAGCGTTGGTGTACGTACATATACGTTAAAAGTTTACTTATTTCTTCAGTATCGGTGATGCGTTTGCTACCAACGCAAGCATGTAATATTTAAATTATACTACAAATAAGTAAAATTAGACTTTTTTTTTCATTTGTGCTTTTTTATTTATTGAAACACAATGATTACTTATGATAATCGGAAATAAAAAATCATGCTATGTTAAAAAATTGAAACTTTTAAAATAAAAACGATGTTAAGTGATCAAAATTTAACCGCCAAAAAAAGTTATAAAAAGTTAGTAATAATAATTTAAATTTAAATACATAAACAAAATGCTACATTTGTATTAAGGTAAAAACTTCAGCTTGCTTTGGACATTGTCTAAGCCCAGAAAACATTGTCTTATTAGTGTAGACTCCTACTGTAAAAGTGGTTAGATTATATTATTTTTTGTTCAGTGTCCGTTTTTTTAATTTATTCAAAGCCATATCAATTAATCAAATTAGAATCCCACCTAGTACAATGAATAAGACGGATTGTTGGTTTTTTCAAATAAAAGTTATTTTTCTGAAACACAGAAATATGAAATAAAATTCTACTCAAACACATATCTACTTATATGAATCAAAATCTAATCATAGTAATTACAAATACCTACAATACAATAAACTAAAAAGTAATAAGGTTTAACAATAGATATCATTTTTTCTAATTTCTTATTTTTACATAATGTAATACTCAATTAGGAAACAATTTTTAGTGAGCCAAAACAAACGAGCAAATGTAAAATTAATAATTTATCAACTTTATGTTAAATATGAATTAGTATGTTACATAAAATTTTAATATTCTTGTATTTGTATACCTAAATCAGAAAAATAGAAATAAACCATCACAGCCTTTTTAACAACTAAACGTCATTTATTAAAAAAAACTAATAACACTACAACATGCGTTCTATTGTACCAAGAACGACCACCAATTGAATATTCCTAACATAACTTATAATTGGTTTCGTTTGTTATAAAATTTCTAAACTTAAACTGTTTCGCTTCTTAGCAATGCTCTGAATATATAAATATAAATATAACAAAGCATATTTCTATCATAAAATCAAAATTGATTATCATATTACGCATTAAATAACGTAGGGTTATTGATTTTCACATTGAAGAATAACCATTACCAACGTATTAGCATTAATTTTTAAATCATAATCACTGTGATTATTATAAAGTACAGATGTACACTAAAGATTAAGTTGATTAGCATAACATATAAATTATGCTAGGAAAAAACTACATATTTGCTTTAACAAATAAATTGCAGCTTACTGAAGAACAACACTTTGCTAGAGATAACTTAGATAGTAAAACTAATTTTCTTTATCACGCATTTTAGGTCTTTTGTTGTCGTTTATTTTTATCCAAATTTATCACATGCGTACACTAACAAATCAAATTAAATCTAAATATAGTTTATTAGGATTTCTTATAAAATGTTGACATAATATACGTATAAAATGCTTATAATTTTTAATTTAACAAATTTCGTTAAATTTTAAAATAAAAAATGTGTTGGTATTTAAACTTAATAGAATATCAAAATTCAATACCACATCGTAATCAAAACATTACAAAAATCATAATTAAAAACGTTTGAGGCAATTCGCTATACGAATAGTACCTAAAGTATTAAACCAATTAAAAGACATTTCAAGTATTTGAAAACTTTTTAATTAATATTTAAGTGTTTACCTACGTTAAAATTTGTAATAAAGATAGGAAAAAAAACGTTAGAAAACGTTTAAAAAAAGTCGCATTAACAAATTATCGACCAATATAAGACCAATAACAAACTATTAAAAATTTTCAGCTATTACTATCAAATAGAGATTTTCATCAGAAGAAACTGATAAAAAAAAGTAACAGTAATTTTGCCAACTTAAAGTAAATGTTTCATATTATTTCATTTTGCCTGAAGAATTGCTGTCCTTTTGTAATTTGCAAAATACTTGCATAATTAACTGTGCAAACAGCCTTAAAATTCTGTCGCTTATGACGAAAATTAACCTCAAAATCTAGCCGGTCATAAACGCCGTTTTGCATTGTTTTTCTTGAGTATAGTTAGGTTTAATTTTGGCATACACAACAAACACTGCGCTCTAACCTTTAATTAGAAAGATAGCAGTCATAGTTTTGTATGAAATTATAAGGAAAATATATAGATATTTATTGTATTTCAGCGTTCAAGAATTGGCGCTTATGTCATTCATTATTCTAAAACAAAATTCTACCGAGACAAATCTCCCACCGCCAGTTGCTGATTTTATTTGACTAGAAGCATTATATTTTCAAATTCGAGTAATACTGACACTAGCCTGCCAAATCAAGTCAATATTTTGTTTGAAGAACCAAACACTTTAGAATTTAATCCCACAGCCTCCACTATATCCTAGGATTTTATGACAGATTCTGAAATTCGTTCAACATAGAGCTAAAGTCATTCTCTAAATAATTGCGCATTAAACGATAGCGACATACCGGAAAAAAATCAGATTCTATTTATGAAATTATTACACCACTACACAATAACACTGACAGCAAACAATTAACAAAGAAATAAGACAATTCAAAACAAGAAAAACAGAAGCAGACGAAAAGAGTACATCAATGGTACAGTTCAAAATAAAAAATAAAATAAGCCAAATTCCTGCAAAGAAAAACAGTGCCATAATAAGTGCAATACTTTTACAAAAAAAGAGTGATAACAGCTTTTTGAAAATTTTTACAATATGGGAGATTACAAAAAACAGAAAAAATCTTTAAGCGAACGTATACACCCGATTCGCGTTAAACGTCAAAGAACTTTTAAAGAAACATGCGTCTCTTTAACCATGAATATTATCTTTTCAGACAAACCCACAAAGAACGAGTGTCACAACAGTTTCTGTTAGCTAGTTTAGTTATTTCTCAAAAACGCCTTAGAACAGTTATAGCAAACAAAAGAAGAAATGTTTCCAGATGAAATCGATCAAAGAAGTAAGCACTGTCCACGGAATAAAACTACCCAACAACAAAGCAATGATTTTAAAAAATTTGTAGAATTTTTTCCAGCGGTGCCGTGACATTATTGTCAAAGTTCAACTTTAAAAAAATATCTTCCAACAGAAATTAAATTTTCAAATAACCTCTACAGAATGTATTTATTAAAAGTCCAGAAAATCCGTTGAAAACACTAGGGATAGAACTGCACAATACGAAGAACATATTTCTGAAAACAAACAAAACAGCTGAACAATAATAGCCAGCTTTGATTTGTGGAAAGTTTTAATCAATCCCTATTTAAACAACATCGTAACAGGTTTTTATAGAAAATATGACGTTTATAACTTTACAATTTATGAAACGTTTACAAAAAATGGCAATTGTTACATCTGGCAAAAAAAGTTGGAAAGCGATACCCTCTAACACAATCTGCAACAATTTATTCAATTATTTAAAAGATGTTGATGATACTGAACATACCAAACGTTTTGAATTTTTGTGACAACTGTGAGACAGAACAAGAATAAATCTGTTCTCTTCATGATTTTTTACTATTTGAAAAATTTCGACGAGGTTACAATTACTTTTTTCCACTACTAGTTGTATACGCTTGCATTATTACGTATAATAGAAGGCCGTGAAGTTGTACTTTTTTAAGCGCAGGTAAATAATATTTCATTATTAACTAGTAGTTAATAATGAACATATTTACATTTTCTGATAATACTACAACAGTTTCAAAGAAAAAAAGTTTACCAAACTGCGTACCAAGAGCAAGAGATTTTATTTAATGCTAATTTAAGTTTTCAAATCGCTCAATTAATAATTTAATTTGATTTTAAAAAGTAAGTTATTTGAAGTTCGCGCTTAATTAAATGTGAGTATTATTGAGTTAAATATGTTTTAGATATAATCAATGCTTAAAATAATAATGTTTTTAAACAATTTAAACAATTTTAGCAATAAAAACTTACGTTATCTGTTTATTTTTGTGTTTTAAATCAAGAAACAATTAAGAATTACGTGAAAATTAATTCTATTAAACTAATGACAACTGTCAGAATTACTGACTTGATTTTTAATTTAAAATTAATATCTTAAATTTTAAATTTGATTTAGTAACAGGTAGAAAGGTTTTAATAATTCTAGTAGTGGAAAAAATTGTATATATAACACGGTTGAGAAGTTCATTATAACCTGCGCGATTTATATCCCTCGACGCTTCGCGTCTCGCGATATAATCTATCGCTTAGGTTATAATGATGCACTTCTCAACCTTGATATATAATATACTATTATGCTTGCAAGGCAAATTATTATGAATTAGAATATTTAAACATATTTATAGGATATAAATATCATATACTTTTTAGTACTTAAATAGATAATTTCTTTATGTTGGGGCTACAATTATTAGAGCTCATGAGTCTATACGTAGCAGAGCATTCTAACGTGACGTCGCGACCACCACTACCAGATTTCATATGCAGTTTTAACATGCGAATGGGCTCTCGCTTCCATTTGCAAAATAAAAAAACCGGAAATTTATTTATTCATTTTATTCATGGCAAATGTCAATGTTTTGTTTCACATGTTTATTGTTTTATTGCGATGAAACCGATTAAACTAACGAGGTTAAAATGTAGGTACAAACTTAAAACATTTAAATCAAAAAACAAGTTTTTGCACGCCATATACATTGCTCGACGGAATTTATTTGTTAACTCTAAAACATTTGGTAGTTACCTGCATAATGCTTTAATGATATTTAAAAACGTTTACGTTATCTACAAGCTTTTTGAAAAATGTAGCACACCCTAAGCCCGACCTCACGAGTCGCAATTTAAGATTAATTATGATATAACCGACAAACTCGAGTCAAAACTAATAATGGCGTAAATGGTCGTAAACGCCAAGACTTTTGATAAGATGTATCCTGGTTTAAACGACATGTCAGTTTGGCAAAATCACTACTGTCTGCTCTTAAAAGGCGGAACCGCCATTTTTGTTAAAAACGTTTTTTGTATGAGTTTTTTATGCTGCATACACAACTTGTAACATCCTTCTTCGTCTTCTTCTTTTTTTTTTCAAAGACCTTTGGTCTGTTTTCCTTCGAAATCAGGCATTTTGGTGTTTTTAGGATAAGGACTGCCAGCTATCTCTCTACCGTTTTGGGGTTCTTCCCTTTAGTCTCCGTCTTCCAGATATATCTTCCCAAGTCGTACGAGCCATTCTCTCTTTGTCCATCTTTTTTACGTGGTCATACCATTGTAGTCTTCTCTGTCTTTCCCATCGTACCACTTTATCCACTTTGCACATCCTTCTTATTTTGTCATTCTTAATTCTGTCTCTGAGTGTTTTTTCGGCGATGATTCTCAGCGTTCTCATTTCTGCAGTCCGTAAGATCGATTTTGTTTTGTTTATGTCTCCTCTTGTCTCGATTCCGTAGAATCTCACTCAACATCTCTTAACCATCTAGATGTAACAGCAGTCTTATTTATTTGAGGTTTTAATTCTAGCACAGGGTTATGGTAACTCATTGTTTGCTCCTTAGAGCCCTTATGGACCAGCCGCCACTAATACTAAATAACTAAAAAAAATTATTTTAATAAAATCAGTAGTTCGATGTAGTTTTTAACGTGAATATAATATCTTCATAAAGACAGTAAATATTTTTATTTATTAATACTACAAACAATAAAATTAAAAACGAATTCAAAATAAATAAGAAAACGCAGTTTGTTATTGTAAAGAAATACAAGTATTACCACTTTGCAACAAAAAAATGGTAAATTTCTACTCGGCCATTCTTGAAACTCTTATAGTAAAAATAATATCAAAAAATCCGAAATGTATTTTTTGGAGTTATTCAAGCGATATTTGACTTATCCAAGTGACATTTTTTGTATATACAAATTTTATTTACAACTTAAAATATTATGCTTTGAGTTTCTTGCTTAAATATGTCTAAAAAAAATGTACATGATGTGTATGCAGCAAAAAATTGTAAAATTTACCAAATACAATTTCCAAGTAATGGTTATGTTCTATAAAATAATTTATTTTAATTCGGCTTTATTCTTTAGCAGAAAAAATGGAAGCCATAAAAATATGATCTTCTAATTAGTTAGCAAATAAATCAAATGCAATAAATTTTAAACAAAATACACAGTTATGTTTATGTTCTATTTTGTTTTAATTACATTTTATCTTAAATTTATATCAAATAGTTTGAAGATAAGTTGTGGAATTTGTTAGGCATAAAAAATCAAGACATATAAAACACGTCCCAATCTAGACAACACACATCTTTAAGACGTCTGTTTTATGCTTGTTTCAGGTCTGAACGTCTATGGCTCTAAAAAAGACATCTTAACAATATCTACTGTAAGGTATCCTAAAGACGTCTGACTTAAGACGGTGTAAGACATTTGTTTTGATTTCTGCAACTTTGTAAGTGGCTTGTATCAATAAGTATGCTGTAGCCCTTAGTGGTAAGTGTTTAAAATATAAAAATTGTATATTATTGTTTAGGTGATAATAAATAGTAATGATGAAATTAAAACTTATGTAAGCTCTAATAAACTAAGATTATTATTTTTAGGTAGTGACAATTCAATGTTTTAAAACGTTAATATTTACCCATGGTATTACAGAAATGCATATTTTGTAACGATTAGACGCATCAACAATACTAAATATATACGGGTATCTAGCACTTTTACACTTCTGTTTGTTAGTATCTACATTATAATTGAAAATAGAAACTATCGAAAATAGTAAAAACCTTCATTTGTAAGTTTTAATAATCCGATGACAGATACTGAGATGGCAGTAACTGTTTAGCCTCGGGATGTGATTATTTTACAATGTTATTTATTTAGTTAAAAGACAAACAATGATTCAAATATAAAATTTAATGTCAAATATTTTTATAGAAAAAGATAAGTTCCTGCCACAGTATTGATTAGGAGCAGAATAAATCAGAATTTCTAAAGTCTAAACGATGTAAACTCTAAGTTTTATTAACTACATTCTCTAATTTATAGTAAAGAAATAAATGCAAAGTTTTTTAGGTTCTGTTAAGCAAATTAAACTTTACATCTTAAAACAAAACAGAAAATTTAGGGTTGATTCAGAAGAACTTCCAATTTAAGATACTCACGCAATAAAAATAAAAATCAGTAATGTATAATAAAAAAACTGGTGTGGTCACCACACGACTTTTCTATAAGGAATGATGAAGGAATATCTACATATTTTTTTAAGGTTATGTTGTCATAAACGCATTTTGAAGTGATATGTACACGTTTGCGTTGACTTCCTAGCATATTATAATTATAAACGTTTATATATGGAATTTACTTTAAATTATAAATCAAATATCTAATAAATTGTTAACGTTAGAAAAAAATTATTTGAATAAATTGTTAGGTAGAATTAGCTCTATAAGAAACTAAAAATAATTTGAATAATTTACATACGTACAAAAATATATAAGAAAAACTGTTACAAATGGCGGATACACCCACTTCCGGTTTCTTTATCAGATTCATTTTTTAATAAAATCGAGAAAGTATGAAAAGCCAGCTCCATACCAAATTTCAAGTTACTAGGATTTTTGGTTGGATAGTTATCGTGGGTACATCCAAAGATAGTTCAAATAAGATGCGGCACTCCATATATAAACAACTCAAAAGAATATAAATAAACATTGTTATTTTTAACGTATCTTGTTTTCCCTTCAAGTTATGGAATTTTTTTCTTAAAAAAAGTCGTCGTAAGCAGAATTCGAACCTATGATTATATATGGAATTCACTTTAAATTATAAATCAAATATCTAATAAACTGTTAATGTTAGAAAAAATTCTCACTTCCGGATTTTTATCGGATCTATCTTTTGATAGAACCGAGAAAATATGAAAAGCCAGCTTCATACCAAATTTCAAGTTACTTCTTCTTTACGAGAAACACTGGGAATGCCCATGGGCTACTTGAAGGTTCAATCACGCCTTTTCTCTCCATATCCGTAATTATTTGTTCGGCTTCTTCTTTTTTTGCCAAAAGAAGTCTGCGTGGATGTTGTCGTATCGGCCGAACGTCTCCGGTATTAATTTTATGTTTCACCACGTTCGTTCTTCCTTTGAAACCACTCTCCAGCGCGAACACATCTTGATATTCTTGAATCAGCACTGTAACTTGAGCCAGCTATTCTTGGCTGAGGTTTTGGCATTTGGTGGTAAGAATGTCCAATAGTTGTTGTGGACACTTCATTGGCGACGTATCTTCGTTCGACTTCACGCATCTCACAAATTGTAATACTGGCGTCCATTGGCTTACCACGGTCTTCTTTTTCAACGTTACAGGATCTGAGTTAATGTTAATGAGATTCTTACTGGCATCGTGTTCTTTACACGTACCTACTAAAGTTCTACCAACGAGTAGTCTTTTTTCAACTAAACCGCTCTCCATTGGTTCAATCGCGCGTATATAACCTTCCCGGAGACTTTCATACAGGCGTGGAATCACCCCCCTTTAGTCCTTGCAGGCAGAGTCACGCTTTCATTTAATAAAACTCGCACGGCTGCTTTCTCTAACGAATGAAAAGGAATTGCTTTATTGTCGATCTTCAGGACATTGTTTCATATCCAAATGGAACCCATACTTCTTTATCACGTCCATTCCTAGGATAACTTCTTGCTTGATGTCGGCTACCAGTACTTGATGGTCGAGTACTCCATTTCCCAAACCAATGGTTACGTTGACTTGTTCGTGAGTAGGTATTTCTGCGCCCGTCGGCGTTCGAAGTCGTACTGTTACCGGTGATGTCTTCTCGTTTTCCAACAACATGTCAGGACAAATGATGATCTATGTTGCTCCTGTGTCAACCAGTAACTGAACACTTCTTCCATTGATCTTGCCATTGAGATAAATGCTATGCAATTGCTCCATCGGCGATGCCATTTGAATTGTAATCTCCCGAGCCTGACTAGACGAGATTACTTTTTCTCTCTTTTGGTTGCCTCGTTCCAAATTTTTGAGCGCTCTTCTTGTCCTCTTTTTAGGTTTAGTACGATGCCGTCGTACATGGCTTATTTCACCGCAGATCAAAGTTGTCACTCCTCTTTCCCGAAGTATTCGTCGCGCTATCTCCTCGATGCTTTCCAGTGTCTGCGCCGGTACTTCTGCAGCACAGCAAAGTTTATGACCGTCTTGTTGCAATGCTTGTTTTGCTGCTTTAAACTCTAAACCATGCTTCAAAGCGTCATCCAATGTCTTCGGTCGAGCTTACCGGAGAGTTTGCTGCGTTTCGTTGTCTGGGAGGCCGTCTACAAAGGTTTGAATAGCCAACTGCTCCAAGAAGGTATCTGGTGCTGTAGGATACGGAAGCCGTGTTAATCTGGCGATGTCAGCCTCAAACTATTGTAGACTTTCGGCAGCTTTTTGAACCCAACTTTTAATTTGAGCTTTTTTCATTTGTTGAAGATGAGCATCTCCATATCTCATTTCTAATCGTGAAATTAAGAGTTCGTAATTTTCTTGCAGGTGGTCAGGAACAGTTTGTAAAATTCCAACCGCTTCTCCACGTAAGGACACTATTAAAGACGTCGCTTTCTGCTTGTTGCTCCAACCATTAGCTGTACCTGCGGCTTCAAACTGCTTGTAGTAGGTTGACCATGGAACTTTACCATCAAAAGTTGGCGGTACAACCTTAAACTTGTGAGTGCTTTTTTCCCAGCGGTCCATTATTAAACCTTCACTCGTGACACTTTCTTCACCATGGTAATTCATTTGGTTCATTCTTTCTTCAAGTAGTTTCATTCTGTCTTCTAATTTGTCCTCTATTGCTTCTATTTTCTTATTCGCAGATTCGCAAATTTCTTCTTTCAAATTTAGCATATCTGATTGGGTTTCTTTTTGAACAATTTTAATTTGGTTTTCTATGCTGGTAATGCGTAATGTAATCTAAAACATGTCTTAAATATCTTGGCTTGATGTCTCTGAGATGTCTTTAAGATGTTTTTATGCTGTTCGGGAAACGTTGTTATAAATAAGTTATTCTATATGGTCTTAAGCGTTTGCGTTTTTTTTGTTCAGAAGCGATTTATTACTCGGTCTAAACCAAAAGTAGCTTATAATCTAATTTATTGTTAACAAAAGTTAACAGAACAATATTTTAAAGAATAACTGAAAACTAAAAATATAACAGCCCAAGGCGTACAGATGTGTTTGCAACACCACAGAAAACAGTTGTTTAGGGAAAAAATCGAATAATTTTGTTAAAAGTATTAAATTATTTTTAGGGTAAATGGTGTATTATTTATTTAGAATAATATAAATGCGAGCTTTCGAACTTGGTCTAAGTTCTTCGTCAGGCAAAATTAAATTAATTTGACAATTCTAAAAACTAAGGTAACTAAAAACAATAACTATAAGGGAACTAGATAATAAGCGCAAGTTATTTAGCTACAGCATTTGCTCGAAGGTCTAAAGGAAAACAACCATAAAAACTCTAGACGTAGCTTAAGTGTCAATGGTGGACAAATTAAGATTAAGAATTAACAGGTAACCATGCGTTGTTATTATCTAGTTCTCTTATAGTTATTGTTTTTAGTTACCTTAGTTTTTATAATTGTCAAATTAATTTAATTTTGCCTGACGAAGAACTTAGACCAAGTTCGAAAGCTAGCATTTATATTCTAATAAATAATACACCATTTACCCTAAAAATAATTCAATATGTTTTATGGTGAAAGTTTTTGTTAAAAGTAATTTACAAAAATTGAACAAATCACAAACAATAGAAAAACATTCATGATAGCTCATAGCCTTTCTTGTCAAACAACTGCGGAGAAGTAAAAAAAATATAAAAAAACCTGTTTAATAAGAAATAATAAAATTTATCAATGATAATGTCGACGATGAAATTAATTCAAATGAAAGCGGAACGTCTGCTTTCTAGTTTTGTTTTAACATTAAAATTTAAAAGAAATTATTTTCTAGACAGATCGGTATAAAAATGTACGTGTTTTAATAGAAGCTTTGGATATATACTTGATGTACTTAAATGTCATAGTCAATGAAAACATAAATAAATATAAAATAAACAATTACTTCTTAAAGGTTACGTATATATCATTTGTTTTTTATTTGAAGTAGTGTGTTTGAGTAAGCATTCAAGCAAATAAATTCTGATTTTAATGTAGCATAATATAAATTTAGTTTATTTCTGATTCATTGGTTATTTTAGGGTATTTAATACTTTGAAACCTCATCATTCGAAACGAGAAATTAAAAGTTGTTTAATGCATTCAATAGTAGAATCTACTATATAAATTGTATACTAAGAAACAGATTGAACAAATCAAATTAAAATAATTATTCAAAAATTGATGCATTCTGATAGTATGCATTAATCAATTTGAAAATTTACATATGTACTTATGTATACAGTGTTTTAGGGTTTCTAATGATCTATTTTTGATATAATTGTCACAACTTACATAATGTATAGGTTACATATAAATTTACTTACTTTTAAAACTTAAAACTATTTAATAGAATAATAATTATTTAAAAAAATTGTTTGTAATAAAAACGTTATATAATACAGCTTCGCCAACAATACGTAATATTATAGTACCTTCGTCAATTAATGTCAAAATACTTTCGGAAGTTGTTGAATCCCATTTAACTCTAATTATTTTCTGTTTCTTTATGCGGTTTGCTAAATATAACAAATCAATAAAATGTAAATCGCAAAATTGTTGAATAACAATTTGTGTTTCTATTGTTTATTAAATCAGTAGATTTAAATAAATGTTTATGACATTTTCAAACAATACACTATTGAATTAAAATTTTATTTGAAAACTACATGAAAATTACAAAATTAATAAAAGGTTGATTTCTAAGTAAAAAACTTCAATTTGATATACTTTCGTACCATGAACGCACATAAAATTTTAAAACTTGCATTTTCTAAGTAAACCTGTCTTAGTATAGGCAACACACATTACGTTTTAAAGCAATGGCATTTTACATTTCGTATATTGTATGCAATAAAAAATTTGTATGAAATTATCTAACTTCACTAAAGTTAATTAAAAATGAACATGAAATTTAACTTTCATTTTGGACGAATTCCTTAACAAAAACAAATAGCACAATAAATTTTAATTACGTTGATACGAGAAATGTTTACCAAATTTTAATGTCTAACGGAAGAACAAGTTTAGGTATAAAAGTATCACCTTGTTTAAAGCAAATAATTCTAAATATCTCATAATTCTACCAATCACAAACATAAAACTCACTTGAGAGCCATTGTTTCATCAAATTGAACGTGCTTTCCGATTTTCACCAATTCAAGTAATCTAGAAGAGGAAAAAAAGTTTCTTTAATACAATTTATATTCTATTAAGAATATGAATTTCCATTTACTGGCCATAAAAAATGGACACTAATATTTGTAAGATCAAGAAGAATAAATCATTATTGACAAGACAAATAAAATAATTTAATAATGGAAGTGAGTAAATATAAAAGAATTATGATAAGTTATCTGTTAACAACAAAAGTACAATATTTGGGTATTTGTTCGCGACTTACAGTGTACATATGTACACAGTTTTATAAAATTTATAACGCATTTTACAAATATTTTTATAAAATCACAAAAAATCGATACACAAACAAGAATTGTTAGTTAAGCTTTTAGATCATAATTTCTACCGTGTTATTCATGAATACGGTAATACATTTTACTGCAGCCCTCATCATAAATATCAATATTCGTTCGTTAGTGCAGTAATGATGAAAATAAAACTCTAGAACGGCAAAGTGATAAATTGAAACTATGCTTTGAAAGTCAATTATTATTTAAGCAGAAGTGTATGTCTGGTGGAAAATGCCTTTAAACAACTTTAAAATACTTTTAAATTAAAAAAAAACATTTGAAACGTACCAGAGTATTATATATTTATTATTATTGGTAGTATTTGTGTAGATTTTAAATTAATCGTCAAAGTTGTCAGATTTTGCTAGTAGTAAATGTAGTACCAAAATTAAATTTGTCTTGTTTACTATTTTATTCTTTTTAAATTTAGATTTAATTTCGCAATAAAACAGCACAAAAATTATGTATGTAACTCCCGTTGAAATTACCATAACATAACTCACTCTCAGCAGCTCTCGGCTTACGACGTCGCAGTACATTAATACAGCGGTATAAAGCTTTTGAGATAATGTTCCGCCTAAAACAAAAACAATTTAACATAAATTAAAAAATACGTCAGGACAGTAGCAAAAATTATAGTCTCTGAAACAAAATTTGAGTAAATTTAACTGAAACCGAGTAACTTGGTTTTGCTTTTATTTAAATTAATAAATCTGCAAAAGTAATAGTGTGTCAGATGATCTTTTTGTACTCTCCACTTATGCATATAACAAAACCCGTGAAGATAACACTGTACGACACTGAAAAAGTTGCTAGATAATATCATCTAAATTTCAGAAAGTTGCGATAACATTTAGAAACATATTTAAAATGCAGTTATCATGTTTCCAAAAACTCATAGATCATCCGATAATTGCCTAAAGCTCTCTGGTACGTTAATGTGCTATAGCGGAGCAGATTTGAATTATGAATCTAAAATTAAATTTCTTTAAAATTCAAAGATTTTAAAAACCCTTATCTTTTTGACACTACCGGAGACAATGCAATTCACGTATCTTTCAAGAACTGGCCAATTAAACGAATACTTAGTAAAACAACCTTTAATTTGGATTTTGTTCATTATTCATTCACCTTTTTTCCTTAACTTTTGGAAAAGAATTTTTTATTAGCATAGTTTATTATTGCTTGTCAAGATAAAATAATAAATAAATTTACCGAAATTACATTACTGATTGCAGTGACAGCTCGTGAGGTCGGGCTTAGATCGGGTTACGTTTTTTAAAACGCTTGTAAGTAATGTGAACGTTTTCAGATATCATTTGAATATGTGTAGACGTAAAAATATACTACAGGGCCTTCATTAAAACCCATTTCCTACGTGATCTATGAGTTGAGCGTCAACATTGTTTTAGGTGACAGTTTAGTAACATTTAACATTCTTGTTTGACGTTTTGTCGACACCGGGTATTATTTTTCGTCGTTGTTCTTATTCTCTATTTTTTATATTTTAAAATAGTTATAATTATAACTATTCAGCAGTTTTTGTGTTTCTGTTGGTAAGTACTGAATAACAGCTATAATTTTGCGATCTACTTTTTGTAATTTTATATTAGGTAATAACATTTCACGATGTTTACTATTGAACAAGTCACCGTCATTGTAATGACGCAATTTCTATCTCAAAGTTGCATTGATAAATTCAACGAATATTTTCCAAAAGAAAACTTGACTTACGATGCTTTCCGACGACGTAAACAAGTTTTTATTAATAGATTTTTAAATAAGAATTGCATTTACAAGGGGAAACCTACGGGAAGGCCTACTATTAGTAGAAATTTGCCACAAAGCACAAAAAAAAGAACCTTTGGATGACTCCGTACAAGATTATGATTTATCAATGTTTTCCAAAATTTAAAGAGAAGCATTAACAATGTATCGCATCTAAAGAACAACATATTGAACATCAGTTATAAATTTTAAATAAATTTTATTAGCTATTTTTATTTCAAATTAACAGGTATTGTTTTTAATGTGTTACCGTTTTTAATAAACTACTTAACAGTATACCAATCCAGGTAATGTTGGTTGCCTATCATATATGTCACGTGGGATCCAATTAATTATAAAGGCCCTGTAGTATCATCTGCTTCATTTTATCGTTTTCTTTTTAAGAAATCTGTAATACGGTATTTTTACAGTCTTTCGTAAGATTAACTTTTTTTCTTTTAACGACAGCCTTTCAAATTTATTTTAAAAAAATGTACAATACTGTTTTGCATTATTTAAAATTACGTACTTACGACAAATACGCGATTTCATTTAGAACAGGTCGTATAAGTACTACCGTTTCAAGATTACTGCATTCGTAAATAGAAACCATCGCGGGCTACAAACGCAAGAACCTTTTCGCACGTTAAAACTACATATAGTGGGGTTTGCGACATCACGTCAGAATGCTCTGGTACATATGCAACCAAGAGTTATAATAACTGTAGCCCGAACATAAAGAAATACCGATTTGATATACGTTGTTGTTTTAATAAACGTGTGGCTCGCGCCCTAGAGCTCTTATGGACTAACCGCCACTGACTGGTTATGTAGACGATTAATCCCATTTCTGAAAGCTTTACTATTTAGAAAAAAGACAGAAAAGAATACATTACTTTTTAAAAACATCAAGTTTGAAAATCATTAACGGAGCTCATAAAATTTACTAGTGGCAGAACTTCAATGCCTCAGGCCCTGTAAAGTAGACCATGCACGTTCGGAATTTTGTTCAGTTTGTCTTTAAAGAAATTGAACTGAAAAAAATTCTCATCTTGTATGTGTTCAATCGACAGTTTTATGGTGCATTCAGGCCGCTGACGCGTTTCGTTACGATCCGGCGATGATTGTTTTTCCCTAACCTGTTGGAGATAATACAAACGTGTGTGGACTTGTCGCGACAGGCTTCAGTTCTTCCGAAGTAGTGAGTGTGTATAAATTCAGTCAAGATCAAGATGCCTTCCCGACGAGTAATAAAAATAATACTTCGATTTATTGGCAGACAACAATAAAGAAAGTGTTGCTTTGGATGTTTTAGAAAAAGTTTTGTCGCTTCTAGCATCATGTTCATCAGGCAGCTAAGCGCAGTAACAAAAAGCAATGTCTCATGTTGAACAGACAAGATGCTACAAGTAGTTAATAATAAATTATCAAACATGAAAAAGTATGACAAATATGACTATATTAGCAAAACAGTTACTGAAAAATTAGGAGGTCTCAGCAGCCGTTAGACTATCTAACTTGCAAGAAACAAAAAATCACAGCGTAAGACAAGAAAAATTTAGTCACTGCCATAACCTACCATCGTGTTACTCAGAATTTAATTAATTATTCATTATGCGGACACATATTCTTTTTGTTTAATTCCATATTAACCGGTTCGAAACATGATTTAAAATGAGAAAAATGTATCAGTTAAACTAGTGTGTAGCGGTTTATCAGTTCGGAATTTCACGCGCGCTGGAGAACTGATCTATTTTGATTTTCCAGAAGTTGCATGCAATTGCTCTTCTTATTTTTTTCTCATTTTTTATTAATAATGTTTTGAACCACTTCTATTAGTTTCACACTCCGGGCCCTTCTTGGCATGGATTCCACCGGGAAATCAATTTCTTCCTGAGGTATTGCATCCTAAGCAATCTGTAATTAATGCCGGAGAGCTTCTAGTGTCTGTGGAAGATTTGGCTAATTGCGAGAGTTTTCTATCCATCATGTCCCACACACTTTCGATAGGCAAAAGGTCGGGAGATCTAGGTGTCCACGGGAAGATATTGACCTTCGAGGACATTATCCTGTTGGAAAATCAGGTTCTCCAGCTTTTCCCATATTGCTTCGGATGAATACCAACTGCTACCTGCTACTATAAACAATAACACCGCATACCATATCTCCCCCCCACAGTGTTAGGAACATGCCGCTCAACAGATAGCTGCACATTGCAAAATTCTCCACGTCTACGTCTGACTATCATGCGACATCGTGCATTTCCAAGCAGAATTTGAATTTGTCACTGAAGACCGCCCTATGCCGTTCCACGTCCCAAGTTAGTGGCAAAGTACACCACTCTAAACGTTGCTGTCAATCACGAGCCGTCAGCGGAAGCACAAGATGTGGTCGATAGGACTGCAAGCCAAAAGCTCTAATTCGACGGTAAACTGTGCGAAAGGTTACAGGACGTCCTTCGTTTCGAAACCATTGATCGGCTATTGATCTTGTACTAGAGAATCAGTCTCTTAATGCCATTAATCAAAGATGGCAGTCCTAAACCACATTTGTCTGTCTTGGCCGTCCACTTCCTGGTCTACGACGTTTTCGACTTTCCCTAGGAAATGCTTGATAACACCTTACTACAGAAGATTGGTTACGGTTAAGACGGTTAGCAATTTCTCTGAATGAAAAACCACCTTCACGTAAACCAATAATGTGACCTCTGTCGAATTAACTCAATCAATAATTATTACGTTGCCGCACTTTAGGAATAATCCTAGCCTCAAAACGCAAAGAGAACAAAACCAAAAGAATTACAACCAAAACCAATCGATTTGTACTCTTAAGAAATATACCCGATAATTTCGATTGTAACGACAAGTAAAACGTCAAATTTTTCATGGCTACTGGATTATTTTGAATGAAATGAAACTACCTTTCACTATTAGTTAAGTATAGTTTAAACTACATCGATGGTAAATAATAGTTAAAACCTAAAGCTTTTAACTGTATACAATTATTTAATTGCTAGAAATCACATAATCCAATATGTATTAATATGTTGTATGTTCATAAAATGATATAATATTTTTTAAAACCCTCCAATTAATATAAGAATATGTACATAGTACATTTAAACTCAGGTAAATGTTAAATGTTAAAAGTATATTAATTTATTTCTTAAGTGTGCCAATTGTCCGTAAAATACTTCATCAGAATTATTTGTTTAATAAATGATAAAAAAAAACAAAAAACATATACCTAAAATTAGATAAAGGGATAGCAACAAAACCCGAAAGCATTATTAACTAAATCACGCGTAGTTAAATATTTACCAGATTTCTTGTACAAATTTAATATATTTTAGATATCAGTTGATGTTATTTTTGATAGAAAAATTTTTGGTTCAAGTTCATATAATATTTATTTCATCGTTTAAGCTAGACGTTTTTTTTTAAACATCATGATTAGTAAGTACACAGTAACATTTACAGAAAATAATAATTTGTTTACGTTTTATTAGGTTCAATCTTTTTTATCTTTATCCTTACCAATAGTTTATTTGAAGACAGTTTCAAATACGGAATTCAAATATCTGTAAGTGTACAAATTATTTTGAATTATTCTGTTCTACATTTTTAGAACGCAAAGTCGAGTGAAGAATATTCAACGGCAGCATCAAATATCTCAGGTAAAAATATAAAATAGTGAATCTTTGTTATACAACGTAATTTAAAAATTATTCAATTTTTTTAAACATCTAAATTTGGCAGTAGCTACTCTTTCCAGTTCAGTCTTTTTATACATAAACTAAAATTTGTTTATAGGCAGGGTTAAGATAAAATATAAAACGAAACAAATATTTTAAAACAAGAAAGAATGAAAGTAATAAAACTGTGCATTTTTTTACTGTACTTCTGGTTTAACTGAAAGCAGTAAGGACGTTAGGAAGGAACATAGGTAAACACGCGCCCTGTTGACCAAATTGAACAAAATTAGTCTTATGGGTAAATTAGTTTTTTATTTAAAATTAAACTGTGTAAATATTTTTTTGTACTGCCACCTTCGCAAACGTCAATATTCGTTCGCTGTTGTTGTTGCGTAATGGGCAAAAAAAGTATAGAGCGGCAAAATCAAAATTAGAAATCCACATAAAATTGAGTGTTCGAAGTCAATTATTATATTAGAACGAGTATGCGATAAGTGGAAATGTCATTTAAAAAATCTTATTAAAGTTAATTTAAAATTTGACAGATTTACTAGTAAATGTAGTACCAACATTATATTAATGGTGATTTCCAAATTATTTTTTCAAAAAAGAATGTAATTTTACAAAAAGCAACACAAAATAATGCAGGTAACCCTGCTTTACTTTCCACGCTTCTTACGTAAATTACTATTTCCTTCAATCGTTTGTTAATACTTATGTTAACTTATAATAATGTATCAAAATTAGTCTCTATTAACCGGCCTGCTTTAAACCAATGAAATCAACGAATTTCTAATACTGCATTGTTTTTTTGTAACTATTGAAATCGTGGAGGTGAATTATAGTTATTTTTAGCAAGATCGTTAATATTGTCGAGATTATTAATCGCATATTATCAAACTAGTGGGTTTTTAATTTTTTCCGTCGATCGTATATTAATAATGTTTGCATGTAGTTATAATTTTACAATTTTATCCACTTAACAACTGTTTTATTTTTATATCAACGTTAATGGAATTTCCAAGTAATGGGAATGCTATATTTCAATTACATTGATTATAAATAAGTTACATCGGAAGTATCTGCCGATCAAACATTATTAGCGGAAACTAGTGCAGTGACCGAAGGAATTTTAGAATAAGCATAATTATAAGAGTTTATTTAAGGAAGTGAAAATTAATAGAAAAGCATTATTAGTTTGTCTACCGATTATTCACATTATACGTTTAGATTTATATTAAATTTGTAGCAAATAAACTTTTTAAAAATAAACATTATTAAAACAAAAACTTAATTGGCGCAGTCGGTAGGATTGAAGTGACACGATTCGAAAAGTGCGAGGAATCGGCGAATTTTAATTCCCTAGTCAAATAAACGAACTCGAAAACGCGATAATTAACCCATCGGAGTGACCAATAAAAGTGCATCCCAGCATCGGTTGACGAGGACCTTTAGAGATATCGCAAAAAAAATACGTTCAAACAGCAACCCGGAGCAGTCCGAATAACCATCAAAAAGTGCATCGCTGCATTGGTTGAAGATCAGCTCCAAGGAACGAACGAGTAACAAGAACAGAAGAAAATTATAATAAGGTAGGACAAGCTAATTTTCACATTATTAATCGTAACTAAAAGGTACTTCCTTTCAATTACTTAATGTAATATTTTCCACTAATTGGAAATTGCACGTGCATATTTAATTAATAGAAACAAAAAACGTTAGAGTAAATTTAAAACTCGCGTTAATTTAAATATAAAAATCTGGAGGATTTAGTAAATTCCTTAAATTCATTAACAATAAAAAATAAGATGACTAACCCAATTAATTATCAATTATTTAAAATTGAACTCGATACTATTCCTGTCTTTGAAGGGAAAGAAACTCAAATAAATGCATTCTGTAAAGCATGCGATAATATTGATGTTAGATATAAGGCCGTCCCAGAAGTACAAGCAGTTATTAGAGCAGCTATTTTTCAAAATTCAAAGGTAGAGCATCGGAAATATTATCTCCTCGCGACGATTTAAACGATTGGACTCAAATTAAAACCGCAATCATTGAACATTTTCAGATTCGCGCGACTTAGAACAATTAATAGTAGAATTTAGTAATATGAAAATGAATAAAAACGAAAATTTAATAGAGTATGGAAATAGGATTAGAATAGCGTTAGGAAAATTAATTGCCAAACTAAATTTATCAAAGTTGGAGCATAAACCTCTTCGACAAGAAATGTTAACCACAAATGCGTTAGATAGGTTTTTAGTCACCATTCCATATCAGATTGCGATGCAAATTCGTTCACGAAAACCTAACAGTTTAGAACAAGCCATCACGTTTGCACAAGACGAAATTAATTTTGCGCAACGTTCTGGAAGTTATTTAAATGTATTAAGTAGCCCCACAAAATCATTTGTAAAACCACCTTTTTCTACCTCTTTTTCCAGAAACAAACGTATAATTCCAAACCAGTAACTCAAATACCCCATACTCAATTTCAAAGTAATTTTAGACAAGGAAATCAACAAAGGTATTTTCAAAACAAACCACAAATTCAACAATTTTCTACATCAAATTCAAACGTTTTCAGACCTAACCAAAATTTTAATTTGCCTAAACCGACACCAATGTCTGGTATTTCTACCGTAAAAAATCATCTACAAGAAATTGATTCTGGATCAATCGTGTATGATCCAGAAACTAATCAATATTACGCCCCTATTAACATTGAACAAAACGACGCTAATGAGCCTTCATCAACTATTAATGACTTGACAAATAACTCGAACGACGAAACTGAATCGGACATAAATTTTTTAGAAGTTTCCTCAATGACCGAATCAAGTTGACACCATGTTTACCTTATATTAAGTTAAATAATCCTCCTTTAAACATTCTCATTGACACAGGCAGCGAAATAAACATAATCGATCCTAAAATAATCACAAAATTTTATCCTAATTGTACTCAGCCCACAAATTTAAAAATTAACACCGCTAATGGCACAAGCACTATGAAAACATTAGCTGGTATTCCTTGTTTCAAAGAATTTAAGGCATTCGGAACTTTAAAATTCATTGTTTTAAATTTCCATGAATACTTTGACGCATTAATTGGTATTCGTGATCTAAAAAAGTTGAAATTTAATATAGATTTGGAAAATAACTTATTAAAACGTAGCGATGGTAATAATTTTGTTTTGCATTTTAATAAACCCACAAAAATCAAAATTCCAGCGCAAATTAAACAAATTCACACATTGGCCTACACTAAACCAAATCGAGACATTTTTATACCTCAACAAGAATTAAACGGAGTAATAATAAACGAAGGACTATATAAAGTATATAATGGAAATGTAAGTCTTGTATTAGAAAATCCCACTAACGTAGAACAGGAAATAGAAATTAACGAATTAAACGAAGAAATAATAGACTCAGAAGAAATTCAACCACTCAGTTTTCCTCAACAGGCGACGATGAAAAATTTAAACAACTTAATTCGAATGAATCACATGAACTCAGAAGAGAGAAGGACAATAATAAAATTATGCAAGAAATACATCAACATTTTTAAAACACCGGAAGAAGAATTAACTGCTACAAATGCAATAAAACACAGCATCACCACCAAAGACGAAGACCCTATATTTTTAAGATCATACCGAACTCCATTTACAAACAAGGAAAAGATAAGAAAGCACATAGACGAAATGTTACAACAAAAAATTATAAGACCAAGCAACTCACCATGGGGATTCCCTGTACATCTAGTAAAAAAAAAGACGGATGCATCAGGAGTAGAAAAAACACGAATGGTGATCGATTACAGAAAATTAAATGCTAAAACAATCGATGATAGGTACCCATTACCCAACATAGAAGATATATTAGACAAGTTAGGAAGAGCACAATATTTTAGCGTTTTAGATTTATCCTCGGGATATCATCAAATAGAGATGGAAACAGAATCAAAACGAAAAACGGCGTTTAATACCGAATTTGGTCATTTTGAATTTAATAGAATGCCATTTGGATTAAAGAACGCCCCGGCCACATTCCAACGACTAATGAATAACGTTTTAAACGAATTAATTAACACTCATTGTTTAGTTTACTTAGACGATATAATTATTTTTTCACCAAATTTGGAAGAGCACAGGAAATCTTTAGAAAAAGTATTTCAAAAATTACAACTGCACAACTTGAAACTTCAATTAGATAAGTGCGAATTTTGTCAAAGAGACCGAATTTTAGGACACATTATTACAAGCGAAGGTATCAAACCAAATAAAAAAAAAATCGAAGCTATAAAAAACTACCCAATCCCACGGACTCAAAAAGAGATAAGAGGATTTTTAGGACTTGTTGGTTACTACCGCAAGTTCATTAAAGATTTTGCAAAAAATTACACGACCCTTAACTAAACAACTAAAGAAAAACACCGAAATTAAGATTGACAAAGAATTTATAGAAACGGTGAATAAATGCAAACCTTTCTAATGAATGACCCTATTTTAAAATACCCGATAAAGAATTTACATTAACAACGGACATCTCTAATGAAGCGTTAGGAGCAATACTAACCCAAGAAAACTACTCGGTAACTTATGCATCCAGAACACCAAATAAAACTGAACAAAGCTACAGGACAACCGAGAAAAAATTATTGGCAATAGTATGGGCAGCACAATATCTCCGACCCTGTTTATATGGAAACAAATTTATCATTGAAACTGACCATAAATCACTAACATGGTTGTTCTGATTAAAAGAAACCAATTCTAAATTAACACGTTGGAAATTAAAATTAATGGAGTATAATTACGAAATCAAATATAAAAAAGGAAAAGAAAACTATGTAGCTGACGCTTTATCAAGACCCCCAAAAGAAGTGTACATCAACGATCGGGATTTAGACAGTTTGATAGCAAATGCAGAAGCACCTTCGGACGAAGACATCGAGGAATTAGACCGAATATTGGAAAGTTTAGGACCAGAAGAAAGAGACGATAACGCCACAATTCACACATCAGCGGGAAATGTGCAAATAGAGATCCCTTATAAAGAATCATCATTAAATGTAGCAAAGAATCAAATTATCTTTGATATCCACAATAGCTCATTTCATCCCATTATAAAACACATCGATCTTTTTAACAATTCAAAAAAAAGGATTTATTGTAATTTACCACTTGCACTTAATAATAATGAAGTTTTAAACGTTTTAAAAGAAATTATTAAACCAAATGTTACTATAAGCATTTATTTTAAGAATCGAAATATGGAACGCGACATTTTAAAAATTATAAGAGAAAATTTCAATGACTTAATAAAAATAAACGTTACCAATAAATTCCTAGACGACATAGAAAATCTAGAAGAACAAACAAAATTAATGAAGTACTATCATACGGGAAAAACTAAACATCGTGGAATAAACGAAACTCATAAATCGCTAAAGCAGTTATACTATTGGCCTAGTATGGAGACAGACGTGACAACCTACATCAATAATTGCGAGACGTGTAATCTAGCTAAAGTAGACCGCAACCCTCAAAAGTTACCAATAGCGTTAACCCCAACTCCCGATAAACCTTTTCAAACTTTACATTGCGATTTATTATTTATTAATCAAAAAATAATACTAACAATGGTGGACGCTTTCTCAAAGTACGCCCAAGCCTACGTTTTACCAGATCGGAATTCAAAAACGATTTTAGAATACTTTACCCTGTATATGTCTCATCACGGCATTTTCTCTAAATTAATCACCGACAACGATCCGGCATTTTGCAGTAACTTAATGTCCGAATTTTTCAAGGTTCACAAAATTGAACACCACAAAACCTGTACAGAAAATTCTAAATCAAATGGAATAGTAGAAAGGTTCAATTCAACGCTCATTGAATCCTTACGCGTAACAAATATTGAAAAATCCCAATTACCCTTTGAAACGCAAGTACATTTATCCGTCATTTCTTACAATAATAGTATACACAATACTACTAAATTTACCCCATTCCAAATAATCAATGGTAACGAACAACATATTTTACCGTTTGACCGGACAACTAACAAAATAACAGAAGACTATATAAACGAAAGAAACAAAATTATGAATCTTATCAACCAACAAGTTAAAGATAATATACTAAAAGTCAAAGAAAAATACAACAAAAACAACCCGAACGATCCTTGCAAGAAAATTCACCAGAAGATATTGTTTATGTACGAAGAAATCCGCAAAGGAATAAACTAAAGCCCTATGCCGATAAAATAAAGTTACAGGATGTAACAGACAATACGATTACATTTAAAAATAAAAGAAACAAACTAACAAAATTAAAAAGGGATTTAATAAAGAAAAATAAAAAATATGTATCTTTACAGGATGAAGACGGCAATCCTTTTGACCCTGGCCCTAGTACTAGTAAACGGAAATCCAAGTCAAACCTATAAATAACTACATATTACCCATAGAGTTAGGCAAAGCATATTACCATTTATTTAATCATAAGTTAGTTTTATTTTTAGGACATAAAACTATACATTCACTAGTTACTAATTTAACAAAACAGCACGAGCTAATATATCAGAAATTTCTAGAATTTAAACAAAATAACTCTCAAAATTTAGCTAACGAACATGATGTTAATATCTTGAAAATATTAAAACAAACAAAATTTCAAATTCAATCAATCTTTACAAAAATCGAAAACCTAATTTCTTTTAAACGAAACAAAAGATCGCCTTTTAATTTCATTGGTAAGGTATCAAAATGGCTTTTTGGAACAATGGATAATGACGAGAGACAAGAAATTTATAATGCCATAAATTCTTTGACAACCAACCAAAATAATATTATAAATAATGTAAACAGTAAAATCACTTTATTGCAAAATATGTTCGACCAAATAGAAACACTTAGAAATAAGACAAACGAAAACATGGTATCTATTGAAACTTATTTAAATTCAATGAATAGCAAAATTAAAGACTTCAATCATTACATAGTGATGCTCGAGACAGTAGACATTTTAGAAAACAACATAAACGATGTGGAAATTTTTATAAACGAACTGCAGCAGTCAATCATATTAGGTTTTAGGAATCAATTGCACCCTTTTCTTCTACGTTATTCTCAAATAAGCAAAGAACTAAATCACCTAAGATCTTTATACCCGAATGGAATAATAAAACTAATCAATAATCATTATTATTATTCAATATTGTCTGTAAAAATTGGATTAGATACCGCAAACATTATCATATCTATAGAATTTCCAGTAGTGGAAGATAACAATTCAACCCTGTACAAAATTGTAAAAGTACCTTACCAAAACATGTATATTTTAGAACAATGTGATTATTTAGTGTGGTCATACAATAAATTAGCTTGTGTTACCGATTATTTCTTAATAGAAAATAAGTATATAGTTAAGCACAGTAATAACATAAAGAATATCGACAATAATAATTGTATTAATAATATTTTACGAAACAATGTCAAAAATTGTACGGTAATCCAAGTGGAACAATCCACAACTCAATTACAAGCATTAAGCAATGCCGATTATTTATTAATAACTAATAAGTTAAATTTATTACAATATCAATGGCAAACAAAAGGGACAATTAAGATAAGTCAAAATTCATTAATTCAACTACCTGTAAATTGCTCGATTGAATTTAATAATCAAATGTACATTAACGCAAAAGACGAAATGTCCAGAGAAATGAAACTCCCTGAATTATCACAGCTCAAATTCGAAAGTATTGTTATTAATCAAAAACCTTTTGAATTAACAAAATTTAATTTGGCCGATAATTTCAAAAAGCAACTGATGCAAGATCAATTAATACGCCCAATTAAGAGTCCCTTACAAATTAAGCTGCCCTTCTATGTATCAATAGTACTTGTAATGATCATTGTTATTCTTGTATTATATAAGTTTAAAATTAAGATGTGCGCGAATAAAGTGAAAAAGTTTAAAGTTAAAATGTGCGGAAAGAAAGTGAAAAACCTGAGGACAGTTTTTGACCCGCCATGGAGGAGTTACATCGGAAGTATCTGCCGATCAAACATTATTAGCGGAAACTAGTGCAGTGACCGAAGGAATTTTAGAATAAGCATAATTATAAGAGTTTATTTAAGGAAGTGAAAATTAATAGAAAAGCATTATTAGTTTGTCTACCGATTATTCACATTATACGTTTAGATTTATATTAAATTTGTAGCAAATAAACTTTTTAAAAATAAACATTATTAAAACAAAAACTTAATTAATATGTTTGGAAACTATTAATGATTGCGAAATTTTTTTTAGTTTTATTTGATACTGTTGTATTGCTAGAAAATTAAAGAAAATTACATCGCAAAACATCAAAAAGTTTTCTTTTATAAACTGAAAGGTAAACGTGTGATTGTTTTCTTTATACATAGAAGCAGAACTTGCTGTAAAAACCAAATCGAAATTATTTATAAAGAAAATAAGGTAAGTGTTTATACATTTAATAATAGTTTGTAAACAACGAATATTGTTATTAGGAATAATACTGTAAGCTGACTGGGCAACATTAAAAATCTACGGTATTAATAATGGCAATTTTAATAGATATTTAATTCCGTAGTTAAGAAAGTTTTAACAATGAACAATTTAGTTCGGAAAATGTAAGTGAAACGGTGAACCAGATGTCATAAACAAATCTTACGACAGATTGGGTTTGAGTACAAAAAATGCCACGATATTGTAGTTTAGTGTTGTCGCTACTGGATGATGCTCTAGAGAGTAACAAGAAAGTAGTTTACTTATTTATAGATTAAATATATATTTATCATATTGTTGTGTTACCTTTGTTGATCAAAATATTTATACATATGGCAATTTTTAAAAAATACTTTACAAAAAAAGTTTTTTAAAAAACCACGTTTTTCCGGTGGACTAAAAAGTAGAAAATAACTTAATTCTTCAACTTAAAACGTGGGCGCATTTAAATGTATTTTTTTTAATTATATAAGTTTTTATAAATGCATCTACGTTTTAAGTTGAAGAATTAAGTTATTTTCTACTTTTTAGTTCACCGGAAAAACGGGGTTTTTAAAAAACTTTTTACTTTTGTATAAGAAATAAGGTATAGTGATGACTCTCGAACCAAAAGTTGAAATTTGGTATGAAGCTGACTTTTCATATTCTCTCGGTTCTATCAAAAGATGGGTCTGATAAAGAAACCGGAAGTGGGTGTATCCGCCATTTCTAACAGTTTTTCTTATATAATTTTGTACATATGTAAATTATTCGAATTATGTTTACAGTTTCTTATAGAGTTAATTCTTCTTAACAATTTATTTAAATAATTTTTTTTCTAACATTAACAGTTTATTAGATATTTGATTTATAATTGAACATGAATTCCAAATATGATCCTAGATTCGAATCCTGCCTACAACAATTTTTTTTAGAAAAAAATTCCATATCTTGAAAGGAAAGCAAGGTACGTTAAAAAATAAAAACTTTTCTCTAAATTCTTTTGACTTGTTTATATGTTTATATGCTGCATTTTATTTAAATTATCTTTGGACGTACCCACAATAGCTCTCAAACCAAAAGTCCCAATTACTTGAAGTTTGGTCCATGGTCCATGGCTTTTTATATTCTCTCTGCTTTGTCAAAATATGGGTTTGATAAAGAAACCAGAAATAGATTAATCCGCCATTTTTAAAAGTTTCTCTTATATAATTTTGTACGTAAGTAAATTATTCAAATTATTATTTTTACAGTTTCTTATAGAGATAATTCTTGTTAACAATTTATTCAAATAAAAAAAAATTTAACATTAACAGTTTATCAGATATTTAATTTGTGATTTAAAATGAATTCACAATAATAATATAGTTTCGAATCCTGCCTGCGACAATTTTTTTTCTACTGATTTATTTTCTACCTTTTAGTTTAGTGATAATTTATTTTAATAAAGTATTAAACGAACAGTTTTAAAACTTGCCCGACTTACATAGCTTATACAACTGTCGTAGATCAGAAATCTTTAAGTTATGGCAAGAGTTGTATAGTTCTTTATAATTTTCAGATGCTTGAGTACTGTATTGTCATCAATAATGCACATGTTCAAAAAATTCTAACTTGATTAGTGCAGTAGAAGTGGTCGAAAAATCGATTACAAAATTTGAAATATTGCGAGCAAACAATCAAACAAACAAACAAGAAAGCAAGCTAAAAAACGTGGTAAAAAGAATCTTTTATGTACCTTACACAGCCGACAAGAAATTCATAATCGTTTGTTGGTATTATAGGTTTGTGATGACATTCACCATAAGATAACGTGCCACATTGTAGTTTTTAAATGAACAGCATGCTAAAAGTTAAATTTTAGTAACACAATTATTTAGTAAAACTTATTTTGTTTATAATTTATTAAAATAATGCTGTTCACTAACATATTTAAATGCTATTAGTTAGTCTTGTTTTTAAATACGTAATGTTTTCCGTATGTACGCAAAAGAAGTACATGAGTATCATGACAATGCAATTATATGATAAGTATTGCTTTGTACAAAATAAACGTTGTTATTTATTGTAATAAATTAAAATCTGTTTATAATTATTGTTATATGGCATACAAACGTCACAATTTTGATATTAGCATTGATATTAGACATGTTCGGCAAAAGCAACTAAAAATTATCGATCAAAATCAATTGACAGTTCTGTGTTTCTAATTGTCAGATGATGTAGACCACAATTATTGTTAATAAGGACTTTATTTGTCAGCTTCGTTTATCAACTTGGTTACTCTAAATTATACCATTTTGTTTTAATTTACTGTAAACAACCTGAGTAACATATTTAATTATAATAATGCACAGGTGAATTTTTTAGTTAAAAACATCAACTAATACAATTTACGTAACCGTATAAAAATCTTAACTCTCTTCTATGATTTTATTGGTTAGAAAAGAATCAGGCAGTAATAGAAATTCGTTCATTTAATTGGTTTAAAAATAGACCAGTAATAGGACCTGTTACCAATATACTTTTGATACATTATTATACGTTAATATAAGTATTAAAAAACGATCTACAGAATAGTAATTTATGTAAAAAGTGTCTACTTTCGACGAGAGTCACGTACAGCTTGACAAATGTATGAAAACATCCCTGATGAGCAACGAAAGAACCGCCCATCAGTTTGTTGTCATACTTTAGAATAATTTTGCTGGTAAATAATTTAGATTTAATAATTACTAATGTAAATACAATAAAATTACGACTATAATTTAAAAAAATTGCGACTACCTGAATTAATAAATTATTTGATTTTTAACCTATTAATTAATTAATCATTACTTTAACAAAATCTAAAAAAAATTGAAAAAGAAAGTAATTAAATTAATACAAAGTTTAATAAACTCCAAATGTAGTTTAAGGTCAAGCGTATTTTTTGTCCTTAGTACTCCAAATGCGTTCTCGCTCTAGCAGGCGCGGCTTTAGAGGGGGGGCCAGGGGGGCTATGGCCCCAACTGAATTAAAAATAATACTGTAGTTTTTCTCACTTTGTATTTAATACATAAACTTTTTTTAATAGTTGTATAATTTATGATGCTTTATCGCTTGCAAGTAACAGCTGGGTGCATAACGAAGTAGATTCAATACCGACTTAATATTTTATATTAACGCCCTATTCAATACATTATTTAAAAATGTGATGAACACTACCCCCCCCCCGCCGCTTTAAACTGATGGAGCCCCCTCCGAAATAAACTTCTGGAGCCGCGCCTGCGCTCTAGGGTTTTCGCATCTAATGCTAATTCTCAAATGTTTTGTATATTTGTTAAGCTGTACATTTTTTGTATTACCTTTTGTACAATTACGTTCCTTTTTGATAAACTTTTAAAAAACCACCAAAAATATAATATTGGTAATACATTTATTACTAAATCTGTCAAATTTGGCATTAACTTTAACAACTTTTTTATTTCAATTTTTACTGAATTTCAATATTTTTTTAATGACTAACTACTACCTCTCGCATACTCGTTCTAATATGATAATTAAAACACTTAGTTTTATGTGGATTTCTAGTTTTCATTTTGCCACCACCGAACTAATATTGCCGTTTGCGATGTTGGCAGCACAAAAAAGATTTTTATAAAGTTATATGAATTGTCTTAGTTGACGCTTTTAAATAAAAATTAAACTAAAAAATTCACTTGTGGATTATTATAGTTGACAATTTGAAATATGCCGTTTACAATAATTGTAGGTTAGGTATTATTCCTTTGCTTACATATCAAAAACGTTACGTATTTAAAAAATTAAGACTAACTAAAAAATTTAGCCATTGTTAATTTCATCGACATTACGTTCTTCATCTGACAATCCAATTTTCTTACATTCTCACTAAATTGCAACGTTGATGACTATGCTTTGCTAAACACCGTATCAACTCTTATCGGATCGAATTTGTGGTAAAGTAGTAAGTAGCTAGTAATATTTTAGTAAATCATGAACAAAATAAGTTCTTCTTCTTGCATGTTCTTCATTTGAAAACTACAATATGACACGTTATGCGATGGCCGATATCATCACAACTATATATTATTGACAAACGATTCTCGGCAGCTCTAAGTGGTACATACCAAAATCTTTTTTTAAATTGCTATAATGTAGATATTGCAATGTACAAAGGTAACACCGCCATAGGATATATAAATAAATATAGATTTAATCTATAAGTAGGTAAACTAGCTTATTGTGTCTTTCTAAAGCAACATTTGTTAGTGACAACACCAGTGTTGTAGCTAGATATTCATCGCTCTGAAGCAAGTAAAATCTGTGCGCCTCCTTCTTTCATTGGATTTAATGACAGCAAAAGTCAATGATCTATTGACAAGTGACGCTGTCAAGACCCCAACTATAACATAGGTTAGGAACAATGTCAGTATAATTGTGAAAAACAACTTCAGAACTAGCGGACAGCTGTTTTGTTCTTTAGGAACTCGTCAGCGCTAGGATACACCGGATACACCGATGTCTTTCCACAACCATACTGACAAACAACCGTACTCTTTTATGTCGTGTAGACATTACCAACATATTTAAAATTTTTTTGGAACGCCATCCTGTGGTAAAAATACCACGTATGATAATATAGAAAACTATAATTTAGTACGGAGGGTAGAAAAGTTGTCATTGGATTTAATGACAGCCAAAGTCAATGATCTAGGAATGATCTATTGACAGGTGACGCTGTCAAAATCCCAACTATAAAATAGGTTAGAAACAATGTCAGTATAATTGTGAAAAACAACTTCAGAACTAGCGGACAGCTGTTTCGTCCTTTAGGAACTCGTCAGCGCTAGGATACACCGATGTGTTTCCACAACCTAACCTATTTTATAGTTGGGATTTTAACAGCGTCACTTGTCAATAGATTATTGACTTTCGCTGTCATTAAATCCAATGACAACTTTTCTACCCTTCGTACTAATTTATAGTTTTTTAGTTCAAGTTTAAACATTACTTAATGACAATTCATTTGAAATATAAGAAATATTCAAACAGTAACATTGCATTAATTAGCATAATATGTTATAAGCTACCTACATTAACAAGTTTATAAAATATACTCTGTGACATAAAAATTGCAACGCGAAGAAACAATAAGAATTTTGTGAGTAAACTTGGCAGGAAAGTTTAGCTACTCAGAGGTAGTAAATGATTAAAATTTCAAAACAAAGAACAAAGATGAGTACAATTTTTATTTAATAATGAGTTGACATCGATTCTAGCAAGTGCTCGATTTCCTCTTGATTTATTGTATCCCAAACAACTTGCAATTTATGCTGGAGATCTACCTTTGTCTCTGGAGGTTGCGCTAAGTTCCTCAGTCTTTTACCCATAATATCCTACACGGGTTTCATAGCCAAAAAATCGGTTGATCTGAGTGGCCATAGTAACACATTAACATTGGCATCTTTGAGTCGGTCCATAGAGTGTCTTGCTATGTGGCGACGGGCATTATTCTGCTAGAAAAATGGGTCGTCCAACTGCTGAAGAAATGGAAGAATATAGAATTCTGCCACTTCGTTAACATATCGCCCAGCGTTCACATTGCCTCAAATGATTTTCATTACTTAATTATTGATGGGCGATTGATCTGGTACTAGAAAATCAGTCTCTTATTACCATACATCGCAAATGACGGTCCTGCACCTCATTTGTTTGCTTCTATCCTCTAATTCCTTGTCTAGAAAGATTTTGAGTTTCTCCAGTCTATGCTTAATAATCGTTTGATTACAAAATTTCCACCCCTTCTTGGTGTTGCAATTTCAGTGTAACAGTATGTTATGAAAACGACGTATTTGTTTATTAGGTATTCTCAAGTTGTGTACACGTATATCGATAGTTGATATCATTTGATAAAACTGTTTAGTAGAAGTATAATATGATTTTTCAAAATTTACATTTCTTTGATTTGTGCGCCCTCAAAATTTGTGCGTTCGGAGCAGCTTCAACTGCTTCATGGTAGCTACGCCCCTGGACAACACTATACTACAATATCGTGGCATTTTTTGTACTCAAACCCGATTGTCGTAAGAATTTGTATACGACATCTGCTTCACCGTTATAATTAACTTTCACTTACTATTGACTAAACCAAACTAACATGTTAAAACGTTTTTATATCTTATATTCTAAAAATTAATTATACTTAATATGAAATTTAATTGACGTTAACGAAACTATAAAAGAAAATAAATATAAGCAAAACCATAACAATGTCACGTGAGTGACATTAAAGTTATGTAGCATTCCCATTAGCAATTGCTTCCTATTACTTAAAAATCACACTACCGTTAAAAAAATAAAACAAACGTTAAGTAGGTAAAATTGTAGAATTATAAGAAAATGCAAAAATTAGTAATATACGATCAACGGAAAAACTTAAAAATCAACTCCTTTGATAATATGCGATTAATAATCTCGACTAATCTTGTTGGAAAAATAACTACTTCCGTCGATCGTCTGGTAATAGTAATATTAACGTATAATAATATATCAGAAATAGATTGTTAGTGACCCCTATTAATAAATGATTTTGAACCAATGAATGAATTTCTATTAATGAACAATTTTGTATAGCAACCAATGAAATCGTTAGCAACTACTGATTTACCGATATTGTGCGAGTACTAGATATAACAACGGGTTGCGTATACTTTAGTCAACAAAACAACTTTAAAACTAACTCGTTTGTTAATCGGCGACAAATAATCTCGACAATATTAACGCATTTGCTTGCTACACTCGGCGGTGTTAAAATGTCTCAAATATTAACCGCTATCATCAACAACCTTGTTCGTTAAATAACTCTTATTGTAAGTTAACAAATTCTTGATGTATCTACCTCAAGAGTTCTTTACAGATGAATTTAGATTTATCGACTATTCTATGTGTCAACTTCTACAAAGTATTTGGTAATTTATTAATTTGAAAAAATAACATCCAAAAGATTCTTAACTTGATTATCATAGTGGAGAAGCGCTCAACCTTGTTAAAACTAAATATTATGAATTAACTGCCCATTTTGTTCAAGTGCAGGAATAATTTGGTTATCTAACAGGTCCAAATATTTTTGCCCTTAAAGTTTCGATTTATAAAAAATGACCCTGTAAGCTCATTTTCTATAATTACTATCTAAAAATTTAACTTATGTACATGTTTGGTTTTAAAAATGCAGTGAGAATTCTTCTTTGACATATATTCTATATTATGGCGACTAACTTTTCTATTTAAACAAAAAATTGCTTTATAAAAAAATTCCACATTAGTTGCAAAATTTTCGTTGACATTACAGATTTCCATCATTTTTTTCGTAAACTCGACCGACGGCAAAACCGTCCTCAAACAATTCTTGACGACGACGAAGTTTGATATTGTTTTTAATTTAATAGTGATATTTTTTTTGACATTTACGCTAGTTCTGGTCTTTTACACATTTGTAACCATCTTAGTCAAATTAGAACATAGCAAAGTGTTGTGATCGACGTGGTTAATGAGCTCACGTATAAAATGTAACAAATTGATGCTGTAGAGATCATAGCGTGTTAGTATTTGGATTTATTAACCGCGAAAATTTGAAAATTGTATTGAATAATACACGATTGCAACGAATATACGAACGAAACACGAATATAAATTATATAAATATATCGGTATTATTTGAGGAATACATCAGAGAGTATTTCCCAGTGCTGATGAAAAGGTGAAACAGTCGTACACTGGTTCTCTTTGCTTGTAATTTTTGCAATTTTACTGATATAGTTACTTTTCACTAAATTCGTTGGTGGATTGCAATCGTGTATATTATTTGATACAATTTTCGAACTTTCGCGGCTAGTAAATCCAACTATAAACATGCTAGGATCTGTATAGCACCAATTTGTCAAATTATAACATTTATGATGTTTTACTAACAGTGATTTCTTTCAATATACACACAGTACTTTATGAGTTATAACGCAATTGCCAAACCATTATTAAAATTTAAATTCCCTATTTTTCAGTCAAATGCATCATTTTCAACCGTACGATTAATGTTGTTGAATTGTATTGTAATTATTATGTAACAATTTACAGTGTTTTAACATTTACCTATTAGATGGTAAACTTTTACTGTTATTAACAATTAATATATCAAGTTGCTTGTTTCCATGGTATTGCTGTAATTTGTAAAAACTACGAAGCGTTTTTTCTTTCCCGTTTTTCAGACACGGATACTAAATTAGTAAGAACGAAATAAAAAAAACAATCTCTATTAAAATCTGTAAAAATATACAAGGTCTTCTATTAAACTGGAAGTACAGTAACAACAACTAAAATCAGAACAGATAAATTTGCATCATTCACCAATTAGTTTGGTTCCATGTGCTTTTAAAACTTCTTAGTAATAACACATATTAAAAGCATTTTTACTTAAACGCGTAATTTTTCTAAAATAATTGTTATAATAGAATTCTAAGAAATTCATAAAAAAATAAAATAAATTTCTTAGATAAACGCAACCTTCGTTTTCCTGTAATAAAGTTCCAAGACGTAATAAACAAATAGCTACTTATAAAAACCTGCCATATCAAAAGCTTAACTTTATGTATGCTTAAGAAAGTAAGTATAGTACTGTACTGCAACTATTCTATATAAACATTCCATTTCTTTTAAATACATAATTTTCTACACACAATTAATCACGGGATTTTTCTTATCACAATCATTTTATGTGGTTTTCACGCCACAAAATTGAGAAACCTTTCCGGTAATAAACTTAAACAATTACATTTATAAAATCTAATATTAATATTATTTCAGGTTACGATGATAACAATAATCTTAGCAACGACAAAAGACTTGTCCCATTAATTAAAACTATACCGAGGAAATGTCCAATTGGTTTACATTACTATGAATCCTTCACTATACCGTTCTGTTATATTTTAACTGAAAAGCATTCTTTTCCTCCAAAATGCCCATATAAAAATTACATAGAAGATGATACAATAACAGAAATATACAACAAATTCAAAAATAAAACAATATGGGCTAAAGCAAGAAGAAATTTAAATGGGCAGTTTGGGGAATTTGAATGGCTAGATATGTCTTCGCGTTATTTGGATACCATCACTAATTATCAAATAATAAATGAAACCGTAACTGACAACAATTGTATGGTACTCTTAAACCATACGTACACAGCAGTATCTTGCAAAGATGAATATTCTGCGCTTTGTATTTACACGTTCCACGTAAACTCGATTGGAAAATACTGTTCAAAACGTAACAACTTTATAAACTGCGTCAGTGTAAACTTAGACAATGACAACAACTGTTATTGTAAAGCAACAACAACTGGCTTACAAGTAACTAGGGATACATTTTGTACAAAATTTGCTGAGCCAGATTCTTTTCAAAATAACCTTTTGTTTACTCAGCTTCCCCACAAACAAGCTTGCTGGTTTGGAGTTGAACAAAATAATGGTGTTTTTCAATGGTCCTCAACAAAAGAACCTATTAAGTACAGTTTCTGGAATATAAATACAAATTTTTCTAAAAAATACGGTGCTTTAAATTATAATGAACTAGATTGGGTTTTAACTGACGATCAATCATTAGATTGTGCAATATGTGAAATCCACGTTCCAGTTCAAACGGTTTCAATATATATAAATCAAATTGCAAATACAAACAAAATTGAAATTAATATTGAAAACTTTTTTGAAATTCATAACTATTTTATGAATGAATACGTTCTAACCTGTTTTTCTGATTACGATACCAAAAGCATTAAAAAGAGGGTTGCTTCAAGTATATTAGAAATCACTCCTATAACTTCCTCAACGTTTACTAAAATAATTAGTATTGACCATTTTTATCCCGCTTACTATTGGTGCGAAACCATTCAACGCCCAAGTTATACACCTGTTATAAGCAATAAGATATTAGCTTACAACGACATTGGAAAGCATAATCATGAGTATGCACTTACAGTAAAGGTGCCAGTACCTGTTGGTGTGGATCCTTACTTAAACAAACTACACATCAAAGTTACCGATGTAGTTTATCAACAATTATCAAAGTTGACTTTTGTAAATGTAGCAAGACCTATTAAAATTAAAAACTTTTTTGAAGACGTACATACTATGGAATTAATTATTCATATCAGTACAGCAAACAATAATTTATCCACAACGAGTGAATATTCTACTTTAAGTGAAACCTTGAAAGAACTAACACAAACAAAACCAAACGTAATAAATACGATTATAAGTTTTTATCGAAGCGAAGTTTGCTTAGAGTCTAGAACAATATCAGGAAGTATAATACTACATTGGCCAGAAGCTTTTATTGGTAAAACCGTTATTCCAAAAGAATTATGTTTGTTAGAAGATTCTTCGCCTGTTACTAGGTCTTGCAAAGGAGATTTTACATCGGGAGCTTTTTGGTCAAATGTCAATGGTGACTGCTATAACAAAGCTATAAGTAATCGTACTCTCCAATTATACACTATATTAAATAAAGAAACAGAAGAGGAAAGTATTTCCCAGCATTTGTTAAACATTACGAGCAACTCTAAAAATGTTCTAGTTATTGATGTACATTTGATCAGTGAAATTTTAGAACGTTTACAACTAATATCTAAACACTGTTTGGTTGAAGTTGTAGAAATTGTTAGTAATATTATGTGGTACAAAAACAATGTAATGAAAAACGCTCAGCTACAATTAAATTCTACTGACATTGCATTAAACGCCTTCGACGTTATTTTGACGAATTCAAAAGTAACTTACAAAGATAACCTACAAACTGTTTTTACAAAAAATGTTATTGTTCAAATCAGCCATTTAAGTAAGTCTATTATTTCTGGTAGTGTCTTATACAATGTATCGAATAAGTCAACAGGAAGCTTTGAGGGTTACGGTGTAAAACCATTATATATAAGTAAACTAGATAGTTTACTACAAGAAGATTTTGAAATAGCCGCGATTGCTTCTAGCGAATTAATGAACAAAGCTAAAAGTCAAACAAATAATGACCACGAAGGCAACGACTTTATTGTTTCATTTTTTTATAACGATATGTTATTTAATTACAAGAATAAAGTAAATAAAACATTTCACATGGTAGCTAGCGTGCTCATACCAAAAATAAAGAATACTTCTAGTAGTCCCATTTACATTATTACTAAATTATATTTCGAATATAAAACATATAACTGCGTACATTGGAAATATGGTTTAAATGAAATGGATGATCATATACAGGGTAGATGGGTGATTAACGGTCAAGCAGAAATTAGATACGGAAGAAACCGTTATGCTATCTGCACGTTTAACCATACAACGCATTTTGCTCTTTTAGTATCATCTGCAAATATGAATCAATTAACAGAAAAAGTTAATTTAGCCCTTAATATAATTACAATTATAGGTTGTGCACTATCATTGGTTGGATTAACGGGAATATTCGTAATAGCTATATTTTTTAAGCATTGGCGAAAACGAACCCGCAATAAAATTATGTTAAATTTTTCTGCAGCTTTAACGGCACAAACAATACTTTTGTTTATATCCGACACAATCGATCAAAACACTACAGAATGTATTGCAGTAGGTGCTAGTTTACACTATACTGTCCTTTCTGGGTTCGCTTGGATGGTAATTGTCGCAATTTTACAATACAGAAAATTTGTTTTAGTATTTCAGCATCCGGTACCACATTTTCTAATAAAATGCGTATTAGTGGGTTGGTGTTTACCTGCACTACCAGTACTAATAATTTTGATTGTTGCTCCAGAAAGTTATAACAAAAATACCAGCGGAATATGTTATCCAGATGGAACATTATTTTATTATGGAGTCGTTTTACCAATTTCCATTTTTGCTTTAATAAACTTGTTTGTTTTTGTTAAGATACTAATTAATATATTTAATAACAAAGTGGAAAAGTATGGATCACATTCTCACGAAATAAGACTTCACGTTTCAATTGCAATATTATTATTTTTTTTATTGGGGATGTCTTGGATATTTGGAATCGGTATTAGTTTTACTAAGGATACTAGTTGCGCTATATTGTCCTTTATATTTTGTTTTACTGCAACACTACAAGGTTTTGTAATGTTTATTTTCTTTATTTTAATCAATAGAGAATCCCGCGCCCTTTGTCTAAATATAAAACGTGTCATAATGTGCGCGCAAAATAAATCAAATACATGATAGATTAAATATTTAACATTCTATTAAATTTTAACTTCAATTGTAATGGTTTTTAAAGTAAAACTCTATAAATAAATGTTCTGGCAGCGTAATTATTTTTTAATAATTATAATGTTTAACGTGTGTTGCATATATATATATGTACTTCTACTTGTTATTAAATAAGTGAAAAATTTAAAAAAACTTAAAGCTTTAAATTATATGTATTAATTTTTTTTATTTAATTTAGCATCTAAAGTTTTGTTTGTTAATAATATTTAAAAATTTGATTTTAATTTAAATTTATACAAATATTACTTCATATTCTTAATCAATCTTTATTTATTTTAATGTAGGTAACTGTTATTTTTTTTAAATCAATGTTTAGACTTGTATTAATTTTAGAACTATCTGAATGTAACTGTCGCTGTAAGTCGAAACATGTCGCTTTAGTATTAAATATATAAAATTGTTAATTTAAATAAAAGACTTTGTGTAATTAATTATAAGTCAACACATAATAAATAAATTGTTACAGAATCTAACAAATATAGTGATAATGCAAATCTCTTTTTCTTATCTGACGACAATGACAATCAATTAATATTCAGAAAATAAATATGTATCTTTTTTTCTGGTTATTAAAAACCATCAAGACTACAAAGACTAACTTTCTTGGTCTAAATATTTTCATTATTAAAAAAAGCATGAACAATAAAGAAATTAAAAAAAAATAAATCAAAATGTATTATAGACCGCAACAAATATTATAGATAATGTAAATACAACCAAATTATTTCCAAAATCTACTAGACTACTAAAAGAAGAAGCAAGAAACGCGACCAACCGTGTTTGAAAACCATAACATTAGCTGAAATAAAATGTTTCTGCATGTGTAAAAGCCTACATTGTAAATTTAATATAGAACACACTGTATGCAGTTTTTAAAATACACAACGTTTCGTTTTTTTTTGTTTGCATCACTATACATATGTATGTAATAAATATTCTAGAAATTTTCAAGATATTGTAACGAATTTCAAAACTAATTTATTTGAAAACAAAAAAAAAATATTTACACTTGTTCAAATGTTCTTCAAACTACCTCCCAACCACGATTACGTCATCTGGATAAACCAACCACGTCCTCCAAAACAGCGTCAATTCTTGATAAAGGGTAGTTATCTTTTTGTTAACGTCGTTAAGTTGTCCGTACTGTACACAAAACCTCGTTGATCCATCTTTCTTCTTTACGAGTACCACTGGAAACACCCATAGACTATTTAAAAGTTCACTCACACCTTCTCTCTACATATCCGTAATTATTTGTTCGACTTCTCTGTTTGCCAAAAAAAGTCAGCGTGGATGTTGTCGTTTATTTGCATCACTATACATATGTAATAAATCTTCTAGAAATTATTAAGACATTGTAACGAATTTCAAAACTAAACTAAAAATTTAAAAACCAAACATTTACACGATTAGAACTACACGCCCTACGTAGTTGTTGGAACACTTCTTTCAGTTGTTCAAATGTTCTTCAAACGACCTTCTAACCTCAATTACGTCGTCTAGATAAACCAACCACGTCTTCTAAGACAGTCAGCGTCAGATAGTCTCCATCAAACAATCGAACGTCGTAGGAGCGTTACACAAGCCAAAATGCATCACAGTAAACTGCCACAAACCAATTCCAATCGTAGTATCTGTTTTTCACGGCCAATTTTAGCTGACAGGGTGTCTAAAGTATTGTAAATTTTTAGTAAAAGGTAGCTGTCCTTTTTGGTCACGTCGTTCAGCTGTCTGAAGTCTACACAAAACCTTGATGGTCCTCCTTTCTTTAGTACTAGTACGACTGGAGACGCCCACAGACTATTTAACGATTCAATCACACCTTCGGTCTCCATATCCGTAATCATTTGTTCTTCTTCTGAATACACAAACACTCTCGCGACAGTTACAAAAACCAAGTACTAGCAACATATCAGTTTGTTTATTTAAAGTGTATTTTATAATAGTGTAACGTATTTTATTATTAAAACTAATTTATTTAAACTACTAAAAAAATATTTTTACTTATACTAAAAATATGTACACTTTTAAATTAACCGAACTAATTAAATCTAATAATATTTAATAAAAACACTTACACTAATTTATATCACTTACACGAAGATAAGATAAAGTCCGCGGATAGCTTCACAAACGTGTTTACACTAAAGTCACGTACAAAATTATTCTCTGTATATTTATCTACACACACGCGGTAACGACTTATTTATTTAGACTTGAATAATCGTCTTAACACTGCTGTCTTCGCATTACGAGAATAACTGACCTACGATTTGTTTCTTCGGTATTTATACACATTTTGGAAATCTTTCTCGAGTGTTCCATATCTTTCGATATACGTTCTAGAAGATGGATAACAACTTCGAAAAGGTTCTTGAATTTGAGAACGTTTCAATAGCTACAAAATTAACGAAATAAACTTTATTTTGAATGAACGTCAAATCATACTTAAAATGAATACTTGTTTTCAAAATGAAACAAAATTATCCGCCATCCGAGCATGTCCGAAGGTCCCGAGAGCACCCCGCGTGAGATGAGTGATGTAAGACGCGAAACAGTGATGTGTTTGTTAGTTCGTGTAATAAAATTGTTTTCTTGGTAATAAATTAATTAACCCAGTGCATTTTCTTTACTAACATACCAGAAGGAAAAACAACTCCCAATGGTGGCCAAACTCTAGCCTCCGTTATTAATAGTCAGAAATCATAGACTACAATTTTTTTTTTGCTCAAAAACTAAAAGTGATACAACATTTTTGTAAGAAACAAAAAATACAACAAATAAATGTATTTTTCTTGTAAAAAAAAATTAAAGCACTACTACGACTCACAAAAAAGTTACCATTAAATCTATTAAACGGTAGGGATAGTTTTCACCCTTACCGGAATTCACTTAAATTGATATCTACTTAAAAACTTAGTTCCTTTATTGGAACGTGCCTAAACCAAATTTTTAAAAAATTGAATCGAAGTTTTTCGGGTTATTAAAAAAAGAAAAATATTCTTTCAACTTTGATGCTCTCTCACGGCTTAACGAAGTATTTTAGTATATAGGTAAGTTTAACCGATTCGACTTTTTTGATCCCACAAACCTACTGTAGCTTTATGTCCACGGAAAATTGGGACATCCTGTATAAATACTAATTGAGTGGTCAAGTGGTAGTTTAGATACATATAGTTCGTATTTAAATTAAAAGTAATATTGTAAAATCTCTTAATTAAATTTAAACCATTTATGGTATGATACCTTATTGTTTCTCATTTCAGATTTTACTGAAATTTACGTTAAATGGAGTTACACATTTGCGTATACAAGGTTACCCACTTGCTCTACTTTATTTGATAGTAACTTTAATAATAGTCTTACAAGAAAAAGTTAAGACATATTTTTTCTTCAGATGTTTCTAGTTTACAATTGTAAAATATTTTTGTCGAAATTAACATTCAATAAAAAAACCGTAAGTATTCAATCGTTAACATCAAAAAGATAAAATTTAAAATTGTCATACACGAAATAGTGTTTTATTCATTGAAATGCTGATTTTTAAGAATTTTTTTTACAGCAGAACAATTAGCAAAAGTCGATTTTTTGAAATAAAATACAATGTATATTTTTTGATAAATAAACTTCATATTAAGTTTGGTTTAATTTTTGTTAAAGATCTCCTATACTACCTACTTTTGTTTGAATTATGTTGTCAGAATAAATTTTTAATTTAAGTATCTATCATAAAAAAGAATCCACTACATATTGACCAAGAATTTCACCCTAATTGTTTAGCGACCATCTATTTTTACGGTCAGCTTCTCTAGTCAAATGTTAGTTCAAATCGGAATAATAGTGATAGTTGTAAGTTTTTATATGACCGTTATATGGAACATTGATTTGTCCGAAAATAAAACAAAATTAAAAAAAATTCTTTTATTGCCCAATGTTTGATTGACCCAAGGACAAAAATCTAAACGAATTTTGATACCGAAATGGACTCTTTTAATTGTACACCAAACTGACGTCCTGGTAACTTCTGAAATTTCCCCATGTTGCTTAGCACTTCTTCTTGGGTTTTCAACCAAGGCTGTCTTTATTATTTATCTATCGTGTTCACTTAGGACTGATCTATCTCGGAAAAGTTTAGATTATGCTACATTTCCGCCTAAGGACACAAATTTTGCAAAAAGATTTTCAAAATATTCTAAAGTTGTAAACGATAAACATCTAAACAAAACATATTCTCAACTTTTTCTCGTAAAATTATTATTAAAGTTTTTATCGAAGAAAGGAAGCTAAGTGGACAACCCTGTATACGTCATTCCATGCAAGGTAGTATAAATCAAACTCAAAAAAAATTAGTTACGCCTAAATTTAAAATTCTTATAATAACGACATTTTTGCGTTACAATTGTACTGAGTTCAGTATAAAATGGCACATTTCAGTACAGCAGTACTACTTTATACAAAAACCATTTTTATTACATTTTAGAAAAAAACTAAAAAACTTGTATGTAAACAACAAGCAGTAAAAAAATTATAATAGCAACTTGTCAAGTCTACCGTTTTAAATTTTGATACTAAGTTCAATGTAAGTATTTATATAGAAAGTTATTTTACAGAAAATTGCTTTTGATGCTACTTTGTTACAAAGACGCGTAAGTGCCGATTTTTCCAGAATGCATGAACTTACTGACCACCCAAAGCAATCTTTCTGCGTACGCACTGTATGTAACTTGATTGGAATTGTTTGCGGGTTTTTGTGTTCAGTGCAATATTTATACCAAAACCAAAGCACTCTGCATATACGAGTATCCGTTTTATGAACTCAATCTGTGGCTTAACGATAGAAGGCTCAATGGGAGACCGTTTTAGTATGTTTCTACGTCGGTAGGTGGCGCTGAATTTATTTTGCTGTTTTTACACAAACAAAATTTTTTTTTAATTTTTACAAAAGAAATATAAGTAAAAACCAATTAAAATCGACGCCAACGTTTAATGTTTTAATTTAATTTTTTAATTTTTAAATTTTGTTTTTTCTTTGAATTTTTTTTTAAGTGATCAATAACGATTGTTGACTTATAGTTTCTCATATCTCCACTATTTTTTATTTTCATTTTTGATGCAAAATAGCGCCCGAAACAAAAATTTCAATTTACTCTTTGAACATTGCCGACAGGCTTCGCGAAACCTGGTAGTCTATGCACTTCTAAGCGCCTCATTCCGGAAGCATAAGTCGGGCTAGCAGGATATCGGTTGACGTAAAGTAAATTGGGTTTTTCATAATTTGTCAATCCGTAAGTATAAGTATAAGTACAAAATAATTTCAAATAAATTTTTTTTTATGTAGGAATCCCATTGTATCGAATTTTTTTGCTTGTCTTGTTTTCGCGTCATTGTAGATTTTAATTTAAAAAAAAAATTAGGTTTGCTAGATTAAATGGCACTTTGATATGATTTATAACAGACCTCAACAAAATGTGTGTACAAGATAGTTTATTGGGACGATACCAGACAGTAAAAAAAAATCTGGACAATGGTTCGTAGATACGTTATTGCACCCATCTATTCGTCTAGTTGCAAAAACAAATATAAGCCCTTCCGGTCTTACCATAAGTTTCTAGGAAATAATGAGAGTTTTTGTTTGTTAGCATTTAATGCATCTTTTAGTCGTCAACTTATCTTCATCTGAGTGTTTGGTTAAAAGTGCAGTGAAAATGCATTATAAATATTTTTCAAAAAAACAAAAAAATCTTCGCCTCAGTACAAAACCGAAAAAAGCTGCTTCTAAAATTAAAGTTTTATTAGACAAAATGTATTGTTTTTGATTTTTGTTAATACATGTGTTTTTACTACTCTTTTGTCATTATTTTAGTGCTTCAAAATCAAAATATAATATTGCAGACCAATCAGTTTCTGATATACCTGACAATAATAAATCGCTTATGAGGTAGGTAATACAACATTATGTATACAAATGTTTTTTTCTTAGCTACATAAATACATACATAAGTATGTAAAGTACAGCAGTATTACATTCTTGAATTATAGTATCAAATTTATTTTCTAGGTCAAACATAGATTCAGCTACTGCTACAGGTACTTTCCAAAATACCGATGATGTTATTATTACATATTCTGAATCGTTGTCATCAAACAATGTCGGGTAATGCTATTAATTGGCTACCCACCTTTATAAACATTAATTTTACAGAAATAATGTAAAACGTAAGCTAAGTTTATCAACAATACGAAAGAAAAGATAAGGTAAGGTGGGGCATGTGCACCCCCAAAATTGATTAGTATTATTTTAGAAGGTCATAAAAAATATGTTCATCCATTAATTGATTCATAAACCTAGAAAAAGACTGATTATATAGTCTTTAATGTATCCCTGAGGTCATTATTAGATTATTTTATGCCAACCTTAGTTTCTGTCGTAATTAGTTTTTTAACTGTTAGCGCACTTCCCCCCGTCAATGGGGCAAGTGCGACTTGGGTTGATACAGACTATTTACAATACATAGTAGGACTAGTAGGGGCAAGAGCGTCTCACTGTATCCGTTTTCTATCATTTGCTCATTATCAAATAAAAATATTCCAATTCATTTGAGAATTATGAACTTTTCAGTAAATAAAACTAAAAATATTGATTTTTCAAGTTTATTTACTTACTCTAAAACAATATTCTATATGCCATAATATGTCAAAATTTTAATATTTATTGAATATTGTAACTGTCAAAGGATATTTCAAAAGTTATTTCGCCTCTTCGGCCTATGCTTGGAACTGGTAATACTGACACGATGTCAAAATCAAAAACAGTGGAGCAATCTTCAACACTGGGAAAAGAAAATACAGATTTCTTTTTAAGAAATGAATTTTTTCTAGCGAACTTAACAGTGATGCAATCCTCCGATATGTTGATAATTTGGCCTACGTAATGTTTTACTGATTTTTTCGCAGGAAATTTCACCAAAACCCAGTCATCAATTTCTATGTCACTTACTTGCTTAGTTACATTTTCTAAATCTTGCTCCATCTCCCCAAATTCTTCTACAAAGTTCATGTTCACTTCCTCTTCACTTTCAGTTAATACCTCATTTTCATCTTCTTCATCAGACGTTATTTCTTCAACAACAGGAGGCTTCTTCGGTTTGCTCTTGTTTTTCATTTTGTCTAATTGTTCAAGCCGCTGCAACACATCTTTACTGGTAACAACTTCTGCGCCATTGCAAACTTTTCTTTTTGGTTTTCTAATAACATTTTCACTGTTCCTCTTATTAACTGTTTTCAGTAAAATTGCTTCAAATGAAACATTGCTTTCAGGGATTGGTTCTGATGTGGAAGGTTGGAGGTCAGGTGCAGTACTTGTCACTTGCATAGGTGCTTCTTTATGGCTAGGAGGTATTTGATCAAGATCATCCTGAGGTGGCTGATGTTCATAGCCATGTTGTTCAGAAGAAACTTGGACGGTTTCTTCTTGGGTAGGATTTTGTTTCTGAGATCTCCATCTTTGAAGGGATGCTGCATCATAGTTTTGTTTAGAAATAACTGTGTTGTTAAAAGGGCAGATACCTGCCTTTTTAAACCCATTTTTTATAATTTCAGAACTGGCTTGCGACCATACTTGGCCTATTAATTGCGAGAAAATTTTTTTGGGTACCTTTAGTCCTGGATGTCCCCTTTGCCATGCTACCAATTTTCCATCCCAGGAAGTTTTTAGAGACCGGAATACGGCCAAGTCTAAAGGCTGAAGTAAGTGCGATGAATGAGGTGGTAGTTTCAATATAGTGATTTGCTCTTCCAATGCCATTTTAATCACTTCTATAGTGACATGGGTGGAATGACTATCGTAAATTAGAAGGATGGGTCTGTCTGTTCCTAGGTTTGGTATAAATGTTCTCTTCAAGTAATTGGCAAAAACGTTAGTTTCCATCCACCCTTTTTTAGTGGCAGCATACGAGGTTCCAGGAAAATCAGTTCCCTCATCTGCCACCCACTCATTCCACACGCTTTTTCCTTTGAACACAATTAATGGTGGCATCTTTTTACCTGATGCACTGCAAGCCATTAATACTGTGGTATTTTCTCGTCCCGGCCCACTGACAGTCCTAGTCGATGGTGCGCCAATTTTTCCGACCACTTTGGTTTTTGAAGGGTCAGAACAGAAGCTGGACTCATCTAGGTTAAATATTTGCTCTGGTTTGTTGTGAATATCTAAATCGTCCAAAACAGTTTTGAGTAAACTAAAATAATCCTGAATTATGAACGGATCCATAACTTTTTTTCTAGCCACTTCTATACTCTGTGGTTTCTTTATGGATAGACCATGTCGTTTTTTAAAATTAATGAACCAGTCTTTACCTGGTCGTCCGTTTTTAAATTGAGTTTTTATTTGATTGCCTGTTATGAATTTGCCAACGAGATCTAAGACTTCAGTTCGCGACAACCCAAATCCCCATTTTTCCATAGTACAAAGGCCCACAGCAATTTTTCTTTCACTTTCTAAAGGTATATCGGGTGTTCTACCGAACGTAACACTTTTATGCCCCCTTCTTCCTTTAACATGGTCCTTTATTGTTGTTAGTGGAATATTGTGAATTCTGTTGGCTGCTTTTATAGTTACAATGCCTGCTTTTATATCATTAACCACTTGCTCAAGAGTCTCCTGGGTATAGGTTTTAGCCCTTTCGCTTTTTCTGATATAATTTCGCACCATATTGATGTCTAGAAGAATTATGCATGAATTAATAAAGATTTTTAAATATAACTACTGACACAGCAACAGTGGGGTAAGTGCGCCCCACTATCGTACTTGCCCCACACCGACAAGTCGCACTTGCCCCGCTATGCTTTATACCTGGGACAAGAGCGACCCCCCTGATTAAATGAAACTACTCAATATACGAACAAATAACACAACACACCTCTTTAATATGTTACCTAACACCTACCTTAGGGCTATTTCCAGATGAATAGTCCGTATGGGCCAACTTGTAGCGAATTTCAAGAATTAACTTACACACTTGAACAGCTAGTGTATTTAACCTCACAACATAAAATGCATGTTGTACTGACGCGGCGACCTTCAACGGTCATGTGTTCTAGTGCGCACTGTTGCCAGAGTTACTAGTACAATTTCTACTATGTAGGAAAGTCAAAAACATTATTATTTGAAATTTTATTGGCGGCTGACGCACTTACCCCAAAGTCGCACATGCCCCACCTTACCTTACATAAACTGCGGATTAATAAATAAGAAAATTGAAAATCAAAACAAAAAATATCGGGCACAAAAAGTACTAAAAAAACATGCGGCAACCAAAAAAAAGTGTTATTTCAAGTTACAGGAACACGGAAGAGAAAGCAGCTTGAAATACAAGGAAAAGAGGACTATGGTGATACATGCCAAAAACTTGATTTGGATCCCGGGGAACTAGAGAAAGAATCACAAAAATTTTAAAAAAATACAAGTTTCAAAAGAACAAAGGGACCAAATAAAAAAAAATACAAGAGGCCAAAGTGATAACGAAGAAAATTTCGTGTCACTGCGTCAACTTTTGGAGTAATAGCTAAACGTAGAAAAAGTACGAAATGGAAAAAAATTGTCGAAAAACTCTTATACGACAAACCTTTTATGAATGCTGCAGTTCAATATGGTCAAATGAACGAAAAAAATGCCATTCACTCGTACTGTGAGAAAACCGGAGAAAAAGTTATGGAGTGTGGCTTATTTGTTCACTTGGACTGTGGCTACTTAGCAGCATCGCCGGATGGACTGACGGATAGTGGAGGCATTATTAAAGTTAAATGCCCAAAAGCTGCAGAACATTTGACTATACAAGAAAGTATTAAAACAATTAAAGGCTTTTGTTTAGACAAAGTAACCGGACGCATAAAAAAACACATAATTATTACCATCAGGTCCAAGGACAGTTGCACGTAACTGGGAAAGAATGGTGTGATTTTATAGTGTGGACTGATAACGATATATATGTGGAAAGAATTTTTCCTGATTACGATTTTTGGCGTCAAACTCTACTCCCGAAATTAACCTTCTTTTTTGAAAAAGTTCTTCTACCAGAAATTGTCGATCCACGCAAATGTACTAGTATGGATATTAGAGAACCCGATAATTAAACTAAAAATAAACTTAATTTGATTAAAACATTTTTTTTCTCGCCCATCTATTAGAACTTCAAAAACGAACTACAATAATATTTATTATTCATTTCCCGAAATTTATGTAAGCTATACAGTGTAATTTATTACCGATAACTCCCCACTCCTACTGCTATGCGGTTCAACGAGTGGCATTGCGAGTGTCAAAGAAAATTCCAAATTTACGTTTAGGATCTTATTCTTTATCGAAATCAAAAATTTTAAAAACTGTTATAAATAAAAAAGTATTTTTTAAATGCGCTCTAGAGCACATTCTATTTTTTTCTAATAATAAGAAAGTTATTGTTATTAATTATTTTAATCAATTTAAAAAAAAAACGTTGGCGTCAATTTAAACCACACGGTAATGCATATCCTGTCTCAAAAATCAAAATCTACCCAACCATTTTTTTTAAATGCAAAATAAATTTCCGATAATTTATCTCTCTCGCACACTTGGTCGTCCCATTTAGCCTTAAATAAATAAACAATCTCAACAACATAAAAAAATGTCTGAAGTTTTATGTTAAAATCATGGTTAGATTTTTTAATGAAAATTTACCAAAAATTATGTTAAAAACTTATATTATGTGACAGTTCAACAATTGGTTTCACTGTTCTTTATATTTGCTTCAAGATAGTCTAATAACCGCACTTGCATCAAATGACTATACGTAGATTTTAAGAAAAATCTAATCCTATGTATAAAGCTGTTTATTAATTTTACAAGGATGACAACGAACTTTTGATGTATTTACCGTTACGTTAGTTCTAACTTATTGACTTTCTGAACTCATGCGATAATATAATCTAGTAGCATTTTTTATTTATTGCAGTTTATTGACCATTTACATCAAGGAAACAATCATTCGATTAGTTTTAAAGAGAAAGACAAAGAAGGGGTACGTTCGTCAAAGTAATACCGTAAAAATAGATATGCTGAACGAATCAAGAGTAATTTCCGTTTAAATTGCACATTTGCATATTTCACTATCCTTTCATACATAAATAAGCATATCTAGAAACTTTAATTAATAACATTCTTCTCTTATCAACCATTTTTAAGAAGTAATTGATGTAATCTTATTTTCATTAATCATTGCGACCGCGTAATGATGTCATGAATTCTAAAAAAAATACAACATTCTATTTGTTATTAATCGTTAATAACCAACTTAAGAGGAAGTCTCAAAAATAATTTAAGACATGCAAAATTACGTTAGTCGAGTGAAGATTTGATAAGATACGTTTATCAAACCAAATATTATTTCAAGGTATGTGACTTATCAGTGCTATTTCAACACACAGTAAATACGTACGTAGTCATGTCAGTGCGAAAACTACAGTGTAACAAAATTTTGAATTATTTATTTTGATCGAATAAAATCTGTGATTAATGCTAAATCGAAGATGGGCTATTTTCTTAAAAATTAGTGAGTTGTGATATTGTTCATAAGGTAAGTTAGAATTCCATATTATCGTATTTATTTAATTTAAAAAATCAAGGTAACCTATTTTGTAAGTTTTAAGAAAAATAATTACACGCAAACGTCAAATGTCTGCTTTTATAAGCACTTACTAATCAGGTATAATCATTTAAATAGAATTACTATTTCTACATATGTGCCTTTTGTTTTTTTCTTTACATAGCTACATACATATATCACTTTTCTTGCCTGTTGTTTAATTTCGAATTTTCCATCATATGATACGTAATCTACAATTATGAATTAAATAATTCCAATTTGTTCTAATAATTAAATAGATAAATTGTAAATTCAAAACGTTTTTTTTTAAATATGAAATAATAAATACCTACATATTAGGAGCATATATTTATAAACTCTAATGATGAGTACTTAAAAATGCAATTATGTATTTGGTTTCTGTCATTATAAGAACACTAAATAGTTAAGTATATTCGTATGTTTAACTATTGGAATAATGGAAAATTTATTTAAATTGTTTGAAGAAAACATTTTACATCACAATTATTTAAATACATACAATTGTTAACCTTAACTTTTGTTAATGGTTTTCTTGACTATTGTAATAATAGACATTTTTTCGTATTACAATTAGCATTTTACATTTTAAATCTATTCGACTATCAAGTGTAATTTTATTCATTTTTACGCCACTTAAAATTAAATACAGTCGAACTCCTATATAGTGATGTTCAAAATTCCCTTCAAAAACATCATTATATAGAAACTTCATTGTATAGAATTTATACTTAAAAAATAAAACACAAATTTAAACGTACATAAGAAATACATATTAATTATAAACACTTTCGTTTTGTCATTTTTAACCAACTTTACACTTAAACAACTTGAAACGAAAGAATTGCAAATGAAACGTGTTCAATAACATGACAATGCATTTCAAAACTCGAAGGAAATCCTATAATCCTCTAAACAATTCATGCATTTTGTGTGATTTACAAATGTACAGAATTTTTAGTACTATTAGTAATAGCCTTTCTATATTGTAAATTAAGAAGTCTTATAATCCGCTTATCCGTTTAACAATGCGGTATTGTAAAGGTAAAGTAAATTGTACGTGATTCCAAGAAAACTTTAAGTAGTTGGGTAACATTTTCTTTGAAAAAGATCATAACATAGAATTTGAACATCATATTTTAGAGGTGTTTTTACACGCATTTTAACCCGAAGGTCAATATCCTAAAGAAAACATCACTAAATAGAAAAAATCATTAAATAGGAGTTCATTGAATGGAGGTCCGACTGTATTTTTTTAATGGAAAATATTAGAAGCTGAGTACTGTGCCTAAGCAAAATACGACGGCACCATCAGACTAAATAATACTCAATTAAATATAACGTAATTAAAGTTAAAAATTAAAAATCAAGTTGAAACAACTACTTGAAATTTTGAGGCGATTTATATTTCGTCTTCTGATTGATTGAACGATTCACTGCGCCCTTTAAAAGTTGAATACAATAAAAAATTGGCAAAACACGATACCAGATCCATCTAATTAAGTAAATTTCAAACTAAGATTTGTTTTCTAATTTTCAAATTGTTATCACACTTAAGCATTTGATAAATTTAACATGGTCATTACCAGTTTGTTTGTTAAGTATGTAACGTGCTTTAAATGTAAATTTCCTCTTCAAGGTGTTAATTTTGAATTTGTTTTTGTGGTATTAGTAACTCAAGGTAATTTTTAATCTTTCATTACGTTATATTTAATTGAGTATTTTTTAGTCTAGTGATGACACAGTAATTTTAAAGAAATCGAAACATGTAACACATATTAAAAATATATTATCATGGGCTGGTTGACTACGTTTTTTCGACAGTAAAACGTCGAGCATTCACTGTCTTAGATGATCGGATACTAATATCAATATACTAATACCATTGAATGCTAATACTAATAACAATGCATATAAGCGTAGATCGCACATTTCAAGTCAAAGATACCGCAAATCGATACCACCTTCAAAAATAAATACGTAATATACGGTTCATCTGTGAAAAACTTCCACAAACCTTCTTCCTTGAATGCATATGCCTTCTTGGCACTTTCATCGGCTCAATTTTGAATGGATGGCCCAAATAGTCGACGCATTGTACTGTATGTGTAATTACTGAGACTGTCAGTGATTATACATAAATACTAAAATCATCAGTGATTACGCAAGGGAAATTAGGCATAACTACAAAAAATATCAGTTTCTTGTAATGACTGCGCAAACGGCCAAAAAAATTAAAAAAAGAACAAACGATTAAATATTCTGTTTAAACAAGAATACGATGCACTCTTAGTTGAGATAAAGCACTTGTAACTTATAACGAAAAATACAGAGAAAACAAACTAACATAAAAAAAAGGTTCCATTAATATTGTGATAGAAATACAAGATGTGCACTATATAGTTCCTGTTGAGGAAACGTTTGACGTTCTGACTATCATTTACAGAAGCATAAGTCACAAATGAAGAGATCAAATAAAAGTCGAAGTATCAAAACAGTATGCGAAGTAATAACATTCTGCTGAACTTTCATTGTTTATTATTTTGAAACGAATATACACAACGTTTCGATTGCTGTGGTATCTGCAATCGTCATCAGATGAATACTAACAAACTTAGAAACTACTAGAGCTTATATACTAAAAACATGTTCGATGAAGCGTTCAAGCGTACAAAATCAACTTAGCGTAACAGATTAATTAGCATAATTACTTAGTGAAGTTTAAGTTGTTTTAGAGGTTCGATTAGTGGTTTCCATATGTTGCTTATCTCGACACTCGGCTGGCTGAAAATTTCTTTGTTGTTGTTGATGAATGCCGCTTCTTTAAATTTCCGTTTGTACCAATTTTTTTGTTTGCATCACTATACATATGTATGTAATAAATATTCTAGAAATTTTCAAGATATTGTAACGAATTTCAAAACTAATTTATTTGAAAACTAAATATTTACACTTGTTCAAATGTTCTTCAAACTACCTTCCAACCACGATTACGTCATCTGGATAAACCAACTACGTCCTCCAAAACAGCGTCAATTCTTGATAAAGGGTAGTTATCTTTTTGTTAACGTCGTTAAGCTGTCTGTACTGTACACAAAACCTCGTTGATCCATCTTTCTTCTTTACGAGTACCACTGGAAACACCCATAGACTATTTAAAAGTTCACTCACGCCTTCTCTCTCCATATCCGTAATTATTTGTTCGACTTCTCTTTTTGCCAAAAAAAGTCAGCGTGGATGTTGTCGTTTATTTGCAACACTATACATATGTAATAAATATTCTAAAAATTTTCAAAATATTGCAACGAATTTCAAAACTAATTTATGTAAAAACCAAACATTTACACGATTAGAACTACACGCCTTACGTAGTCGTTGGAATACTTCTTTCAAATTGTTCAAATGTTCTTTAAACGACCTTCTAACCGCAATTACGTCGTCTAGATAAACCAACCACGTCTTCTAAGACAGTCAGCGTCAGATAGTCTCCATCAAACGATCGAACTTCGTAGGAGCGTTACACAAACCGAAATGCATCACAGTAAACTGCCACAAACCAATTCCAATCGTAGTATCTGTTTTTCACGGCCAATTTTAGCTGACATGGTGTCTAAAGTATCGTAAATTCTTGGTAAAAGGTAGCTGTCCTTTTTGGTCACGTCGTTCAGCTGTCTGAAGTCTACACAAAACCTTGATGATACTCCTTTCTTTAGCACTAGTACCACTAGAGACGCCGACAGACTATTTAACGGTTCAATCACACTTTCGGCCTCCATATCCGTAATCATTTGTTCTAGATCGCACATTTCAAGTCAAAGATACCGCAAATCGATACCACCTTCAAAAATAAATACGTAATATACGGTTCATCTGTGAAAAACTTCCACAAACCTTCTTCCTTGAATGCATATGCCTTCTTGGCACTTTCATCGGCTCAATTTTGAATGGATGGCCCAAATAGTCGACGCATTGTACTGTATGCGTAATTACTGAGACTGTCAGTGATTATGCATAAATACTAAAATCATCAGTGATTACGCAAGTGAAAGTAGGCATAATCACGAACAATATCAGTTTCTCATAATGACTGCGCTAACAGCCAAAAAAATAAAAAGAACAAACGATTAAATATTTTGTTTAAACTAGAATACGACGCACTCTTAGTTGAGATAAAGCACTTGTAACTTATAACGAAAAATACAGAGAAAACAAACGAACATAAAAAAGGTTCCATTAAGATTGTGATCGAAATACAAGATGTGCACTATATAGTTCCTGTTGAGGAAACGTTTGACGTTCTGACTATCATTTACAGAAGCATAAGTCACAAATGAAGAGATCAAATAAAAGTCGAAGTATCAAAACAGTATGCGAAGTAATAACATTCTGCTGAACTGTCATTGTTTATTATTTTGAAACGAATATACACAACGTTTCGATTGCTGTAATATCTGCAATCGTCATCAGGTGAATACTAACAAACTTAGAAACTACTAGAGCTTATATACTAAAAACATGTTCGATGAAGCGTTCAAGCGTACAAAATCAACTTAGCGTAACAGATTAATTAGCAAAATTACTTAGTAAAGTTTAAGTTGTTTTAGAGGTTCGATTAGTGGTTTCCATATGTTGCTTATCTCGACACTCGGCTGGCTGAAAACTTCTTTGTTGTTGTTGATGAATGCCGCTTCTTTAAATTTCCGTTTGTACCAATGTTCTTCTCTGTGTATGATTTTTGCTTCTGACCATTTCATTCGATGTTGGTTATCCCACGAATGTTGCGCGATACCGGACTTAGAAATCTCTCCTCTGTGTGTGTGTGTGTCTGATATTCTTTCAGTCTGATGTCAAGTGGTATTTTGGTTTCCCCCACGTATGACTTGCCACATTCACATGGAAAATTTAAAGAAGCGGCATTCATCAACAACAACAAAGAAATTTTCAGCCAGCCGAGTGCCGAGATAAGCAACATATGGAAACCACTAATCGAACCTCTAAAACAACTTAAACTTCACTAAGTAATTTTGCTAATTAATCTGTTACGCTAAGTTGATTTTGTACGCTTGAACGCTTCATCGAACATGTTTTTAGTATATAAGCTCTAGTAGTTTCTAAGTTTGTTAGTATTCACCTGATGACGATTGCAGATACCACAGCAATCGAAACGTTGTGTATATTCGTTTCAAAATAATAAACAATGAAACTTCAGGAGAATGTTATTACTTCGCATCAAGCAACATTGTTTAATACATTCAAACAAACATCAAAACAGTATTCTAGCATTACACAAGAATTTACTTCATCCATTGGTAACTTTGCGAGGTTTGTCATTTAATTTAATAACTGTACCTATATTGATTTGATTGATATGCAGTATGAAGCAGATAATGAATTTGAATTTATATTTGTTTATCAATATCATTTCGCTGAATTTGTCATTCTACGTGCTTTAACGTCAAGAACAGCTTTGGAAGTAAGCATTTTCTGTATCTTTGGTGTTCCATAGCTATGTTTTTAAATTTGATCTTTATTTTATCAAATTTTATTAAAATTAGTGACAACGGAATTTTGAAAATTTTGTGGCAGAATGGGAAAGTGTAAAGCTGGTAAATAGAAAACATCGTCATATCCAACGCCAAGGGAGCGTCGAACAAGCAAATGCAGATTTTCAGCCAATGCTAGCCACTTGGATGTTTGACAGTAGAACTTGAGAATTTATAAAGGGTATAAGCACAGTTCAATTTATGGAAAATAAATCTTTGCACGATGGGTTAAAAATGTCGCCATATAAAGTTTTATTAAGCGTTGTCTTGTAACAGAAAATTTACCTGTTGAATGTGTTGGAGAAATTATAAATGAGGAAGATTTGGATGTATGGCTTCACAATAACGACAATGATAAAAGTAGCTGTAAAAACAACGATAATAATGTGCCACAAAACCGAAATACTCGTATTTTAGGCATTAGGAGTAAAGCTTCTAAAAATCTGCAACAAACGAAAAAAATGATTAAAACTAGTAGTTACTGTTCCTATTGCTGATGTTGATCGTGCACGTTGATTATTCCGCAATGTAATAATTTATTTATATAGTACTAATATCACGTAATGTCGTCCCCCACGGATGACATCGTCCAGGGTCCGTAACTACCATGATTAACTTCGAACTCGATTTCAATTAATAGTGCGCGAATTAACTTTTTGCAAACTTGCACACATACATAACAGATGATGTATAGCAACATATCAAAAAGAAAAGTGTGACTATTTTTGTATAAAACGTCATTTAACACTAATGACACGTAATATCGTCTTGCGGCAAGTAACTTCCAAAACTACGAAGATTAGTTTTTATAACAATTTGCACACAAACAAAACAAATATAAATATCAAAAAAAAACATTTGCAAATTTCCATAAAACGACAAACAATAAGTTTTTTACTGATTTAAAATCCATTCGTTTTTTTAGATTTAAATCTGATAAGTTCAATTTATGTTTGTGTTTAGAAAAGATGTCAACTATTGTGTGCAAGTGAGGAACTGAAACTTTATTTCTTCCATATGGCAACTGTATGCTTGGTTTAAACAATCTATTTTTAAACTTAGTTCTTATATCTCCTCTTGAATAAAACATTCTAAATTTCTGTCTACTTTTTCTAGACTCATTTTCCATTTTATGAATACAGTTGTGCTTTCAGTCGCATTGGTTTTAGTAAACGAGTATCACGATCTGAAAAATATCTCAATCGATGAGCTTAATTTTTTAAGAATTCCGTATACAGACAGGCAGTAAGCCGGAGCATTTTTTAACAGAGACTGTGCCATAATTACATATGCACTGTGAGCTTTATGACATTCGGAGTAAATTGTTTTTATTGTACTAGATGATTTGCCAATGTATGTATCTACAACCGGCAATCCTTCGCTTAATAGTAAAACAAATTCTATAATTTTATTATTTCTAGAATTGTATTCATATTCAGTTTCGTTGTTGTTCAATGATAACATTCCTTCTTCAAAATTGTCTTATTGTCAGATACAAATCGATTTAAAGTTGTGATCGAAGGCAAAGCGGTATCTAAATTTGAATGCAAAATTTTCTTTCTTTCTTCTTTTTCTTCTTCTGAATGTTCCGGATATTAGCGATAAGTAAAGTAATGTAAACTTTACTGACTGCTGTTCTAAACAGTCTTCATGTAGACATAGAAAACCAAGTTATAAAGTTTTTTAACCAGGAGATTCTGTTCCTTCCAAGTCCTCTTTTACTTAGAACCTTACCTCGGAGTATCAACTGGAGCAGGCTATATCTCTTTTGGTTTCTCGCCTATATATAATACAGGTATAACCAAACTATTTAAAACGCATCATCGATCATATTGGCATATTTTGAATGCTCTGAATTTTTAATGGATGTTTCATAAAAGTACCGGAACAGCTAACTATTGTTTTCGTTGTGTTCCATTTGGATATTACCTATATCATAGGTTGCCTTGAATTACACTTTTATTGCAATCTTCAATTCAAATCCCGTGAGTAGAACTATCAATAAACCGAGCTTGTGTTACACATCCCAGTGAACATCTTCAGATTGATTGCGATTTTAGAATTCACTTTTATAAACCAGTTTATGCCTAATAATTTTTACGGTTCTACTTGTTTATTTAATATACGCATGACCACAAGATCAACGAATACTATAAACGCAGTAAGACTGAAGAGGAATAATGTCTTACACAGGATTTAAGAGTTGGTCCAATTTAAAAAAAAGTAAAAAATTAATTGACAATGTTGTGTTTTGACCAGATCGTTAGATTCCGATGCTATTCTTAATTTGCAAGAAGTAAACTTTGAAATAGATCATGAAATACTTTTTCTGTGCTGTAAAATATATTTCACCGCAACAAAATTGCGCTAGTTTTGTAAATTGGACTCAAAAAAACCAAAGTTAAAGTAAAAATAACCACATTTACTACCAATCTATATGAAATGATTCAATGAAGGTTGCTTGATTGGTTTATATAATTTTTATGTTTTCATATATTATTTCTATATGTACTAAAACTAAATTAAATATTTTATTAAATTTGTATCCCAGCCCGTTTGTTTGTGGCGACTAGTTCTGTTTTACAGCGTGTGCTACTTAGAAAGTTTGCTAACGTTAATAAAAACTTTTTTTTTTGGATTGGATTATACTTGAACAATACAACAAATACCATTGAGTTCAGCATTTTCTGCTCTTTAACTTTATATCTTAGCATTACAAACCTTATTTATATCCTCAAAAGTAAAAATTGTTCCTTAAAGTTTGACAACGGAATTGAACAAGTCACAGTTGATTATTTAATTACAATTACATATAATACTATATTCACTTCATTCATTATATTGATAAATGTGTTTTTCAGTAATTTTTTTAAAATCGAAAATTTGCGTTTTTGAAGCATGGTATTTCTGGTGGGATATGGGATAAAGAAACTAATTTCAACTTTAATATCTTATTATGGAAAAAGTTGAATTTTCAACAAATGTAAAACAATTAACGTGAAATTGTGTTTTAGCCGCAATAAATTCCAAGGCTTGTACAGAACTCAAAATTAAATTATCATTTACACAGACAGTTATTTTTTAAAATAAAAGAACCCATAACTTAACAAAAAAAGTATTATTAGATTTCCATTATCCTATGAATCTTAACGAAATTGAGAAAAAAATTGAGATCTTCCAGTTGCAGTTGTAAGTTAAAAAAATGTTTTTTCTTAAAATATTGTAGTAGGCACCCCACACTTTATTATTAGCAATTGAATGACACATCACTATTTTCTAAACTTAGTTGGTCAAGATCTGCCAACTACTGTCCATCCTATCCACATGCCACTACAACTCATTTGTTAAAAAGTCAAGGTCAGAATTTCAGAAACACAATGGTTTTTGTAAATGTCAGTTTTTGCTTTTGCAAGGCACCTAATTATGTTTTCCGAAACTTCATAAAATGTGTGATAATTAGTTGTTTCTTTGACTCTTTCTTACAAACCTTGTTTTAAAATCTTCAATATGAGTTAGAATTTCCTTTTTGTGTCTCCTTTGTGATCGTCAGCATTCTTGCTAATCCGAAATTTGTTTTATGGTTGCATAAGTTTGATAAAGATTTTTTGTGTTTATATTGGGAGCTACTTTTATCCGAAAAGTATATACTTTTCAACTTTAGATAAGTTTTCTTTTATGTAATTTATAACTTAAACAACTGATGTGCTATGCTCTACATAGCTACTTAAATAAACAACTTGTTTTTATCTTTAAAATATATTACAAATGGATGTAAAGTCGCTTGATCATTAAACCGCTGATATCTTTGAATTTCATCTTAAACCACAAATGTGAAAATCAGCCAAGATTATGTATCCAAAAGACTTTCTTTCTTTTCTTTTAAAAAGTTACTTTGAATTTTGGAAACATAGTGGTGATTTTTCAGATTTTCTAGTTTTATAATAAATGACGCAAAATACTCTTAGGTTTCAAGAATGTTAATGTTTCAGCCCAACCTGTACTCACCCATTGCTTGAATTCGATGTTATCTGACACGCCTTCCTCAGATTTAGTAAAACGCTTCCATTCGTTTTGATGTGTTTTACAGGTTGATGCTGATAATCGGTCGAAAATTGTACTTTTCCGGGCTAGACCGGTAAAGTTTAATAGAATTTAATAACTAGAAGTTGGCACTAATACTAATCACTAGTTTTTTACGTGATTTATCATTTGTGTCAGATTTATTATTACTAACATCTATGTTATTGGTTAGAATAAAACAAATTAATAAATTGGTTTATATTTTACGATTGCTAAAACAATGATAACTTTAGTTTGATATATGTAAGTTAAATTGTAATTAATTGACAAACATGAGCAGGATAAAAAGCAACATAGCGTTCATTCAGATTTGATAGGACTAAACATTTTTGTTTTGTTGTTTTCATTCCATCTATAACTATTTTGGTGCAGTCTTTGTTACCTAGACATATTCTATTATTTTCATCAATTTAAAAAAAAACTTTTACCCTCTCAATAGTTTCTTCTCTCACACCAACTTCCTTCTTTTTTCCACATCCAGGAAGGTTCCTAATTTTTTTACGGGCTCCCTAGTTAATCTAACCAGTCCATTTGATACTTTGAATTTACTGGTGATTTTTTATCGCAACCACGAATTAGGAAGTAAACTTATTATTTTAACTTTTTCCTCTTTAGATGCTATTGAATACTATCCTTGCAATTTATTAATTAAATCAAAATAATCCGCATTGAATAATGCACATGATTCTAAATTCTTTATTAACTATTGCCTGAATAGCTGAACAAGTAGACTTAGTTGTTCTATGGTTTCTGTATGTGGAATGTAATATCCTGAGACTCACTATCATTATTTAGTACTCACATATCAAAGAAACTTGATACCTCGCTCTTGTTTCAATTTTTTCGAAACTGTACTATAAAATAATACAGTATATGACAAGAAAAATCATTTCAATTTTTCCATTTGCACCAATTTGGACGTTTCAAATGATCAACTTTTTACGACGTTTAAAGCTATGTATTACTAAAAGCCAAACACGCAAATTAAAATTCATTTACATTTTTAGATTCATCATGAACTGCTTATTATCAATAATTTTACAACTTTTGCTGTCTCAAATGATTGAACATCTAAATGCAACAAACCTAGCAGATACAGTAAGTATATAATATCTACAAAAAAGTTGGAGTAATAGTTTTATATTATTTTGCAGTATAACTTCAGGATGAATGACGAGTTATTAGAAAATTTTAGAAACGTTAACGATAATGATGATAATGATAACATATTTTTTAGTCACTATCAATCTGATCCCGAACCTAATATTAAGGTAAAATAGTAATAGGTAGTCGTGCGAACAAATTTTGTTGAACTGAATGTTTTAGGATAGTGATAATACTTACGATTCAGAACACCTGCAGTCGACAGTGCTAAATCATATACTGCCACAACCTTTACGTTTAGATAGTGCAACTACAGAACATGTGACGTTAGAACTAACACTACCAGGTATTTATAAATTTGTTTCTATAGCAAATTATATACTAAATGCGTCTTAATTTTCATATAAAAGGTTATTAAATAATAATTAGTCTTTTTTTTTAATAATTTCTTAAATTCATTTTAGTGAATTATAAAAAAGAAACAAAAAACGATATTAAAAACATTCACACGATCCGCAACTTCAATGAACTACCACAACCTTTACGTTTAAATAGTGCAACTACAGAACAATTGACAGAACCAACACTGCCAGGTATTTATAATTTTCTTTTCATACTCCGTTATATGCCAAACACTGTAAATACGTATTAGTTTTTTTGTGTAATTAGAAAAATATGTTTTTTATTAGTCAAACTAAATCTAACAGTTGCTTTTACTTTTAATATAATTTTATGACCAGTTACATTTGTGTAGTTAACGTTTATCAAGTTTTTATAAACTCTTAACTACAACTTGTTTTAATTCATTCTAGAAAGTTATGAAGAAAATACAGACAGCGATATTCAAAACATTTACACGATCCATAACTTCAATGAAAATACCCTTCCAAAGTGCCCTATTGGCCTAACTGTTCATTACGGATTGAATAACAAAATTACCTGTTACAAAATAACAATGCCGTCACAATTTCCGCCATCGTGTCCGTACCCTCTTAATATTGATTATTATCGTTTCAAAAACTTACATAAAATAGAATTAACAGACAAATTAGTGTGGGCTTATGCTCAAATAAACGAAAATAATAAGAATTTTGAGTGGATGTATGACGTTAACAACAGCACTGTTGATGTAAGTTTAATTAATAGAAATGAGTTAAGAATACCAGAAAAACGTTGCCTTGTCGTTAATGGAACCACGTTAATACCCGTAAAATGCAATGAAGAATATTACGGAATATGTATCTACGATATCGATTTATCTCTAAATGATGACAACTGCAAAAGAAAATTAAACGAAACTTGCTTTAGTAGTAACTTAGGGTTGCTAAATAAATGTTACTGCATTAATAAGCACCCGTATCCGAGGCCGCGGAATAGTTATTGCAATAAACTAACCGATATTGAAGATCCCTATCAAAATATTTTGCTTTCAAAACGATTTGGTGAAGACGAGTACTGCTGGTTTGGACTTGACAGAAGTAAATGGGTATCAAACGCTGACAGTGTTAAATATAGTTATTGGACAAGCACAAATAATTTTTCAAAGACTTATGGCGCAGTCGGAAAACATGGATGGAAGTTAGAAAACGACCAAGCCTTGTCTTGTGCTGTATGCGAAATAGACATTTTAAATTATCGCAGCGTTAGATTACAGTTGAAACGCAATTTTACTAATAATAAGATTCAATTAGAAATTCATAACGCGCTAGATGCGTTTAAAGGTGTTCTGTGCTCAACAGGAAATGATTCTTATTTTATAAATTTATCGACATCCATGGATGACTACATATTGCAAGATTTATGGTTATTTGATGACATTAAAGAATATTGCTGGTGTAAAAGTTTACAACTTCCAAATTTGCAAAATATTTACAGCAATAAGATTATTGCATTGCATAATAATGAACAAATCGATGTATTCGTTTCTATATGGACTATTCCAATAATTAATGATCTTAGTACCTTAACATATACCTGTCCAGAAATGAAATCAGCGATTGTAACACATTCAAAATTATTTAAAACTGTATATTTGAAGCATGAAAAAAAGGTTAAAATTGTATGCCACCATTACATCACCAAAAGTAATTTAACTATTACTGAAAAAATAAAAATTTTAATTCCGCTACTAAATGCTACAGATATGACTTTAGAAAGTTTTTTAAATGCAAAATTGTGCTTGCCAACGATTACTACTTCTGGTAATAAAACTTTGCATTGGCGTGAATCTCCAATCGGCTCTACAATCGTAGCTGAAGAATTGTGTCTGCAACAAAGCGGCGAACCTGTTACACGAACATGCGGAGGAAATTCAACTTTTGGAGCCGAGTGGTTAGCAGTTAATGGATCCTGTATGGATACGCCTATATCGCCTACAACAGTTTTTTTAAATGATCTTCTACACAAAGAAACTTCTACAGAGAATATAACTACAGGACTTGTACGCGCTACAACAAATAACAATAATATTAACAGTTTTCAAATACATTTAGTTTCTCAATTGCTAGAAAAGGTAGCTGAACAAGTAGTGGCGAATTTAAGTTTAAAAGACGTGGTAACAACTATAAACAATGTTATGCAAGTTGATACACGTTTGTTAAAAAATTCTCAAGAAACATTAAATTCTACAGATAGCATTTTATGGAGTTTAGACAATATTTTAATACGCATGGATAGTAATGTGAAAGAAACTGGCTATACAAATGAAAGTTCAGATAAATTACTAATGCAAGCAACAAGTTTAATTAAATCAGACATAAAAGGTTTTAAATTGCAATCATCAGACACGCCGGTTTTCAATGCTGGCAAGTTAAAGCCGCTGTACCAATACTATGAAAACGAATATTTCGAGGAAAATTTAGATCTAGCCTTATTAATACCACGCGATTTACGCGATAATATAATACTGTGTGACGGTTCCAAAGCAAATCCCACGCTTATTACGTCTATATTTTATGACGACTCTTTATTCAACGAATATGGAGTTAGTTCTGGTAAACCAAATGGAAAAGTATTAAGCGTTTTAATTCCCGGGTTTAACTGTACATTTTCGGCTCCAATTACAGTATTGTTTAAATCGTCGGTTAATGAAACTGTTGAAGAAAGATGTGCGTCTTGGTTGTACGGTTCAAACGATTTAATGGAAAGTATTCATGGTCATTGGCTAATTGAACAAAAACCTAAAGTTTTGGGAAATTTTTCAGAGTACAGGCTTTGTGAGTACTCTCATGTTACTCATTTTTCGTTATTAGTATTAGGCGAAAACACTAATATTAGTAGCACTCATAAAAAAGCTTTAGACATAATAACTGCAGTGGGTAGTGGTTTATCAATTTTAGGAATGCTAGGAGTTTTCTTAACGGCGGCGCTGTTTAGAGTGTACCGAGCAACAAATGGCGTTGTTATTAACTTTTCCATTGCAATGACTGCTCAAATTATTCTATTGTTTATTGCTGATAGCGTCAATAATAATAAAACTGCATGTACTTTTTTTGGAGCTTTACTTCATTACATTGTTCTTGCGCAATTTTTCTGGATGCTGACAATTGCTGTTTTGCAATATCAACGTTACGTTATAATTTTTTCTAGCCCACCAAGTCATATAGTAGCTAAAGCTTGCATATTTGCTTGGGGAACGCCATTGCTTCCTGTTATAATAATAGTAGCAATTTCCACTGAAAATTACGGGGAAAACTCTAATGGCCTATGTTATGCAGTTGGTCAGTACTTCACTTTTGGTGTATTACTACCAATTTCATTAATTATTCTTGTAAATGTTATGATTTTTTTACGAATTATGATAAGCGTTGCTGGTTCGCGTAGAATTAAAGTACATCACGATAGGACCAACATGTCGGTTCTCCAATTAAGATTAGCTTTTATGTTATTCTTTCTACTCGGTTTAACCTGGGGATTTGGTTTATTAGCATCAATTGGAGGAAGTGTGGTTTACTCATATTTATTTTGCCTCACAGCCACCCTTCAAGGATTTGTCTTATTTCTGTTTTTCATTATTTTGAATGAGAAAACTAGATTGCTATGGATAAATATGAAGACTTGTTGCGGCAAATCTGACGAGTATGACGTAAACCGAGATTCGGCAGCTTCAGTTATGATGAGAAAAACGAAAACCACTTCAACAGATACTTGCACCGATTCAGCTACCAGTGAAGTATTACGAAAATTAAAAGCTAGAGGCAGCTCGGATTTTTAAAATAATTATAAGCTCTCTAATTTTTCATTACGGTTTTATAGTTTTTTTTTAAATTTTATTTAAGACTAATGTATTTTTGGTATAATTAAAGTATTAAACATTTCTTTTTTTATTTTCCAAATAACTCATACTCTTTTATTTAAAAAAACAATTTTCTAATTGTAGAAATTAGTGTTGGTAAAATTATACGTGACTAACAAATTAGATATTCATAAAAGTTCAAATAAAAATTTATTTTTAGATTAAACAACCACTTACTTTTTTAACAATTAATTATTTTAAATATTTATAATATAAACTTAAGTAATGTTTCTACCATCGTTCTGGTAAAATGGTAACTACTTTTTCACATTTTTATTATAGACTTGCAGTTAAACATGGATGACTTATTCTGCTAAAGTTGTTTTTAAGTATTGAAATGCATAAATTACTTAGGTTTTTGTCATTTAAAGTTTGAAATATAATATAATACTAGAAATATTAATTTGCCACATTTTTACACTGAATCATGTCAGTCACACTTTTAAATAAAATTTTGCTCACCCAGCTTCGTCTTCGCTAAAATCTCCATCGTCGTCTTCTTCGCCCTCTTCATCTTCATAATCCTCTACATGATTGACAGGTTGATCCTCATCAGGCACATCTACACTATCCGCCATTATATTCCCGTTAAAATTATTAAATATAATCACGATTCACAATTATAAAATAACAGATGCAGAACCGTTCGCGTTTAACAAATAGAATAGTACTATTTTTGTGCTTTAAAGCTATAAGCTTGTATCGTCCTTGCTTGGACTTAACCAAATAGGATTGACTTACGTAATCTTATTAGAAAATTGTAGGAGATATAACCCTGCACAGGTATTTAATTTAAAACTACAACTTTTGCCTATATATAGAGAGGTCTTTTTATTATACAAATAAGATTAATGGTACACTAATGTAATATTATTTTAAAATATAGACTACGTATTTCCCAAACTTTTCATTACAGATTACTATAAAAATGTAATCAAATTTGATAAATTCATCTTTTTTTTATATTTGCGTATACTGGAATTAAGCAAAGCATATAAAAATGAATCCATAAATTTAAGGGAAGCATTTAAAGTTAAATAAATAACTTAACTAGACAGTATTGATAAAAGCAATAAAGTAAAAACAGCAAGGTTAAAACATCCCATAGGAATAGAACATGACAATCGCGTTATACCTATTACTATGAAACAAAATCTTTTAAAATTAATTAGTAATATACTGTCATATTGAAAAAAATGGTAATGTAATAACTTGCTGAAAAACTTAACAAACCCCTGCACTAGTGAACACCTTTGTTATCAAAATACAATGTTTTCGTAGATCCCATCACATTAAATTTTATTAAATTACTTTTCAGCAACGACAGTTTTTATCACAGTATGTATGTCTATTTTTCGACATTATATTATTAATTAAACTAAAATTCGTTAGAAATCTAAAGCATTTCATAAGTTCCCACATAAATATTTGATGCGATTTATTTTAATTTGTATAGACAAATTTTTATTAAACAAACATTTACATAAACCCATTTAAATCAACCAAACTAATTTTAGCTTGAGTTTTTTAGTTTGTTAATAATTATCATAACAATTTCTTTTTTATATATCGTGACGTAAAAACGACAAACCAATGCTAAAAACTTGGTTTAGTGAAATAGTGTGAATTAAAAAGTTTGTTTTATAAAGTTGTTTGAATATAAAACTGTGTTTTATAAACTTGATAGAATGAATAAGTTTGATTAAAATAAACCAACAAACTTTTTAATCAGGCGTTGCTAACAGCGGCCAACAGTGCAGTTAAGGTGTACACAAACCGTTTTAGGCATATACGCAGCTACAATAAATCATCGCTGTTAGCAGCGCCGAATCGAAAATTTGGTTGGCTTATTTAAAATAGTGGTTGCGAAAGTGGGCCCTACGGACCCTCAGGGGTTCCCGGTATTATTCAAGGTGTCCGTGAAAAATTAAAATTGATTTTTAATTAATTTTTCTAAATAAAATCTAAATGTCAACAGGGACATAAAATATAAGTAATAACAGGCATCGCGGTGAGTCAGACCTATCTATACAAATTTATACAGGAACGCAATACAGCCGAACCTGCACCAACTAGTCTATAATATGAACTATAAAAGAGTCTTGTATCGCGTGATGTAAAGTGATTACAACAACTTTTCCTAGTCTTGGACAAAAAGAAGTTAAACTTTTGGTATTCTTACGCAGATAGCGTACTTTCGTTACGTAAGTATATCATATAATTGATATTCATTTTTAATTTACATTTATTTAAGCAAAGTGATACTCTTATTTAAGTTGATTAAAAAATTATATATCACAGTTATCAGTACAGTAATCCCTTAACTTTCATTAATGATTTCTTTTTTATTAAAAACTTACGAAGGAATTATAAGTTTTTTCCAACACAGATGTGTTTCTAAAAAATATATTATTAGAAGAAGTTAAACATATTGGGTTTTATAATTTAATATAATGCACCCTAAAAATTATAGCTTACTATTTTTAATTTTTGATTATTATGTTTACTTCAGCGAATAACCAAATCCTCCAATGTTTGAAATTACTGTATTATTATATTCCATTATTAATTAATTTTTGAATTATTTATTTTTCTTGAAAAATTCATTGATATGCAGTGAGTACCTATACAATATGTGACATTTACATAAAATCATCAAATAATTAATTCAAGAGAGCGTTACGTTGGAGCCTTCTATTTAAAGAAATTATTATAATTAACAGTGGTTTGTTGCAAATAAAAATGTTTATATATTATATTTTTCGGCCCCTTTTTTTCAGATAACAGTATGAGTGAGCCAAAGAAAAAACAGATACGATACAGTGTTGAATATATGAAATATGGCTTTGCTTGCGTCATCAGGAAATAGGATTTTACCTAAGTGTCTTCTACGTAATTAAAGGGTGTCAAACGATTCGATGTAACCTTCTAAACTTAAAGAACATTTAATTAAAATCCATAGTGACAATAAAGATTTAACGTTTTTTCAAACAATCAAAGAAATATATTTGAAAACACCGACATTGCAAGAACTTATAGAGAATCATCAAAAAGAGATGACAATTGACTACATGCCTCTTATAATATTTCTTTAATGATTGCGAAATCCGGAAAACCGCATACTATTGGTGAAGAATTTATTCTACCAGCTGCAAGTGTTATTTGCTAAATGTTTGTAAACTGATACGAAAGGTGAAACGTTATTTACTGAGTTAAAAAGATTTTTCGATTTAAAAGCTATACTCTTGACTAATATCATCTCCGTTGTTATGTTTTGTTATTAGAGCAGTTAATGAAAGCAAAATGAATGTCTTAAATGAAAGATTATTTGCCCAACTTTGTTTGGAAAATGATGACTTTAATCGTTTACTACTTAACACAGAAGTACATTAGTCGTCTAAAAGTGCAAACATCGCTTCTAATCGCTCTTTGATTTAGTGTTAGAACTCCTAGAAGACAATGATTTGCGGCACAATTTAATTATCTCAAAAAATGACATTACTTATATGACTGATTTATTTACCAGATTTAACGAGAATAATTTGAAACTACAAGGTGGCACATTAATCAAAGCTGATAGTGTAATATCGGTGTTTGTTGCAAAACTTTTAATGTACAAACAAAAATTTTCAATGTTAGCAAACTTTAATACGTTAATTGAACTAGTTTTAGAAAAAAAAATACCCAGTTCTAAGTCAAGTTTTAAGTACATCCATGATGATTTCATAAGTTCCTTGATACTTGTGGAAAGAGTTTCCTGATTGTGAGGGCATCTTTATGTAAACAATAACTTTCAGATGCCATCTCGCAATGATCTGTCATTGGATAAATTATACAAAATTAGACCCCTGATAACATAATTCTAGCAGAAATTTACACATTGTTTCGTTCCTACTAAAAATCTATCAATTCATGAATGTATGATATGCTTCAAAGAAAAATCTGTGAAGCAGTATTTACATAATATCAAATATATGGCTGCGGAACAGTCAACAGTGCACGAGAAAACATATCAACGAGGGAGAAACAGAAAGAAACAGAGAAAACAGAAAAATGAAAATTTGCAAGATATTCCTTGTTCTCAAATTTTAATTGTTTGCTACCGGTTTATAATATTTTTTTGCGTTACCAAAGACTCTCAGTAAAAAGTGAACAGGCACTCTGTTCTGCTTAAACTATAATTGAATACGCTCATTAAGAAGTCTAAAATAGATTTTTCTTTTTCATTCAGTAAGTTAAAATAATTTGTCCTAGTCAAATAATCCCGAAAAATTATAAGATCGATACGTTTGTCATTTCAAATACCCTACTAAGCATTGAAACCGAAACGTAATTGATGCCTTAATTGCCTATTTTTGCTTTCGGCTTCACCTCGGCCCACAAATATGCTCATACTTGCAAAATAATACTTTCTGGACTAGGGATACAAATAACTATTTTTTATTTCACATTTTGGCTACTGTGCAACTGTTTTTTTGAAAACAAAGTGTTACAAAGTGTAACTTTATGCAATCGAAAGTTGTGATTTTTCTGTGTGTCATATATAAACTTGATAGTAAGTACTAACTGTCATATTGATTTTATTCAATAAAAAAATCATCAGAATAATAATACAAATGTCAAATAGTTTTAAATTTGAAATTAGAAAGTAGGCAGATGCTGTTTATTTTTCAACGTATTTCTTTGATTGATGCTAAGTTATTCGTGTTAACGTACCTACTCGTACTTCACAATATTTAATTTAAATTTTCTTTATTCTATACAACAGTGATACTGTTTTAATGTACGGTGAGTGTAATTATAACCTCCACACTACACTTAGATTTAGGGTTGACCAATATCCTATTAGACAATTGCCATCAATAAACTTTATTTTTAGCGTGTGTGCAAGGCCTTAGAGAATCTAGAAGTGTTCTTACTGCTTACGAATGTCGAGGGCGAGAAAGACCACCTAAAGCAACGAAAGAAAGGTCGGACACGAAGTAGCATTAGAGAAATAGGCCGCGCAGCTAACGTGTCTCATAGTATGCTACATCGTGTTTTAAGTAATTATTCTTTGTACCCTTACCATTTTCAAGGAGTCCAACAGTTAACCGACGTTAATTTTGAATCACGACTTGGGTTTTGTGAATGGTTGCCGCAACACAAAGCTTTTAACCTTGAATTTAGTGCCAAAATATTATTTTCAGATAAGTGTTGTTTTAAATGAAATGGAGCGCTAAATTTTCAAAACACGCATGTTTGGAAAATACTTTAATTAAACCGTTTATTTTACCAGAAAGACTTACAGGCGACTTTGTACAAGAAACTTTTGCGCAAGAACTTTATGATTTACCCTTTGAAGTTCACAGGAAAAAAGTGATTTATGCACGATAGAGCTCTTCCGCAAGTAACTCGGTCTTGTTTAGATGTTTGTGTTCTGTCCAATGGAGGAGGTTATTATCGAATGCACTTGAAAAGAATGTGCGGAATAGCAATTTCATTTAACACAGTAATTTAACTACGCGTTATCCGATAACCTTATATAATTTTTATTTTTGGTGTCAGCAAATCGTTGAGAAGAAATTTGCTCTTCTTAGCACAGTTTATTTTTATTCGTTGTTTCAATCTTAGAAGACTACAGGTCCGTAACTTACGATTTAGTTTGCTAAAAATTATAATTTTTTAAATGTTTTAGTAGAACTTTTGTTTTGACATTTTTTGCTTGTATTTATTTTACGTGCTAAAATAACAACCCGTTAATCAATATTTAGTATTACTATAAAGGTATTAAAACAATTGATTTAATAAAAATATCGCAAATGAAGAATTCAATGTTGAATTAGATTTTGCAAGAATCACATTGCCATGATTTTAAAATAATTGCGTTATAAACAACTGAAAAATCTTGACGTTTTTATTAGTACTGGAGGTACAAAGTAAGCAGTGAATTTAATATTTTTAAATTTAATGATTTTTAAAGTAGAATTTAACTTACATAGTAAGAATATAAAGCTTTAACAATCAAATCATAATAATAAGCATAAAAGAAAATAACAATAAATAACTAGATTGGACACATTAACGGGAATTTTCAAGATCAAAGTAAATGCTCAAAAAGCCCGCCATTAGAGGCTAAACAAAAAGCTGCCATAAAAGTTACGGCGCACATTTGCAAGTTGTCGGTTTGTAATATCGTTAGATTCTTCCCTAATCTTGTTTTTTAAAATGTCGATGCTTGCATCTCTCGTTCCGTAAATCTTCGATTTTAAGTGAGCCCACAGAAAAAAATCATTTGGTGTCAAATCCGGCGAACGGGCTGGGCAATTTACCGGTACTCTGCGTCCCATCTAGGTATTAGAATAGGATTGATTTAAATATGAAGTAACTTCTCTTGTGAAATAGGCTGGACAACCATCGTGTTGATAACATGTAACCTGCGTTGGATTTTAGCAGTGAATCTTTTATGTAAGACCCCGTATTTAGATTCATCTGGCTGAATTTTCTGTTTTCTTTTTTTTTTTTTTTGATTGATTAGTTCAACGTTAGCATCGAAAACGTTCTACTCGTTATTTTATTACGTTTGATTTAAGTGTATTTGTATTTAATAATTATTTCACAATTAATTCTGGTACTTTTTTTGAATGCATCAAGTTCCGTGGTTTTGAATTTGATTTAGTGTTTTACTTGTTTATCTCAGTAAAATAACAATTCTATATAATTTACGACTTCCTTTTTGGAATGTAATTTGATCAATTTTTCTTGGTATCTATATTTTTGTTTATGTTGAGTTCTTTTACGAGCGCGATTGGAACCACCTGCCAATTTAGCGACGTAAGCGTTTTCTGTGAGAACATTTTCTTTCTTTCGAAGGCCTACGTGACAAGACGCACTTGGCCACTATATTTTTCATCTTTGTTAATTTACTTGATTTAGTGTTGCATCTTTTACAAAGATTTTACGGCGCAAGTTTGTGAATTAAGTGGGATCGCGAGGTGTTATAAGAAGTAAAATTTTGATTTTGGGGGATAATTGTTTTCGGTGGCAATTAAGAAATACCGGGTACCGTGATGTAGTTGAGTGGTTAGGGTACTTTTACCCTATCGTGATGTAATACCGCGGAAGTAAGATGGAACCGTGAAAATTAAGTGTAGTGGTGGAAAAGTTTGATTTTTCCAAATTTCGTAATTTACGGTTTAAATAGTCTTCATGGTTTCCAAAAACAAAACTCACGTTTCAAGTTGGATATGCAATCGTTGGGTTGTGCTACATCCAGTCTTCGCATTTGTGCGGATTCTATTTAAGTGTTAAAAAGAAAATTCTTCCGCCGTCATTGCAATTGTTTGGGGTACCTTTCAACTGGCCACTTAGAACCAACCACCGGTTCTTTCCTGAAGTTACGACAAATTCAAGGTATTTATTTTGCACCATATATTTTATCGTGAAGATATTATTTACGTGATTGAGTGTTAAAAGCTTTGAATTTCAAATAAAAGTTTTAAGTGTCTCAATTGATTTAACGTTAATGTAACTAATTATTGTCCGGATTTATCGGAACTGTGTCATAATTCCGAGTTAAAAATTTATTAAACGGGACCGAATTTTCGATACAAGATATATATATTAGTTTTTTATATTAAATAAGTTTTTTTTTTTTTTGTTGTAACTGAGTAATTTCGACGCGCACACGGCCGTGATAAATTAAGATTGACTAATTTGTGTTTGGTTTTATTAAATTCTGTATTGTGCATTGATTCTAATAATTTCAAATTTTGGCTTTATCAAACATTCATTTTACGTTCTTTGTTTTTGTTTTGTGTGGTTAATTTTGTTAATTTCAATACCTTTATTTTTTTTTTTTATTTTAATTTATTCTTTATTATTTATTTTTTTTGTGTGCAAATAAATGTTAAATTGTTAAATTGTAAAGAGCTTTTAATTCCGTCGGCCTACGCGTGTGTAACTTTATTAATTTATTACAGATTTTAGTGTGATACACTCGAACAAGGTAAGTTCGTTTAGGGTGTATCCTTCAGGAGCGGACTTGTGGTTGGCAAGGGCCAGAAGTCCATTAAGCTTTACTCCTTCCTGGCGCCCTTTGATTTCGACATTATTGCTTTTCGATTTTGTGTTTTCGTCAAGTTGATCCAATTTAATCACGAAACTTTTGAATATAACCCACCCCGTCTCCACTGAGCAGCGGCACCCATCATTTGTGTTACCTCATTTCAGGCAGTGACATCGTTCCATCTTTTGCATGTAACAAACATACAACATTGTTTTTAGTTACAGCGTCTTTGGCCGGCCCAATCGCAGTTTGAAGCAGTTGTAGATATTTAGCGCCGTTTAAATGTCCATCGATGAACACAGGTGTTATAATATGAGATCCCTAGATTCCCAACCATACATTTACTGATTGAGAATATTGGGAATGGTTATCGATTACCAAACGTGAGTTATCTGTATCCCAATAGCGATAATTTTGTTTATTATGCTTTCCGTTAGTGGTAAATGTGGATTCATCAGAAAAGAACATATTAATAAAATATCTGTCTACATTGGCCATTTCTATTACTGTTACGGAAAAATTCATTCTAGAATACCTGTCTGGCTCAAAAATCTTCTTCATGACTTGTGTACATGTAAGATTTAAACTTGTTCTTTTTTTAAATTTTGAAGGCGGTTGTGTTGTGTAAGTTTAAATTCTAACCAATATGCTTAGTGCTAATGCTGCGATTAGCAACGACAGCCGCAATAACATTTACTACGTTAGTTCTTCTTGTACAGTAACTTCTTCTTCGACTAAATTTATATTGTGCTTTAAACAGGACTTACAAGGCTTAACAACAGACCGATATTTTTCATGGTTTGATATTATGTATGGTTGAAATGGCGGGTATCGGCCGATTTAAGTATGAGGCACTAAACAAGTCGCAAACTTCGTGCACACTACTATCGCTATAAAACCACTTCAGGAATAATACTTGTTCACTAATGGTGTGATACATTTTATTTATTGTATTTACTGAAGAACATAATTAGAAAATTATAAGTTTAAATTTATTAAATTCACTGTTTACTTTTTACCTGCAGTACTAATAAAAACGTCAAGATTCTACAGTTGTTCATAACGCAATTATTTTAAAATTATGGCAGTGTGATTTTTCCAAATTCTAATTCAACATTTAATTCTTCATTTTCTTTCTTACATGTGAATTTTGTCCGGAGAAAACAATACTCAGGTAGCATTTTTAGTTTTGAACAATTTTGTATTCTTATGTTTTGACCCTAAAATAATTAGGGGAGCAGGAAATTGCATAAATAAGATTTTACATGTAAAATGCTATTACCGAGCGGCCGAATCAACACCCGGTATAAGACACCTCTCATGATTACGACTATATGCATATATTACAACTTTTATCAACAAATAATGTAAATTAATGCGAAATAGAAAAAGTTGTATAAAAAAGGAATTTCCTTTTTGTAACGCTCGTATATTGCTTAACTCGCATTACAATTGTCGTCATTGTAACACTCGTTTTACAATATGCTATTAATGGGGTGAATAAAAAAAAATGACTACAATTATAAACTCTATAAAGATTTTTTCGGTTAATTTTCAGTGTGTAAACCAGTTCTTGAATGTGGAGCAAATAACTTATAAGATAATCTTTGATATACGTAAATAGTGGATTAAAGACATAAGAACACCAGCTTTGCTTACATTTTTAAGTAAATATAAAAAAATTAAATGTACTTATCTGTGAAAAAGTTAATTTAATTGAAGGCCAATCATTTTATAGAACGAAAATCTAGTCACGACTTCATCACGCGCAACTTCCGAATTTTAATAACGGTGATCAAATAAACTAACTATCTCTGCATTTTCAGACTTTATTAAATTAAATACTGTGGAATGTAAAACTGTGGCACGAAAAATTAACGATCATGTCTCCTGACTCTTTAACCCCTTTGTTATAAAAGTCTATTTTATTTACTATAATGTATTTATGACTAATACTCAAAAGTATTTTGAAAGATGTATCGAATAAGTAACTATTATTTAACAAAATATAATAATAATAATTTACTACTACTAAAAAATGTAGACGATGCGATGTCTTGTTTAAAAGATCAAATAATGACAAAAATCGTGATGTGTTTTTTGATAGTAAAGTTACTTCAACATATTTGTCTTGTTATCCGTTCGATTTCCACCAAATTGAATTACCATTTATAATTTGTAACGTACAGTGACTGAAATTCTTTTTTATGTTTTGGACAAACACCACTGTGAGTAGTTACTTATTTTAGACTGCTATTAAAAATAATTTTTAATTAACATGAGTTTAGTTAGGTATTATCTATAATTATAATTTATACAACGTGAATCTACATTTGAATTTACGTTTAATTTCTTTTCTATGTATAATCAAACATAAAAATTAAATAAAAACTGATTAATATGAATGGCGAGATAAACATTAATAATTTACGAAAACTTTAATAGAATGCACACCTTTCGCGATTTAAATAAAAGTAATACTACATATGTAAACTTACACTTTACAGTGGATGCATTTAGTTAGCAGATAGTATAGAAAAGGTTTCTTCGCTATCTATAAAACAATAATTCTTTCCCGTTACATGAAATTAGTAACACAAACGAGTTAACAAGGATAGTTAGGTACGTTTTAGTACATAAACGTTAGAAATTATTACATAGTTTAATTAATATTTGGTTTTATTAGAGTAAGTTTATCTTTGTCTCACGATTATATGTAATATACATACACATACGTAATAGTTTGAATTTTGTATTTTCTACCCTCGTGAAATTGTCAACAAAATTTAGTTAGAGACCCAACTAAATTTTTCCATAACTGAGTGATAATTATTTAAAAAAGGTAAATACATTTGCTTACGTTAACATAGTTGTGTTTTTTCTATAGTAAAACGCCAAGGCATTTTCAACAAAATCTTAATTCAGATTTATATGCTGGAAAAAATAGCAATATTCTCTCATAAATTCGAATTTTTGTCGACCCGGTTACAAAATTTTCTTTTAATTGAAATGGATTATTCTACCACCTAGTTCCGCAATCTGTTGAAATATACATGTCGATTTTCATTAGAATTTCGATTAACATTTATATTTTTTAAAGGAATGTTATTGTAATTGATTTTTAATTAAATTTCCAATTGGTTTTAATGCGCGAGTTACTAAGAGAATTATCACTTTGAAGTATTTAATGAAAATGTTTAAACCAGTTTTTTTTATGTATTACTCTCTTCGCTCTAAAAATGTTTTTATTATTTTATTTATAAAAGATTCACAGTAGTGGAAATTCGTTTAATTATTTTTCGGGTATACTAAAATATTTTATAGAGTCCTTTAATTAGTGGGGCGGTTATAAAACATACTAAAATATATTTTTATGGGTGATATAAAGAAGCTGCAAATATAGCCAATTATAATAAACCTATTATAATGCAGTAGTCTTTATACATTTATATTAATAGTAAATTATATACCAAGGTTGAGAAGTGCATTATTATAACCTAAGCGACAGATTACATCGCGAGACGCAAAGTGTCGAGGGATATAAGTCGCGCATATTATATTCATTTTTTCAGCCGTGGTCTATATACAATTTTTTCCACAACTAGAATTATTAAAACCTTTTGAACTATTACTAAATCAAATTCAAAATTTTATATATTAATTTCAAATTAAAAATCAAGTAAGTTTTGTTTTGTGATTATGAAAGTTGTCACTAGTTTAATATAATTCATTTTGAGGTAATTTTAATTTACAACAAAAAAATAAATAGTTAACGTAAGTTTCTCTTTACTAAACTTACATTTTTAAAATCAAATTAATTTGTTTAACTCAATCGATCAAGGTATTTTACAGGCACTTGCGGACGAGGTGGGTTACTACTTTCCTTCAGAAATATGTTAGTGTTATCAAAATAATAAGTTGTAAAGTTTTATGCGTTTATTTAATAGTATTTACATTTCCAGTCAGAAATGAAATTACTTACAATTATCACAAGTAACAATTTTAAGAGAATGCATTTTTTTCACATGACTTGTAATACTGTTTTTGTTTTCTTGATTTAATGGACGGGCACAAGTGGCAACGTATTTTTTTTATAAACAGTCTTTTATTCGACGGTGATGTGTTTTCATCTGATACAAAATTAGTGATTATATTATAATCAGTTACTTACGAAATAACAACCTCAAGCGACAAAAACCGTAAGTTATCTTTACTTCTTAGTAAAATACCTGAACTAACAACTAATGGAATCCCAATGGAAGTTCAAACGCAAAATAAGCGTAAATCTGACTCATTAACACCTCCTCTTAATGAGGTACCAAAGCGATACTCGTGGAAGTGGAAACGATTCCAACACAAAACAAATACAGCTTGCTTACTAACATGGAGGTTGACCCCAACGATAAACTCGACGATAACTACAATCAACACGCAAATGCAGACGACAAATCTGGTACCTCGATAACAAAACTAATAAAAACACCACCTATTTATCTTCATAGCAAAGTAAATCACACTGAATTAACCGCAGACATCAAGAAATTATCAACTGGCGAATTCACTACCTTTTATAACGCCAACACACTAAGAATTAACTTAACTAAAGAGGATGACTTTAGAATATTAACAAAACACTTCAACGATAACAGTATCAAATATCACACCTACCAAAACCCAAACAGCAAATCACTTAACGTTGTAATCAAAAATGTACCATTATCTCTAACAAATCATGAAATTTTTACCGAAATAAGCAGCTCACTTCCAGTTATTAAAGTCACACGCTTGCTGACTAAAGATAAACAACCGCTACCAATCTGCGCAGTAGATCTAAACGATAATGAGCACGCCAAAAAAAATTTCACTCTTAAAAGTATTCACCATTCGATCGTCACCGTTGAATTGAGAAGAAAACCAACAAACATACCCCAATGCCATCGCTGTCAAGGCTACAATCATACCAAAAATTACTGTACACTTAACCCACGTTGCGTGAAATGCGGAGACAACCATCAACATCAGCAATGTAAAAAACAATCAGATGAAACACCTAAATGTGCCAACTGCGGAGGCCCGCATCCCGCTAGTTACCGTGGCTGCAGCCACCACATCGAGATCCTACAAAAACGAACAAAAAATAATAGCAGCAACACTCATTCTACTCTAAGTCACAACAGAAATTATTTTACCAACCCTAATCGCTCATACGCAGATCAAGCGCGAAATTCATCAACAACCAATCCCAATTCAAACAACGCAAACCAACCAGACAATTTGGCGACCCCACCTGATGTTAGTAACATAGTAAAAATCCTCATCGACCTAATAACCCCTTACCTTCCCTTAAATAAAACTTTCATACCAGCACACTCCTTCCTATTCTTCTCAATGGACCCTGACCCCAAAAACCCATAGAAAAACTAACAATTCTAAACTGGAATGCCAACGGAATCCCAACTCAACGAACACTTCTTATATCCTTTCTTGCCAGGCACAATATAGATGTTGCATGTATTACCGAAACTCATCTATCAGAAATATACACACTCAAAATACCAGGATACGTAGTGTACAGGAAAGATAGACAGGCCCGAACTGCAGCTGGCGGAGTAGCTATACTCGTTAAAAAGAAAATAATTCACCACCCCATCTCTAGCATTGCTAACCTCGCCCTAGAAACAATTGAAGCTAAAATTAAGCTAAATGACCACTACCTCACATTAGTAAGCACCTAGAGGCAACCGAATAAAAGACTAATAGAGGAAGACCTTAAAGCTACATTCAACACTGCTGAACCACTCTTAATGATAGGAGACTTCAACTCAAAGAATCAACTATGGGGATGCAGAGCTAATAATCCTGAAGGAATAAAGATGGAAGGCTACGCCACCAAATATTCTTTTCAGGTAATAGCTCCGGATAAATACACTTACTATCCATACCGTAAGGATCACCTACCAGACATCCTGCACATTGTCTTACAAAAAAACTTCGAAAAACTGGTATTTCAAACAGTGGTAGAAGAGCTTGACTCAGACCACTTACCTGTAATTATAACGTTTATCGGCACTCCGCAAGTGACACAGCCAACCCCTAAACTCATAAACGGGTTAGTAAACTGGGATGACTTCCAAATTAACCTAGACAAGCAACTGAAGTGCCCAACTAACTTAAGCAGCAACGAAGACATAGACATCGCAATATCCAGCTTAAGAACATCAATAACCAGTAGTGTACTAAAAGCAACTCTTTCTCCCAAAATCATAAAAAGACCCAATCACCGTTACCTACCACACAAAATCACAGAATTGATTAAAAGGAAAAGCCAAGCCAGACGAGAATGGCAAAGAAGCAGAGATCCTGAAACAAAACGCCTATTAAACAAGTTAACACACAGTTTAAAGCGAGAACTGGACGAGCTGAGAATCAATACATATATAATAATATATCGAGGACCTTCAACCAGGGAGCATAGGAATGTGGAAAGCCACCAAGCGCATATTAAAACAGCGCGAGGTAATCCCAACACTAAGCTTTGACAACACAGCTCTTGCTACCGACGAAGAAAAAGCAGCAGCTTTTGCAGCTTACTGCGAGAGAGTTTTCACACCTAAATATATCTGTGCTCCGCATGAAACCGCATACATAATCAACCACATAGAAAAAAATCAGCTTGTGATATCCGAACCAATAACCCCAACTACTCACCAAAACATAAAAGAAATAATTAGTAAACTCCCAAAAAGAAAATCCCCCGGATATGATCTAATAACAAACTTAATATTAACTCACCTCACTAATAAATCCCTAGCACACCTCGCCACAGTATATAACGCGTGTCTCCGCCAAGGCTATTTCCCAAAAGCGTGGAAGCACGCCCACATACTGCTCTTTCCCAAGCCGGGTAAAGATAAAAAATCGATAGACAGTTATAGGCCAATAAGCCTGCTCACTACGCTCTCAAAAATCCTAGAGAAGATCATCCACAGCCAGTTAATGAAAGAACTATTACCACTCAATGTACTACCACCATTCCAGTTTGGCTTCAGAAAAGCACGCTCAACCCAACATCAACTCCAACGAATTTCCGAAAAAATAGAAGAGGGATTTGAAACTAAAAGCTATTCTGTTGCTGTATTCCTAGACGTCGCCCAGGCCTTTGACAAGGTCTGGATCGAAGGCTTAAAAAGCAAGCTAATCAAGATCAGAGTCGCCAACTACCTCAAAGCAATAATCTTCTCCTTTCTTGACAATCAAACTTTCGCAGTACGTATCAACACCACAATATCAGAAACTAAGATCATCCGCGCAGGTGTCCCACAAGGAAGTGTATTGGGGCCGGTGCTCTTCAATATATTTACATCAGACATCCCCACCACAGAGGCTAGCTTAGCGACCTTTGCGGATGATACTGCAATTCTGACTCAACACACTGACTTCATCCACGCCGTAAAGACACTGCAGATAGCAATACATCGAATATGCACATGGTACACGAAATGGAATATTCACATTAACCCAACTAAGTGCCAAGCAAAAATATTCTCCTTAAGAAGGATCACAAACCCTCCCAATTTAGTAATAAACAACAGCATCGTTCCTTGGAATCCGGCTGACGCTGCCATAAAGTATTTAGGGGTACTACTCGACACGAGGCTCACATGGAAACTCTACGTAAATCATAAATTAAACAAAGGATATGCGAGGTTGGCGCAGCTGTATCCCCTCATTAATAGGAAATCATCGCTTAAACCAAAATGCACCATCATGATGTACAAATCGCTTATTCGACCACTGGTGCTCTACGCATCGCCAGTATGGAGTAACACAGCAAAAACTAACCTGGAAAAAATACAAAGACTCCAAAATAAAATATTACGCTTTGCAGTGAACGCCCCATGGTTCATTCGCAATGAACAGCTTCACTACGAATTAGACGTAACTACAATTCACAGCTACATCAGTGCTTCTTCACCGACTCCTCTCACACCATAGTCTATGCTTTCAGTTGTTTAGCGCTTTCAATGTAATTTTGTTAAACCACATTCTGAATTTATTGTTTGCACTTTGTACCTATTTGTAAGTTAGTTAACTATGGATTAAAATTGTAATAAAAACTATGAACATTTATTTGATTTTATACTGAAATCAAACGGTGCTACGTTTCAGACACTATAAAACTCATCTTAATTATCAAAATAAAACTCTGTAATCACAAAACATTCTGATTAAAATTTGCAAACGTACCGTTTACGTTTGTCCCTTAGACCACTTTGATGTATGTATAAAATCAGAGGAATAACTACACATTGCTAAACTTTTACCATTTACAGAAAACATTATGTAGGTACGTTCCATTCATTCAAAGCTATTGATACAAAACTTTTCTTGGGCGTGGAATTTTAACATACATTATGTATGTTATTATTGGATTGATTTTATACAGCCAAAATTTGATAGCAACTTCAAGCAAATTGTACCAATAAAATTACGCATTCAACAGTGGCGTTTACTGTCAACCTTTAAATTTTTTTTGCAAAATAAATTTAAATTTTTCCGATTTACTCGACGTATTACAGGCATTCTTGTTGATCTAAATATTAGAAATCTGCCTGATTTTCCCAAATGCTTTAACAATTCGGTTTCACGGATTGGAACAGAGTAGACAACACCCCAAACAAAGAAATCTAAGGAATTGTCATCCGGTAATCTAGGAGGCCAGGCTCTAAGAACATTGTTACTTTATCCGATCTACCGGTTAGAAAGCTACACGTGTAAGTGTTGCCTCACATCTAACTAAAAAGTTTGTGTTCTTCAATTTAATGGCATATCTTCTAAAACTTCCGGCAAAATATTGTGTAAGAACTCCAAATACGTAGTGCTATCCAATCGGTTAAGTAGCATAAAAAGACCACAATTCTAGATCAAACATTAATGCTGCATTTATGTTAAAAGTGGCCTTCTGTAATCACATTAGGATTTTTAATTGTGGAAATTAACGATGACATCCATCTCTGGTAAAACAGGCTTTGTTTGTAAAAAGAATTTGAATAATTGTTCATCAACCATTGACAATATCCTTGTCTAAGTAGTAAGTACGTTGCTAGGAATTCTTGAACTTTCTGGGGTTTGGTTTTAACAATATGCTCAGTAAGTGTTCGGCAAACAGCATTTTTAAGAACATGTAATCTGGAAGCAACGCGTCTGGTACTTGTAGTTGGATTATCTTCAATAATTTTTAATATGCCTTTTTCTACTTGAATAGTTTGTAAAAAACTACCTTTTTGAAGAAGACTACGAATAATGAAAGAAAAAGCGGTGTAGTGAGGTTGATGTCTATTCGAAATTCTTTCTGAATATCTTCTTATTATAGCTTGTTCAGTTAATTCTGAATTCGAGTAACGTTCCATAACTAATAATAATCAAAAAACAATAAACAGGAACAGTATTCTTCTATGTTGGTGTTCTTTATGCCTTTCTTATTAATCTACGTACCTAACTGTTTTAACTTTTTTTTGTGCAACGTTTCGTTACTGATTACTATTGATTGTGATATGTTTTTTTTAATAAACAGATAACTATGAAGAAAACACATTAAACTGCAAAACGTTGCCAAATTTTAAATAAATTAATACAATTAAGTTACTGAAAGTTTCTCCCTATTAGAAAAAAAACCAATCAAATTATCTAGATAAGAACTTTTGACAGTTAATTATTTTGTTTTACTTTAAAAATGCAGCTTGCTACTAAATGAATAAATTAGTTGCAGAACACAAATTAATTTTCAAATTTTGCAAAGAAGATGATATAAGGATAGGTTGACTGTATAAAAATCAATAAAATAATTTCAGAATTTTCGGATACAATGTGATTTTTTTCTACTTAAATTCAATTTTGAGCCTTTTTTAAGATTGCATCAAATGTGTTTAACAGTTTTTACGAAACAAACCAACCATAAAATATATTATAAAACAACTAAGTCTAAACAATTTTGAGGTGTTGACAAATGCATATACATATGTGGCGATTTTAAATGAGTTAACCCGCAAATCAAATTATTTTTCATTTTTTATCATATCACTAACTAAAGGTTTTATGCATTTTTGTATATATTAATCTCCATTTCTTAGCTACTTATGATTTTTTTACGAATATCACACTAAGTATTTTACACTGATATACGGTTATAGGCACTTTAAGTTGGTCTTTACAAAATTTTAAGCAGTTTTAAAATTTCACTTTCAAATTTATGACTTCAAAAAATGACATGCTTTTGAGAAACAAAATCTTGTATCGAAATGATATTTTTGTATGAGGTTTAGCACTATTCGAGGTATCCATAAAAGTTTTGAACACGTAATTGTGTAATACAGGGTTAGCAAACTTTGATGGTAAAACCGTCTCTACTATAAGTTACTATGTATAAAAGATAACTTTAAATAGATATAACAGCGAAAAACGTTGTCAGTTGATTTTACACCCGCGTAATTCAAAATAGTTTTGAATAAAATTGCAGGATAAAACCACAACGTAAAAGATATTAGGAGTAAAGCAATGCCATTGCAATTGTGCAAATACCATCAGAGTGAACTACTGGACGGCGGTTTAGCAGTAAGACACACAATCTAATATATTTCTACAATGGTATTGACAAGCCCTATAGCCATAGAAAAGCAACCAATTGGTACAAACACCGTCTACAATTTACCAAAATTGATGCGTACGTAGGGTTACCGAAGTCAATAAACTTCACAAGACATTGTTTTTGAAGCACATCAGCGACCTTTTTGACTAACAGTATATATAACTGATATCTAAGTTTTGATGCGTAAGTCGAGGATAGCATCGAAATTTCAAAAAAAAAAACTTTAATAAACTGAAAAGCAATTTTCGATTTCTGGAACGTCAACACCAACAGTAGGAGCAAGCGAAGTCATAAATTTTAATTTGTCAGTGTCTGCGTTGGGGTCAGTTTCCTTATCTTCTAGTGTAATATTTAATAATTTAACAAATTGTTTATTTACAATTAATGCTAATAAATCAAATTAATGAAAAAAAGTATTGCTAACTGAAATAGTGTACTAAAGCAAAAAAAATTCAACTTTTCTTCACAATCTTTGTTTAAACAATGTGTCACTTTTCAATCTAGTACAGGTCCCACAAGTAAAGATGATTCGGGTTGCGCAGATACGTCATTGCGCTCGGGAACAATCGTCAAGTGTAACAGCTTAAAATCGCTTACCAGTAGCGGCGTAATTAATCGTTGGTGCATGTACCTACAAAATCACACTTAAAGTTTTATGTTATTTTATTAATTTAATAATTTATATACATTTCGAACATGTAAAAATACTTATATATAATATTATGTAATAAAAAAATTAATCACTATCACTAAATTCATCGTCCGAACTGTTTTCTTCTCCCAAATTTATTACTATACTTTCAGTCTGAATATCAAGAAAATGTTCGTTTTTTAAGTAACTGTCTTCATTTTTAATAACATTCTTGCAACAATTTCGCCAATGGTCCTGCGTAACATTCGAAATTTCTTCTTCCAATAAAGCTTTTACTTTGTTAAAATTGAATGTCACGTTTCTTTTTGCGACATTGTTTTTTATTTGTGCCCAGATCAATTCTATTGGATTTAAATCAGGATGATAAGGTGGAAGTCTGAGTATAGTATGATTATTTTTGTGTAATAGGTCATCAAATTTGTACGTAGTATACTGTTTTTTGTGTTGTTTAATAATATCGTATAACTGCGGTTTTAACATTTGCGGAGTAAATGATATTTTTTTTTCAAGTAACCACTTTACCATTTCTTCTTTTTCAGAAGCACTGGATGGAGCTCGATTAACTTGGACGTTGTGATAAGGCGCGTTATCTATCACTAGTACCAAATTTGGCGGCAAACTCGGTAAAAGCTTCTCCTGCAACCATTTTTCATAGTTTGTCGAGTTCATATCGTCATGATAATCTCCACTTTTTATCCCAGATTTAAAAACCAAACTGCAACCATCTAGAAACCCCATTTCACCACCCGCATGCACTACAATCATTCGTGGTCCTTTAGATATGTTACACTTTAGCCCATTTTCACTACCATCACACCATGATTTTGATTGAGTGTGTTCCACTGTGAACATACGTTTCATCCATATACACAATGGGGCGTTTTAATTCACGGTAATATTTTATTCGTTGCAAGTAGGAAATCCTCATTGCTCGAATGTCGTTCCTTTTTATCAGAAGTTTTCTGTTGTTTTCAGTTTTACGCCACTTAAAACCAAGTTCTGTGAAAATACACCTTAACGATGATGCACTACCCTTCCAATCCAAATCCGCCATACGTTTTTTACGCAAAGCATTTAAATTAACTCTAGAACTCCCTGTTTTATGGAAGTTATATATAAAGTTGCGAAATATAGTTTTTTCGTATGGTTGTAGATGTGTTACTGGAGATTCACGTGGACGTTTTTTTTCCGGGACTCGAAAATTGAGGTTTCCCTTCTACGTCGGCTTCGCCTTCCTTGATAATTCTAGACACCGTAGCAATAGACACCTTAGTTGCTGCACATGTTATTTCTTTAAGTTCTTTGAATGTGTTTGAAGGACTTATGGTTTTAAAATAACTGTACACATTGTACACAACCTCGCGCGTTTGACTGCGTATCACTTGTCCGTGCTGACCTAAGGTAGGTGTAGAGCTCATAATCACTATATCGTATCACACAATTACTCTTGTTCAAATTTAAAACAAGAATGAACGCAGTTTTCGGTTGACAATTGAAATTGATTGCATTAGTGTAATTAAGATTCCATAAGTAATAAAAACAAATTAAGTAGAAAGGTCCACTTTCACGTAATCGCGGAATGATGTTTGTATAATAAAGGATAATTACCTAATCTGTTTGAAACATCCTAACTCCATTAGTTGATTAAAGAAAGTTAAGTGTAAAATTTCAATACGTATTAAGAAAATGTGTTAATAATGATGTTTGTACACGTACAATGACGTAATATACATTTGAAACAATTTACCTGCGACGCTACTGAAATTCTCGAATTAGCGCGAGTAGAATGTTTGAAAACGGACGAATGCGCATCTGACCTCCAAATCATCTTTAGTTGTGCGACCTGTACACGGTTAAACATAAATGCTGTATGAAATATTTTGCCAAATAAATTGTTATGTTAAAAGTGTTTTGGTATGATGTTTGTACCGGAGAATATTTATTCTCAGAACGCCCACTTCCCGGCACATTGGGGGGAATTACTATGAATTCAAAAATGTTTGACATTGAAATATCGATGGAAAAAAACTTTTCACATTTCCGGTCTGTGCGGTTAGCTTCGTTCATTTTCTAAGTAAGTGCTCAGTGAAATTTTCATTTCTAATTATTCGCACTCATTGATGGTGTAAATAGGTGTTGTATGTTTACTAATTTGGGAATTTTTTTTTGGGGTAAGCATTGTTTCATGTTATCGTGAGTTACTTTAATTTTCTTCTATTGCCATTAGCGGTTTCTGAATACCCACATGTCGTTCCATTAAAGTAGGGTTTTTTTTAATTGGGAAAATTTCTATGATGACGTCACGCTAAACTAAGGTAATTCTAAACGTATTGGGAGCTCATTTATCGAAAGAACGAAATTAATTTGAGAGAAACTTGACGCATTTGGTTTTCTCAATAATCGTATGAATGTAACGGGTTTTACTTGTGATAACACCGTATGTACGTGTTTGTTATATTTCAGCTAATTTTAGGAAATTTTGGGAAAGTGCTGCTAGCTAGTTGCATGCTTTGAAGGAAAACTAAATTGTAAGTGTTATATTTCCTACTTTAATTCTTTGCGTTTACGTGGTGAATCGGTTGCACGTTCGACTGGACGTACATATCAGGTAACAATTAACTATAAAACTTTTTTGTGTGTAACATATTAGACGGTGCACTCTGGTTTTCTAAATTATCGAGATTTGAATATTTGTGTTATAATTTAAAAATCTATAAAAAACTATACCAGAAGTAAACAATAATTTTTTCTGTCATTTAATACTTCGAATGCGACATTCCAAATACGTAGTGAGCGTTAATAGAAGTAATAATATAAAATATTTAAAACAGATGTCAGCTTAGTTATAAAGTAGAAAACTGTTCGTATGACGCATAAAGAAAATTAGAGATGGGTAGAAGTTGTTATTAGAATCTTCTCGGTAGTTGCTTCCAAGAAATAATAACGGAATTAGAAAATTAATGCATACATTAAATTTCGTTTTAAGAACCAATTGTTTTAAATATATTACAAAATTAGTTAATACGAGGAATAAGACGTATAGTGACTACACCCAACTCTACACTAAAAGTTGTTGGTTCAATTTTATCAAATTTCATTCAAGGTTTTATTTTTATCTTTGAATGTGCCAATGTAAGCAAATTTTGAAATAGCAGTCAAATTGCTGATTCGAATTTCAACAGCGATAGTTGTAATTTGAATGAACACGAATGAAATAATTATATATGAAAATAAAATAAATAAAATTACAAGCATATAGTGAAGGTTCATTCCAAATTATTTCTCATTATGTCATTCAAAAATTCTTTATTAAGAATTTTAACTAATAAACAGAACTACAGTAGTTTCCCGATTATCCGAAAGTCGGGACCGAAGTCTTTTCGGATAACTGAAATTGGTTAATATGGAGTTTTTACTATAAGTCGTAAAAACGTAAAATATTTATGTAGGTACATAAATATGTATCTATTCAAAGAACAAAAAATATATTTGAAATAAAATACATCAAAAGCTTAAAAGTGCAAAATTTTCTTCTCTCTTTCTTCATTTCCTTCTGATTCATTATCACTAGTATTTTCACGATCCCTTTCATTAACAAGTTCAATAAAGTCAACGTCAGTTAGTTCTTCTTGTTCTTTGTTGTCAAATGTTATCCACTCCTTAATTTTTTCTGGGCCAATATCTTCCCAACCATTTAAATTTCTCATCGTTTTATGAAGCGGAGCTTCTTCTTCATCATCATTGTCTACAGGAAGTTCTTCTTGGTTTATTATCTTTGCCTAAGGTTTTTGTAACGTTGTACTTTTCACTTTATTCCATGCAAATAAATTACCTCTTTATATTTATTATTTTTAAACAATCCATGAGTCTTTTACCAATGTCTACTCTTCTACTCTTAGCTGTGCTAATGCAGATTAAACAGACAATAATTGTTGCCCGGTCCTTATTTTTTTTCTAGCCGGCCGCAACGCGTTCATTTCTTCTAGCTAAAGTTTTCTTTGGTAACATTTTGTAATAGAGACCAGTTTCGTCACTATTATAAATTTGATCTGGCGTATATTCCTGTACTTCTATGAGTTGCTTAAACTTTTGTTTACAATTTTCAACTTCGGTTTGATTAGCACACAATTTTTTACCGCAAATATTTAGTCAACGTACGTCGTGGCGGTTTTTCTATCTCGATAACCAGCCGTCGCTTGCTATAAATGTATCATCAGAAGCTTCGGTTACAAGAAGATTTTCACCGACTTCAATTGCTTTTTGCTGTAATATAAGGCCTGAGATTGAAATACCACTGTCGCGTTGTTGAGTAAACCATAAACACAATGTCTCGTCAATTTTATTGTATTCGCCCTGTTTCATATAATTCTGGCTTTGATGTTGAGGATGCTAGTACACTACACCATTGTTCAATTTTCTGTCGATTTTTTTTCTATTTGGAAACCGTGCTTATACCTACACCATAATCCTTGACAACACTTTTCAAGCATTTTCCTTTATGAAACCGTTTAATTGCAGTTAATTTTTCTTGCACAGTAACAACAACACGTTTCCGCTTTTTTATTATGTTACTCATGTTGACAGTGGCGTATTTAGAACTGAATGTTTTGTTGTAAATGTTGAGAAAAGTAATAATAATAAACGATTTACAAAGACCTTTTGTATAAAGTCCGAAAAGAACTTTTTATGAAAAGAGATGACTCATGTTTGTAGACTGGAAGTATAATTGACCCTCATAAGCAGTCAAGTTTTTATTAAATATTTTTGGGTTTCCCGACGTTTTCAACGAATTGACCGACCAAATGTTTCGTCTAAATTTGTTTCGTTTCGGTTTCGGCGAGTTCAAAAGTTCAGTTTGTTTCGGATAATCCGACGTTTCGTATAGTCGGGATCCGGATAATCTGGAGGCTACTGTACTACATTTACTCTCTAATTTCTTCTAACTTCAAATCAAAAAACCAAATTAGATTGATAACTAATAATATTGTAGTTTTTCTTGAAAAAGATCGGTTTTGCGATTCGTTTATAATCGATGCGTCAAAAATCAATCTAGACAAAAATTGATGGCACAATAATCGTTTTTTTTTAAATTGATTTTTTCTGAAACTTATATATACTAAACTTAGAAATAATCATTTAGTCAAAATGAATCTACAAAGTTTGAAAGAGAAATGGAAATGGTTATTTATTTAACGTGTTCCTGTGTAAATTGAACGTTTTTTTTTCACGAGTAGGCATTTTTAAACCCGAGTGAAACGGGGGTTTTAAAAGTCTACGAGGAAAAAAAACCCAACTTACACAAGAACGAATTGAATATAATATTTTATTGCTCGAACAGGAACTGCGAAGCCCCAAAATTCTCAAAATCTCATGTTGACTGCGCAAAAACTGTCAAAACGGAGTATGAAAGGGAAAATAATATATTGAATAACAAATGTCACAATGACACTTTTTGCCGCACGAAGACTTTGTTTGCAGACCGACTGAAAGGAAATAAAACTATTGTTGTTTTTAGCAATGGTAAGATATAAGCAAATTTGTTATATGTGTTTAAAAAAGTTTTGTTAGTGTTATTCCAAATGATAACATAGATTATGGTGTATGTTAATAAATCAGACAGATGACGTTTAATTAATTAAAGATTGTTACTGCCAACTTCGATCTAGTTATAAAATTCTACTACACCTTACCGGCTTAGGCCGGAAAAGTAAAATTTCCGGACGATTATGATGCCTGCAAAATACATCAAAACGGACGGAAGTACAAAAAAGAATATTTATATGTGTACTAACGAATTCTTTTACAATTAATTTATGTTCTTTAATATTATGCTACATATTTGTAGTGTTCACGATTCTCGGTCGATTTCTTTAAATCTATTAATCGATTAGAAAAAATTAATGTATAATGAAAAATCGATTGTAAAAATTCTTTAAGTGACCGCAAAAAAATCGTGAGACATTAGAAATTGGAGCAAATAAAATTTAAATTTTATGCTTTTTTTGGTTATTTATAGTCAAATTCCGACTGCAATGCAGCTGAAATATTTTTTTGGCTGTTACTGAAACTAAATAAATTTTTAAAAAAACCTAACTTTTATTACAATTTATTACAATTATTTTATATCTTGACACCTCCTTGATCGTCCAAATTGTACATTTGAATTGTAATTTTCTTTAATAAATCTAGGATAATTTTAACATTGTAACAATTGCCACTTTTGGAACCACCAAAGTTTTATTAGAAGAAATTATTCTAGGCAGTTCCTATTTTTTTTTTAATTTATTTGAGAAAAAAATTTTTCAACATTAGCATTGGAGTGTGGAAGACATTAAAATAAATATTAAAGAAGTAAGATTAACAAATTTTGCTTCTCCACTGTCCAGCTGAATTTTAAAAATTTTACTCCTAATTCAATTAAAAAAATGCAAAGCGTAGGTTAGTATTATTTTCAGAGAAATACTGATTTTATTGTAAGCAATTCAAAAATTTCCTCACTCGAAAAAACGCACAATTTACTTATTATTATTACACGGCAAAGAAGATAACTATGTGAAAACGAAAAGACGAAATAGGTCTTTTTTTCCAAACGTTGCGTTAGCGTGATAATGTTTCGTTTAAATCTTGTATGAATTAATTATCTTTGTTTTGTTGTTGCAAGCTTGCAAGCATATTGTGTTTCGTAAAACAATAAAGATAATAAGTAGTAACATTGAATAACAAATGTAAGAAGAAATGCAACTTAAGGGGCGATATCGTATCGACTGATTGGATCGAGATGTAGAGGTCGCCACGTTTGTATTGGATCGAGATTTTTCAGTTCTTGCGTGTCTGTCGACTTGTAAACTTCGGTATTGAATTGAAAGTTTTTCTTGGGTTAACATTGCGATACGATTTTTAAAATTCTGGTAGTAGTAATGTTTGTTTGAACTTTTGTTTAGTTTAAGTGTAAATATATTTTTGATTTATTTTTAAAATGGGAAAAGTTACAAATCACGGTTGTGTTTATATTATTTGTGAAAATAATAATACCAAAAACAAAGGTACTAGTTTTCTTAAGTTTTTTATTAGTGATAAAGTGCGTGCTAAAGAATGTTAGAAAAACTGTGGAAATATAAACATTGCCACAATGGACTTGGAAGATTTAAAACAAAAGAAGATTTGTGAGAAGCATCTTCGGAGATAATGTATAACAACAAAAGGAAATTTTAAACACACTGCAGTTCTTGTTCTACACCTTCAATCAGGTAAATATTTTTAATTTTTTTTTCTACCAAACGTTTAAAAATGGCTCAAATTAGCATCGGAGAATCTCCTTGTCCGGATTCTTCTTCTTCTTGTTGTTGTTGTACAATAACTTAAAATAATTACTGTAAATCAGTGGCTGAGATCGCTATTACTTTCCACGATCAATGATCGCAATCATGGTAATTAGAATTAATTAGTAATCGACTGTTGCTAAAAAGTCGCTCGTGTAAAGTTAGTCATAAATCTAGCCATAAACATTCGATTTTCGTTTTCCGGGATACAATAACGTTTGGAGTATTGAAAATCAACATACCTAAGTATTTTTTAATATTGTTTCTAAACAATAAATTAATTAAAATTTGTTCATATTTAGATTTAAAAAAAATATTTACAAAAATTCACAGAAAATAGATACTACTGTGATGTTTTTTTTTCGACATGACGTGCTGTTTGAATTCTGATGCAAACTTACGAACAAATAGTTTAAAGCATTAATAAACAACATATTAAAAAATAAGTGTCGTTTCTTTCGTAAATTAAATGTTTCTATTTGAAATTGACCCTGAAAAGATTGTTGAGTAATTAGTCATAACTCGTGTTGATATTTGTCTCAAACATAAGATTTATGTATTAAAAATAAATTTGCAATTCTTTTCAAATACGTATTTGTAGTTAATGCTTATTGTTTTTAACTTCCTGTGTTTTTATGATTTACTTTGGTGTTTATATAAAGCTAGGTTTTTCCCAAAATGCTGAATGTGTGACACAAATTTTACAAACGTTCTTTCCTAGAAGAGTTTTCTAATTCTCTTTGAAAAGAGTGCATTGTTAAATTTCTGTAAACAAAAAAAATATAATTCAATGTTTAAATCCATGTTACTTTTTTATTAAAAAATCTGTATGTGGTTTAAAATTCTTACGAGGAAAAGAGCAAAGGGGTTATTTACCTACTTACACAAAATTACGATTTTCCGTGAACTACCTGCATAATTAAAGTTTATTATGCATTTATTAAAGTAAATATTATAGGTAAAATCGTGTTATATTAATCTTATTTGTTTATGCGATAATTAAAAGTATTAATTTCTCTTCCACAACCGCAATTGTTATTTTATAAGCGATCAATGATTGCGATCGTTATTGTGCAGACGCTCGATATCGCGATCATTATTTTGCATAATGATCGATTCATCGTAATTGCATAATCGTTCTGGCCATTGCTTTAAATGTTTTTTGTTGATGTTGGCATATGTCGAATAAAAATATCGTTTTTGTAAATGTTAGGGCCGCATTTCTTTAGCACCTTGTCTAATAAATACTTAGTTTTTTAAAAAATAAAAAAAATTGTAAACAAATTCTTTTATGTTTATTTTAGCATGCTGAAAGCACTTCAATACAAATCCAACAATACATAAAATATTTTTCGATATTTTTACAATTGTTTAAAAAAAAATCGCAAAAATTTTGAAAATACTGATACTAACTGCATTTCCAAACTTTATTTTTAAAATACTAACAACTTAATTTTTTTTTTACTTTTTGGGCTTATTTAGTATAATTTTTTACAGAAGCTGTAATTGTTGATATGAACATCAACTTAAGATACTCAAACGAGGGGTTGACCACTACGCAAATGTGGTGTACAAGTCACCGTAAATGTCAACGCAAATGTGGAAATTTTCGCACAAATTCACAATTTTGTAGCAAATGTCAAAAATTTCTCGAAAATGTCGCAATTTTGTCGCAAATGTCGAAATTTTTTGGCAAATGTCGCGATTTTTATAGCAAATGTCAAAAATTTTTCACAAGTATCGCAATTCTTTTGCAAATGTTACATTTTTTTCGGAAATGTATGATACCTACACAAAAGAAACTGTAATATTTGAGTATATTCTAAGAATAAAATATTTGAAATTGAATGAAATAGAAGAAGTATCACAAAAAAGGATTCTATTAATTAATTTAGACTTCTCCGAGGACTTATCTGAAGATGAGTCGAGCAGGAAAGTAACTCATCAGGATTTTCAGAGTTATAATTCCGTTTCTGGCGAGTCCTCCACAATAAAAATAAAAAATGATAAATGGAGTTCGCAAAAATATTCTAGAAGATCACGCGCTAGAAGAGTTAGAGAACGGGCAATAAAAGATGAATATGAACAACCTTTAATTAAAAATTTTTTCCATTTTTCCGAGGTAAAAAAACTACTAGAGAATAATAAACTCCGTGCTATGCTATATAAAGGAGCTAAAGAAATAAGTTTAACGAATAACGTCTGTCAAAATAAGATAAATAGTGGTTTACAACTTGGAAATACAGATGATGTTTCTAATTTTTTCCAATGCCGGCTAGACACAACAATTTCAAATAGTAATAAAAAATCAAGTAAAGGAAACAAGTATGATCAAGTTATTCTCTACTTACTTATTTCTTGTTGGAGGCAGATTATTATACGAAACTTTGTACGCAGATATGAAAAACGGTTTACCCTCAATTACAACAATAGGACGGAGTCTAATTCACAACCACTTCAAAGAAGGGCATTTTTGTTTTCAAGAACTGTTTGATTTTCTGGAAAAAAGAAACCTACCAAAAGTTGTTTGGCTTAGTGAGGATGGTACCAAAATAACTCGTGGAATCCAATATGATTCGAAGAGTAATAAAACTGTCGATTTTGTTTTTCCATTAGTAAAAAGAATACCTGAAAAACGCCAGTTTCTAGCAACATCTGCAAAACAAATACAAAGTTTCTTCCACAGAATATGCCTATTGGATTATGGCACAAGTTAAATGTCCACCATTTTGTCTAGCTGCTTTTGGAACCGATAATTCATTTACATGTGAAGATGTTCTTGTCAAAATATATTACCAATGAAATGAATCGCTGTGGTATTCACTGCTTGGGATATTCGTGTGATGGAGACCCCTAGGTTAATGAAGGCGATGAGAGGCGGTTCACAGTTACATGCATGTAACTCAAAATGGAATTGGTTTCATATGGATTTGGATAATGGGCTAATATGTGTTTAGGATACAGTCCACATTGGAACTAAACTGAGAACTCGGCTATTGAAGATGAATATTTGTATACAATAAATAATAAATGGGAGATTTTGTTGTTAGTTCTAAACGCTTAAACATTTAATATTAAACATTTCCAAAGGTAAGCATGGATTGACTTATCTGACACTAAAGCAGAAGAGAAAATGAACTTCCGGACGGTTGAAAGAATTTCATCAGATCGGATATCTCTCCTTTTGCAGCTTTTTTTAAGATTGTGGCGAGGTTCTTTAAAATCTGAGAAAAACCTTTCCGTTACTGACAACTTTATTACTCTCAATGCCTATCTTTGAATAGAACTAAATGCACACGCTTTAGTAAAATTAATTAGAAAATTTCGAGATAACGAAATCTTAAAAAATGGAGTACATTTTGCTACATGGTTCTTTAGTTCACAACCATGTGAGCAGACTTTTCGAGCTACACGTTCACTCACTTCAACATTTTCTACTATTGTGAATTTTAAAGATTGAAACAATCAACCAAATTACCAATGATTTGTCAGAAAGATTTGCTTTTCCAAGAGAGCAAGTTTCTAATAAACGCAGCACTGTGGGTGATACAATTGACAACAGTGAATTTTTTGACGACACAAAAATAGAAAGTATTTGTTTAGAAGCTCTTGATGAGGCAAAAAAAGATGCTTTAGTATTAGGTATTAAATATAAAAAAACATATTTAAGTTGTTGATATTCTACATCCGGTGTTGGTAGATGAAAATGATGGTGAAATAGTTTTGTGTAACCTACTTGATTTAGAAGACATCATGCTAAATAAATTAGATAATTTGGAAAATTCACTAGAAAAACACAACACAGAGAATTGCGTATCAGAGACTGAGATAATAGATGCAGATATGGAACTAGCAGATTACGATTACGAAATATAGTTTAAGTTTTAAAACGAACGTGACTGAAGCAAACTAATAACAGTTGGAATGTCAGTTGTGTGCTATGATCGGATTCAAAAAAGTATGTTAGTTTAAAAAAACAAAAAAAAACGCAATTTTCTCGCCAATGTCTCAATTTTCTGGCAAATATTGCAATTTTCTTGCAAATGTCGCAATTTTATCGTAAATGTCACAATTTTCTCGCAAATGTCGCAATTTTCTCGCAAATGTTACAAATGTGAGAGAAACTCGCAAATGTGTACACAACTTTTGTATGTGGTTAACCCCTCGTACTCAAATGTAGTAGTTTCTCAAACATATGGAAGAAAACGTCGATTGTTATTTATTGATGACGATCGTGAAGACGAATAAATTTATTCTTTCTACAACTCCAGTTCACTAAACGAAGGTATAAGTAGACAAGCAATAATAAGTAATTTTTTTAATATATGTTTTATAGTTGAAGATACGTCCTATAATATTTTGAAGATACTGGAACGACCACAGTGTGTTCTCAAATTCGTCAAGCCGTTAAGTTTTGACTAAACTACGCAACATAGTGATACAAATGGATTCTCCGTCAAAAATCCTTTTGAAGGATGAATTGGTCAATTATTCTTTCAAAAATTTAACATTAATTTTAATATAAAATTATTTAAATTACCAGTCCACTAATAACAAATTCGTTTACATATGTTTTGAGCTTTAAAATAATGATGTTCATCTTCAGAAAAGTCTACAAAAAATATTTACAACTTTTTTAAATACAAAAAATGTCATCAACATATCTTTTCCAAAATATTATTTTTTGTAAGAAAATTTGGTGTTCAGAAATATATTTACTTTCTAAATTGTTTAAGAAGATTTTAGTAAAAATAAGTGATAAATTTGATAATCAATTTTTTAAACAAAATCTAGGTCTTTCAATGGGTTCTCCTTTATCACTTTTCTCAATTTTTTAAAGAAATTAAGTAAAGGTAACGATTTCAAGATTTCTTTTTCTAATGAAATTTTTATTTAAAGCTACTTAAAGGTAGTAAAAATAAAGCTATTTAAGCTGTACAGTTGTTTCTAAAAGGTGCGGTTTACGGTTCCTTTAGAGCTTCTTTAAAGCTTTGCTAGTACCACAAAGAGCTGTATAAGCCCGATTTTAATGCATTAAAGGAGCTACCTAACAGCCACCTAACTGCGGAATTTTTAGCTACTTAAACGCTTCATGGAGGCTT